>VZTY01003024.1:100782-165816 GCA_013400935.1 Turnix velox
CGTAAAAATCTTCATATAAGCTGCCTCTAAATTAAAAAAAAAAAAAAAAAAAAAAACCCCCTCAGACAGCAAAAGACATGCTCACACTTTTATCTACGGGGAGGAGATTGGGAAGGAAAGGAATGGGAGTTAAGAAGGAATTTGCTGCAATGACTCCAATCAATAGCAAAATGTACAGTCATGGTTGCTTGACAGCATCGACCTACACACAGGATTTAAGCTCAGCCACATTAAATGACAAGCTCTGCAAAGCTGACCAGGGAGCTAAGGCTGGTGTTTAAGACATAATCAAATATTAAATATATTCCAGAGCATTTGAGCAAAAACATATCCTCCTCTTTCCTCCTTACATGAAGGAATTCAGACACGAGCACCTGCTTTTGCAAGAGAATATATACTTTTCTGTATAATGGGGATGAGCTACGGCATCATGCGTAAAGTTTATGCAGCTCCTGAGAATTGTGCCTCTTTCTTGGGAAAGGATTTGTGGAATTTATTATTCAAACTCCATTATTTTGGAGTGTGGTTATTTGAAAACATGAGCAGTGCAGCATCCGGGTGACACACACACGCCAAGGAAATATAGATTGCAGCCCATTTCTGCTTAAGGAATTAATGGAAGGTGGATAGCTAGGGGAGAAAAAAAAAAAAAAATCCCACAAACTATCTCCCCATTGCTGGTCAGCAATAATCGAACCACTTTCTGGGGATTAAGCGCATGGCTAAGCCTACTGGACCAGACACTAGCAAAGGGCAGGGGGTCTTCTTATCAGAGAAATGCTTCTGGAGCCAGCCTCACTACATGACAGATTGCTTTCATATTCCTGTCTGCAAGGCAACAAAGGATGGCAGTAATGCGATAATGCCAGAGTGCAATGGGTGTTAAGAACCCGTTGCATTTATGTATTGTATTTAGTAAATAATCAGGCTCATCCAAATTGTGATCTCACCACTCAACCAAGGCCATTAAAATCAAGGTTAATGCTTTAATAATCCTCTGCTGCTTTTTTTTCTTTTTTTTTTAATGTGGTCAAAAAGAAGCCTTTTCTATTTGCATGGTCATAATATTATTGACCTCTTCATCCCCTGAATACACATCAAAAGGAACTGAAATCAAAGTAATTACCAATGTTGTTCTCTGACAGTAAACATTTAACTCCTTGGACCATCTTTTCCTTCAGTAAATTGAAATGGATTAAAAAAAAAACAAACAACAAACCCCACAGATGGGAAAAACTTGCAAAAGGTCAATATTTTCAGACTATCCTGGCTTTCACTTGTCAAAACACTCTTTGGAAGGATAAAGATAAAACATACGTAAAAGTCAACAGGTAGCTGACACTTGAATAGAAACTACATATAAATAGTTATTTTGGTGACTGGACCAATAGGACCTATAAATAGTTACTTTGGTCCTAAAATCATATTTATTAGGATGGAAAAACAAAAATACTGTGAATGGATACTAATTAGTGCTGAACACCGACTGTTCATAATAATTTTACATGTAATATCAGCCACAAATCTTTTGTAAATCTTTCCATCTTGAATTAGACAGGGTACTCTGAAACATGGACTGAGTAAGAAAAGGCAAATGTGAACTGTTGGCTTTATTTATTGTTGATCTTCAAGGCTGTAGCAATTCATACACTAAATCTTCAGGTCTTTTCTCCAAGTGCAAATAAAATCCAAAGTGGCATAATTCAAAAAGGAAGAGGATAAAGTAATTCTTCCATTTAGGTATGGACCATGTAAAAACTCCACAAATTTTGGATAAGCATTAAAGCACAAGGAGAAAAGCATGGCTGACTTGTTCCTATTATTAGTAGCACTCTGGCAGCCTGGTAATGCCTAGAGTTCCCTGCAAGTTTTGCCCAGCATGAGGCTGGACAATGAGCAATGTGAAGTTGCTTCTGGTCAGGTACCAAAGCAATGACAATGTAAACATGACAGAAATGAGGGTGACACCATAAGGGTAGTGAGGCACTGGAACAGGCTGTCCAGAGAGGTGGCAGAAGCCCTGTTTCTGGAGACTTTAAAGACCAAGCTTGATGAGGCTCTGAGCAACCTGACCTAGTGCAAGATGTCCCTGCTCACAGCAGTGGATTGGACTAGACAGAACCATAGAATGGTTTGGGTTGGAAGGGACGTTATAGACCATCCAGTTCCAACCCCACTGCCATGAGCAGGGACATCTTCCACTAGATCATGTTGCTCAATGCCTCTTCCAGCCTGGCCTTAAATGCCTCCAGGGAGGGGGCATCCACAACCTCTCTGGGCAACCTGTTCCAGCGTTTCACCACCCTCACCATAAAGAACTTCTTTCTTACATTCAGCCTGAATCTTCCCTCTTCCAATCTGCATCTACTTCTTGTCATGCCATCCTGTACCCTACAAAAAAGTCCTACCCCAGACTTTCTGGAGGCCCCCTTCAGGTACTGAGAAGTCCCTATGAGGTCTCCCCTGAGCCTTCTCTTCTCCGGGTTCATCTTTGTGGCTCTCCTCTGGACCCGCTCCAACAGCTCAATGCTCTTCTTATGTTAAGCTCTCTGGAGCTGAACACAGTAACTCCAGTTGGGGTCTCACTAGAGGAGAGCAGAGGGGTAAAATCACTCCCTTGAAGCGCTGGTCACCCTTCTCTTGATGTAGCCCAGGATTGGTTTGGCCTTCTGGGCTGCAAGCATACACTGGCTCATGCTGATTTACTCATCCATTGACACGCCTAAATGGCATTTGAGGGTCCCTCTCAACCCAACTGATTCTGTGATTCTGTGAAATTTAATTACATCATGACATTTGAATGGAAGTAAGCACTTCCCTCATCTTAGCAATGGGAACTGAATCACCAACCACATTTCTGAAGGCTGCACCTACTGTCAGCATCAATGATGAAGGCCACACAAATTTTCAGAATCTTACTCTTCATTTTAACCCCATGGTAGCTTTATGCAAGCCACCTTTTAATTCAATTTCTCTTGGAAAAACAAAAAAATCGATTCTAAGGAACTGTTTTTTAAAGCACGCATTGTTGTGAGTTTCCACATCTGCAACTGAGGACCATCTTGTATATCTTCTGTTACTACTGAATGGCACCAGTGTTGCCTGCGTCTCCAACCCCCCTGAGGTGAGCAGGGCCATCTTACACTAGATCAGGTTGCTCAGAGCCTCAGCAAGCCTGGCCTTCAATGTCTCCAGGGATGGGGGCCTCCACCACCTTTCTGGGCAACCTGTGCCACTGCTTCACCACCCACATGGTGAAGAACTTTTTAACATCTAATCTAAACCTGCCCTGCTCTAGTATAAAAGCAGGGCAGTGATCTTTCAGCTTTTGTGAGTTTGACCACAAGCAGCCACAAAGAACTCTAACTACAGGCAGAGAGCTGCTATAATATTATTGCAGCAGTGAATAAAACCTTCTCACTGGCTCACACTGGTGCAATTTTTCAAGATAATAAAAATTATATGTAGATGCCTAACTAGCGAGCAAGCTTCACACAAAAGAACATTCAATTAAAAAATGCAAATTGCTTTTTTTTTTTGTTTGGGCTGGTAAGAAAAGTAATCCATAGTGATTCCCACTGATTTCAAGAGAAAGCAAAGTTAACATTGAACATGAAGGCGTCTGGAGAAGCTCAGCTGTGTCAGCAAAGAACTGAAATGCAACAACCCCATTAAGGAGCCCAGCAGATATTTCTGCTTTCCTAGGGCAGAGAGGGTTTTCAATGGATTAGGCTTTTCCTCCTTTCCCAAGGAAAAAAATGCTATAACCATGGGATCCAAAACGTGCCCACAAATACCCAGAATGAAAATAGATTTTCTAAACATAAATTAAAGAGCTGTGGCTCTCACAATGAAATGATAAAGGTAATCTTTGATTCATCACAGCTTGTTTGTTAAAGTTTGGAGCTATTAACCCTCCCCTCTTCTCCCAAAATGCACACTGCCCTGACTTCTAAAGCACAGCCTTCCCAAATACCAGAGGCCAGGCACAAGAGCACATCATTTTCAAGTAAACTACGTATCAGCTCAGTTCCTGGTGAACAGTGAACTGTCTCAAATCCACGTTATAGAGGTTGGATCAATCTCGTCAACACAAGTCATTGCTGAAAAGATGCCCTGAACTGAAACAGCCTGGAAAATGTATTAGATATTCAGCCTAGCAGAAAGTATTTCCACCCAGCAATTTAAAACGTAATATGGCAAAACTTAAATTAAAGACATCCTTAAAAAGCTTGCTTTGCAGCTGCAAACTCCCTTATGTGAGGGAGCAAATTGCTGAGGGGCTGTCAAGAGGAAAATATTTGCTAGTAGGAGATTGTTTTCTTTAATATTTATCCAGTTTGAAATGAACACAAGCTGTCTCTTTTGCTTATTTCATTTTTCTACCTTTTTTTGGGCAAAGGCACATCTCTTTATTCTTGTGAATATTTCCTTCTGCTCTTCCTGTTCAAAGCTAATTGCTTTTGGTTGATTATTTTTTCACACTGTTGATCATCAAGCTGATCACCTAACGTCAGCCACTGCCCTGATGGCAAAGAGCTGGTGTTATATCTAGTTGAAATAGAATATTTCTAGGTGAAGTAAGTTATACCTACATAGCCCAATCCACCCAAGACAAGGTGTAATCCTGTTTGAGATGAGCTGGTTTCTACTGACACCCAAACTGGATAATTAAAAGCTATTCTGGCTATCTTGAGACTAACTTTCAGCTACTGCTCAACACAGAGGTCTGGAAAAAAGTATTTTAGTCTTCACTGTGTGCACAGTGAATTGATACAGAGGCACCAAGTCGCTTGCTTAAGGTCATGCACATAGTGGTGAGAATTACAAAGTCATAGAGTTGGAAGGGACCTTCAAAGACCACCCGCTTCAACCCACTGAAGTGAACAGGAACATCTTGCACTAGATCAGGTTGCTCAGAGCCTCAGCAAGCCTGGCCTTGAATGTTTGAGATGGGGCCGCCACCACCACTCTGGGCTACCTGTGCCAGTCTCTCAGCACCCTCATGGATAAGAACTTCCTCCTAAAAGAAGTTTCTTTATCTTGAGTCCTAGCTCAGTGGCTTAATTGTAAAACCAACTCTCCCAACAACACAATGACTGCCACTAGAGGGAAAAAAAATCAAGATTTCTGCAAAGAATTATAACAGCCTTGGAGCTTAGACAGGTGATTGAATTACCATAACAAGTTTGTGTAGACCAGCTGAGCCATGGTAACTGCCCCAGCATGCATTTTTAGCCCACAGCAAACACAAGGCAGAGGACATTAGCTGAAATCCTCTACACTGAGGTTTACCATTACAGATTTTGCTTCATGCTTGTTAGATGCTGACAACGTGGCAAGGGGTCAGTTACTGCTGCTCAGTGGACACACAGTAATCTGTTAAGCAGGTGGGGGAACTCAGCTGTGGGTCTGAGCCCTTAGCCTAAATACAGTAGAAAATCATATCCCACTCAGCACAGTATTTTCATTCATTTACTCAGAACACCATGTAATTTTTGGTTACTTTTCAATAACTGGGTTTTATTGGAATTTGAGTTGTTCTGATCAGTATATAAAGGTGTGCAATATATCAAGGTTTGCCACTTACACTGCAGTAGGATATCAGCAAGCACCAGTGACTCCCAGTAAAAAGTTACTGCATTATTTCCAGTCACATTGACAGCTCCTACCTTAAAGTCCAAACTAGAGAGTTTTTCCAGTCTTTTGTTTGTATCAGGTGAATCCATCTTCTTTGTAAACTGAATTAAGCAGAGCTGGTTATGGTCCTCAAATGACAAGATGATGAAATTGTCTGTGAGAACAGCTGAAAAAAAACCCCAATAAATAAAAACTGTCACCATCACAATAACTGTTTCTAGTATCAAAACACATAACTGAACACTCCACTGAGACACTGCAAAAAGCAGTTTTTTCAAGACAGTGTCCTAAATATTACACTGAAGCCTCTGTTATTTTGTAAAAGATATCAATGTGTCATCCTGCAAAGACCTTCTTGGAAATGAGAAATAAAGTCTAGTTAGGATTCTGATTACAGAAACCTGAATAAACTATTTCATACTAAGTTACCAGTGCATTCAGATACATGATTTATGACAAGTGTTACCCAGTTATTCCTGCAGTGCCTGCATGTAAAGAGATCTCTGAGGATGAAATCAGTCATTAGGGTCACTAGTATCAGATCATTGCAGAACTGTTTGTGGAAATCAGGATTATAGTGAAGCTGTGTTTGGAAACCAAATTTGGGAAATTCTGCTAAAAGGAAAATGTTAAGGAAAGTGGAAGCAGACTTAAAAGCAAACTAACAAAACCCTCAACGACCCTGAAAAAATAATAAAAAAAAAATTTGTGACTAATACACTAGATTTTTACAAGTATTTTATATGTTCTTGGGCAATAGGATGAGGGACAATGGCTTTCAACTAAATTTGGGAACTTCTGCTAAAAGGAAAATGCTAAGGAAAGTGGAAGCAGACTTAAAAACAAACAAACAAACAAAACCCTTAGCAACCCTGAAAAAATAATTTAAAAAAAAATTTTACTCATATCCTAGATTTTAATATGTATTTTACAGGTTCTTGGCCAATAGGACAATGGGCAGGTTTAGACGAGACATTAGGAAGGAAGTTCTTCCCCATAAGGGTGGTGAGACACTGGCTCAGGTTGGCCAGAGAGGTGGTGGAAGCCCCATCCTGGAGACTTTCAAGACCAGGATTGATGACACTCTGAGCAACCTGATCTAGTGAAAGATGTTTCTGCTAACTGCAGGGGGTTTGGACTAGATGGCTTTTGATGGTCCCTTCCAACTTCTACAGGTCTTAGGTAGATTGACAGCATAATCTTGCACATAAGCAGCACAAACCAGCTACTCATCTTTGCTTTGATTTTGTATGATTTACAACCAGTTTTACTTTCCAATAATCATGTACTGGCATAGCACTAAAGTAAATGGTATGCAAATGCTAAAGGGTAAAGCTTAAAGCCAAAAAATTGCCTTTGAAATGCAACATTAACATTAGCTTTTTGGTAAAAAAAAAAAAAAAAATCTGGTGATAAAGTATTTGACAAAATGAGTTAGAAGCTGTATCTACAATCCTGAACGCATGGGAAAATTCAAAGCCACAAAGTAGCCTTAACATGGACACAGTNAGCACAAACCAGCTACTCATCTTTGCTTTGATTTTGTATGATTTACAACCGGTTTCACTTTCCAATAATCATGTACTGGCATAGCACTAAAGTAAATGGTATGCAAATGCTAAAGGGTAAAGCTTAAAGCCAAAAAATTGCCTTTGAAATGCAACATTAACATTAGCTTTTTTGTAAAAAAAAAAAAAAAAAAAAATCTGGTGATAAAGTATTTGACAAAATGAGTTAGAAGCTGTATCTACAATCCTGAACGCATGGGAAAATTCAAAGCCACAAAGTAGCCTTAACATGGACACAGTTCAAATATTTTGATACCTCACAAAGATAGCTTACATTAAAGATGCACATCTCAGGTGCGTCTGAAATCTGTTTTGGCTGAAGGAAAAAAAGCAGGATTCAAATATTCCTGAGCAGGTGGGACTGAGACCCACAGTCCCTTGATTTTCAGTCTGCGGCAGGAAGACTTCAGTGCCACAAAACAATGTAGAAAAATAAGAACTACATTTTTTTTCTCTAGGAAAGCAATTTTTCTTTAATTTCTAATAAATTCAGTTTTGCATTTTGCCTATCAGTAATAAAAAATTGGGGCTTTATTGGAGGCAGGAGGATTATAAATGTGATTTTAATTCTGTATTTTCTGCAGGCAACCAGACCTTCATTCCAAATATTCAGAGGAGATGCTAATCTGAGTTAGAATTACAACATTTCATAAGTAAATTCAACAGATTGTAATCTCATCCAGTTCTACATGTACACAATTGTTAAAATAAGAACTGTTCTTTTTCTACAGACTTCTCGTATCAAATATCAACTTTCTTTCAGCCAACTTTATAATCACAACCCTAACTCCAACCTAGACTTGGAAAGCATGCAATTATGTTGGATTAAAGTGAATTTATTCTAGGACAACCTTATGCTGTTCTCACATAGGAATAATTCAGTACAAAAATGTGTATTTTGAACTCTATTTGTGTGGGTAACAAAAATATCTTCTTTTGTTCATAAAACATCCCATCACATTGCAATGACAGATATTGTGGGTTTTACTTTTACTGAACAGAAGCAGTTTCTGTTTTAACTTCAGTGAAAATAAGGACAAACCACTACATAATATTGTTTTTATCAGTTTGAGTGTTGTAACAGCAGAAAATTGTATTTCTTATATTATTGCTTATAAGTTGCAAGCTTTTTTAGCCTGCAAAACTTCTTTAAGAATGTGTTTATTTATACAACATGTTAAGTCAATGTAAGGTAAGATACATTATTATCTATTTATTTATTTAAAAAGAATTCAGACATGGAATTACTACTCTAGAAACTGGAGAGCGAAGTAAAGTAGTCAAGGCATTAAATGTGTTTTACACTCTCTGTTGATAAAAAAAGTGAGTTTAAGGTTATTTTTTTTATATTAATGATTCCACTAACACAGTTATATTAATGTTATTTTTTCCAGACCGAACAACATACCTATAAGAATCTGAGGGACTCAGTATTACAACCTCCCAACATAACCAGGCAAATATTCAATAGATGCCTGAGTATGTAAAAATCATTAAAGATGAAAGTCAAATCATGCAAAGATTCTCATTAAAATTATGTAACTTTTGTTCTACTTTTTAAGAATTTGGAAGATACTGCACAAGAAATTAGGCTCACACTGAAATTCCACAGTTTTGGTCACACAGATGGCGAGATAACTGAGACTTGGTTGGGTTCTCACTGTAGCTTTGCAGGGACACACTGAAAAAGCTACAGTCACACTATAAAGCTGTTGAAAACAGGTACATTTTCCTAAGTTTCCTTCTTCATTAAACCAAAACTTAAATTTGAGCATTCACTCATTAATAAGGATGGTGAGATTCTGGAAACCTGGAAACTAAACCAAAGCACATTCACATAACTAATAGATGACTGATGTTATCCAGTCTTTTCTAATGTTGTAGTAATAACCATCCCATGTAATTAATCAATTGGCTAATGTTTGGTTCTTCCCATTTTCCCACTTACGAAATAAACATGACAAGTTCAAATGACACGTCCTCAGTGATTAAAATGTATAGGGAACTGAATTTTAGAAACCCCATTCAGCATTTGACAAGCTTGAAAACTTTGATGTTGAATATTATTCTTAAAAGTGTTCTCAGTCCTGAGGGTTGTAACTATGGCTTTACATGCAATTACTTGTTGTGTTTGCAAGTCCCCAGTGGCAATAATTAGTCTACCTGTTGACATACTGTTTCTCTGCTCTATTGTTAATGCAAGCAATTGATTTGCACGTGGGTGTAATTACCATCACTGATGGTGTCGGAGATGAGCTTCCCCACCAGGGTCCTGTCAATCACCACCTTCTCCAGCTGTGGCCCAGAAAGGCTCAGGGACACCAATATACCTGAGTGAAAGAGGAGCTAAAGCCAAAGAGGGAGAAAACAAGACATCAAGAATCATTAACAAAGGAAAACCTTCCAGGGTACACATTAGCAACTGCCCATTACTCAGCAATCTAATTTTCAAAATCACCAAAGTGACTTATCACTGACATGAAGATGTCTTATAATGACTTTGAAAGCTTTTCCCATGAAAGGTAGAGGTGTAAGATGACACTGGTACAGGAATTACAGTTGCTGAATGCTTGGAGAAGACTTGTGCTAAGTCCCCAAATGCTGCAGAAAATGAACAGAATTAATTTATTGAAAAGGAAGCTCAAAATTCTGTCCTGAATGAGTAAAGGGATGATGCTGATCTGTCTGTCATCTGTGAACCTGATTTTTTCCATATAAAATAACTGCATAGCCTGCAAGAAAAAACATATAAAGTTGGACTTCATGTAGTTTTATATTATTATCATAGAATACAACCAGCACCTTCTTGATATACTTGTTATTTCTGATCATGCATCCATCATTTAATTTAAATAACTGTCCTACCACAGTGGTAGCCATGGGCTCCTCATAAATTCATGTACTCCTCAACAGAAGATTGTAGATGTCCTTATTAGAAAGCAGGAATTTAAACCACTGGACAGAACAGTTAGAGGCTTATTTCAGAGTTAACTGGATATTTCAGCCTAATTAATCTCAATTAAATGACACACATAATCTTGAAGGCTAAGTCACAGTACTTATCAGCTCCTTCTGATGTCATATCTTGTATGAGAGAGAGAATGCTCAGTGGGAGGAGTCATGAAAACCATTTCTTTTTGCATAATTAAATCAGTCAACTGTACTCATTTTTTCTGAATCCAACTATTACAGTAAAGAAATTCAGAAAATACAGCCCATAAAATTCCCTGCACCATTGTGAGTTGACTTCCCTTTGCCAAGTTACTCCCATAGCAGAAGTGTATGCAAAGCTTTATTAGAGAGATATAATTTTCTTTATAAGATGGCAAAAAAAAAGGCAGCGGTTTATTTAAAAAAAAAATCTGACTTCATTAACTGTTTAATTCAATGCTATTTCTACAGAAACACTGATGTGAAAATAGCACAAGAAGTCAGTACTGGGACTTTGATGTTCACATGCACTGCTGAAGACACAAGTTTATTTTAACTCATTTTCCAGTGCCTCTTCTGACCCTGCCAGGTCAGATGACCTTGGTGTGTAAGTTAAAGAACTTTCAGGCCAGTTCTCATTCCTGATATAGAGAAGCAGTTTGGGAGCACTCGTTCTGGCAGCTGGTTTCATCTCCCTTTAATCAGTAAAAAAAAAAAATAATTAAAAATTATTGGTTTGGCAGAGGTTACAGCAGCTCTAAACTTGCTGAACAATCTTTTCATAAAATCACAGAACACGTTGAGTTGGAAGGGACTTTCAAGAGTCATCTAGTCCAAACTCCCTGCAGTGAGCAGGGACATCTTGCATCAGATGAGGTTGCTCAGAGCCTGATCAAGCCTATCTCCAGAGATGGGGCCTCCAGCACCTTTCTGGGCAACCTGAGCCAGTGTCTCACCACTCTCATAGTGAGGAACTTTTTTTCTGCCAAAGGAATCCTCAGCAGAAAGACCATTTCACAGATGTACAGAGGGTGGAAATATAGGACTCCAGCTCTTACTCCTATCTAGCAGAATTATTTTAAAGAAATCTTTAAAAAGATCTAAATCTTTTGCTTTAAAAAAAATTTCTACTATAGAAATACTTGCTCTTGCAGTAGAATCTGGCAGAAAAGTTCCTGTTTGTTTCCCGCTGGAGCAGTGAGACATACATGCTTGCAATACACATCCCAATACAACACACAGGACCATAGATTTTTTTTCTTGCAGTGAGATCTACTGGACTGTATAACAGAGGTACTGAGACCAGGAATGCAGTGATCTAATTGAGTTTGCCTCTTGTGCAGTGCTCTGCTCCCAGTAATTTACCTGCAAATATTCTCAATTCCCCATATTTTGCTGTATTAACCTATCTCTGTGCTCTCTGTAGCAGAGCACAGGACAAGCATGGTTAAATAAACTGCCTTCTTACCCTGAAAAATATCCTGAACTGATATTTTCCAATCTATCTTCCCTTCAATTCATAGTAGTTTGAAAAGAAATTCGGAAATAGAAACAAAAAAAATACCCGTGACATGAATTTGTTAAGAACAAATTACCATTTCTCATCCTGCCAAAGTCTAATCACAAGTCTGTTTGATAAATACATACATAGAGTCACTGTTCCAGTATTCCCTGTCATGACAAATGTCCTTTAAGGTTTTGTCCTAGTAAAAATGTTAGACACAGTTACACTCGGGGAGCATTTATTACAATCTTCCAAAACTTCCATTTATCCCTATGTTGGAGCTCGATTAGATAAAATCACAATTTATTTCCCACTTGATAATGTTAAGCCCAGCAAGGTTTGACTATAATTGTCTGAAGAACCCAGCTGAACAAGTGAAGGCTGAAACCCAGAAGCTGACAAACCATGTTGCAAGTGATGATCAAGTAAAATTACACAAAAACCCTGGGAAGAACAGTTCTCAGTTATTGAATGAGTGCCAAAGAAGCATAAAACACCCCAAACTTTTCAGTGTTATGTGCCAACACATTAGTTGGTGGAGTCATATAAACTCTCAAACTTGTGTCTTCCACAAGACCTTTGGTTGGGGGCTGTGTTCTTCTCTCAGAAACCATTATTGTAATGGTGTTATTTCCTTGCAGAAAGTAAGAAGAGAATCCTGGAGTAAACTCAGAAGTGAACCTAAGTGAACCACCCATCCAGGTAAACAGGGGAAGCAAAAAACGGGGGAAAAAAACCAAGTGTTTTAACATACAGATGGCCAGTGATCTTGAATAACAGCATTACTGAAGGAGACCACATGCCTGTCATTCTGCTGACATCAAAGATGTACATCCAATATGTTCTACAGAGAGAAGTTTCCAAACTCCGGGATTGAGAACAACAAATAAAGTTAGGAATCTTTAACTCTTAAAAGTTTCAGGGTGTAGGGAAGCTATGGCTGCCCCGTCCCTTGAGGGGTTCAAGCCCAGGCTGGGCAAGGCTTTTAGAAACCTGGTCTGGCAGGAGGTGTCCTTTCTTAGGGCAGGGGGCTGGGGCTAGATGACCCTTAAGGTCCCTTCCAACCCAAGCCATTCTATGATTCTATGAGTCCTGGTAATGACATGAATCACACCTGTTAAAGAGCCAGAATAGACCTCTATGAAAACTGCCCCAATGTATGTTGGCAAGACATTTCTAGCTATATGAAATGTTGTGCTAATGGGTGTGCTTTGCTTTACACATATGAAACTAGTCATTAAACCAGTGTTATATATTTTCAGTATTGCACAGATCTCTCTCTATGGCATGATAAAATGACATAAATTATGTAAAAATAATATAACTTCCATGGCTTTTACAGTTTCTCTCACTGTGCTCCCTTCTCATTTATTTTCACATTCTTTCCTATTATGAGATATTTGGGCAAAACTTAAATTTAACCATTTTTCACTATAACAGTTTCCCATGGTTGGTAATATCTCTATGCTCCACAGGTTTAAATCCTTCTCTCCAGGAAATTTAGAGTCTGAATTTAAAAAGTAAATCAAAGAACTTACATACCAAATATCCAAGTAAGTCAGTATTTCTTCCAACTCCTCTCAAAAATCCTTTGGATTGGATGAGAAGGTTTTTTAAAAAAACTTTTTCTAAAATCTTTCCATTAAATACAAGGAAGTATTTCAATAAAATAAGGAAGTTGTTGAGTCACTATCCCTGGAGGTATTTAAAAGACATGTAGATGAAATGCTTAGGGTCATGGTTTCATGGTGGGCTTTGCAGTGTTTGGTTTATGGTGGGACCTGATGATCCTAAGGGTCTTTTCCAGCCTAAATGATTATGTGATTCTGTATTATCTCTCATCAAAATTATTCTGTAAAAAATAAAATTATGTATTGAAATTGAAACTTCACTGTTTCAATTCTTTACTCACTGTAAGGAGTCTATACAAAGGCTGTTACATGGTAATAAGATTTAGGTGTTGTTATGCATAAGTTTGTATAGTTAAGCTCATATTTTGGTAGACAGGAACAGTCAAATCATAAGCAGGAATGAATATGAAGCAAACAGAGAAGACTGCAAACTTGGCTTGAACACAGATACACAATGATCCAACTCCAAAAAATACTGCTCAAGGGAATTGTCCATCATTGCTAAAGAAATAAAGCAAACGTAAGAGGCATTCTTTAGATGAGGCACAAAGCCATTCCATCTGACAAACATCAGCTCAGTGAAAAAAGCTCACAATATTGAAATACATGACACATTTTTCAGCCTGAAGTACTGTCACATGAAAAACAGAAATCAGGAAAGTCATCTCCACAGCCTTAACAGTCTCAAGGTGTTCCTAAAAAACACCTGAAAGCATGACCTGACACCTATTGGAAGAATGGCCACAGCCTTCATACTTGAACATAGCCCAAGTTAAGCATTTGGGCATCTGGTCATTCTACCTGCTGAAAAGGAAGGGCCACTTAATTTCTGTTTTAAAGAGGAGTTGAGGGTGAAGACTTTGAAAGAAGTAATGCATCTTATGTGCTACAAAATGGTTCTCCAATGACCAAGAAAGACATAAGAATATTTAGGGGAAGACTTAGCCTTTCCCTTGCCCAATACTTCACTCAGTACAAGTTCATGACTTAAGGACTTGAGTAAAACTTAAGCATGCACTTAAGTGGATTCCTTTATTCCTTGGTAGACTTAGCCCTTCACTTCTCATTCATGCAGCTTAGCTGCTTATCAGCCCTTCTACCTAAAAAGATACCTACAGAGCAAAGCCAGGATTTGCCTCTATCTGATTAAAATCGAAAGAGAAAGAAAATATGCCTGTAAAAAATATTGCTGCAAACTGTTTTCCCTTTGAGAGCCCAACCAACAAAGGAATATGCAAAAGGAGAATAGAATTGCAAAGTGTTTCTTGTTCAAGCAGGTTCCCAGGGTTTTTCCCCACCTCTTCATTCCAGATTGCTTTCTTAGCCACCCTAACATAATTACTCTGTTGCATGCCTTATTACAGATGAAGATATTGTTGTTACACGTTACTGTTACACAATAATCAATGCTTTTGTGCTTCCAGCTCCAAATCTCTCAAACCACACAACACATTAATGGCTGTGATCAAAAGCAGCCAAGAAGAATTAAAGATGAGGGCAGTGTTCCTCACTGAAGCTGGTGATGGGTAGTAGCCTCTCATGGATTCCAGCCAGGACGGCTTGATTTTTTTTACCAGCTGTTTTTCACTCTGTCACCACATATCTTGCTAAATCAGTTTGCTTATAGGCAGCAGAGCTGATATAACAAGCCACGTCAGCAAATATTGCTCTGCATCACAACTCAGAATCCAGTTCTGAGTATGTCTGTGTAAAAACCCTTGATATACACATCTATATTGCAACACAAATCAAAGTTAAATCAAAACAAAGTCATTTAGACATATATATAATTTTCATTTGCAGGTAACAGATATGATTCACAGCTTGGCTTTCATACAACAAAATGGTGCTGGCATGTGTTTAATTCTACATCATAATGAAAATCTAGAACTAAAAAAAGTGGGAAATAAATTGTTTTGGCTAGATCTCATTAATTTTTTTACTAGCTTTTACTGTAAAACCAAACCTGAACCAATGGCATGATTTCAGAGGACTGATTTAATGATTTTGTGGAAAACCTTTAAAGCATTCTGAAGAGTTAGGGAAGGAGAACAAGAGGAAAGAAAGCAGCCAGAGATGAATTGAGTAAACCAAATAATATTGATAAAATTAATTCCTAAGATTATAATTTCTTGTCAGGGAAAACTGAGGAGTAAATTGTTTCCTTAATTATAAAGAATAGAGTGGCCCTTTTTTGTAAAGACTGTCTTTTTTTTTGGCCATCCTTCTTTCATGGTCTATTTAATTTCCTTTGATATCGCCTAGCTGAAGATTACAGAATTATTTCAGCAACTAATAGTAGGTTATCAAAGTTGGGTTTTTGGAAGCAGACAAATGCTGTGCGTTCAGATCCTACTGGAACAGACAGTGCTAATGAAGACCTCAGTTCTTCAGGGCTCAACTAAGCCTGGAAAAGGAGAGCAAGTGTCTTAAGAAAAATCCATGTACAGTCAGAGTTATGTGTAGGGCCATGTGGATGATCAGGTGGCTGGATGACCTCTCCTGCAAGGACAGGCTGAGAGAGTTGGGGCTGTTCAGCCTGGAGAAGAGAAGGCTACGGGGAGACCTCAGAGCAGCTTCCCAATGCCTGAAGGGGCTACATGAAAGGTGGGGAGGGACTATTTGCCAGGGCATGGAGTGATAGGACGAAAGAGGATGATTTTAAACTAGAGCAGGGCAGGGCCAGATGAGATACTAGGAATAAATTCTTCACCATGAGGTGGTGAGACACTGGCACAGGTTGCCCAGAGAGGTGGTGCAGGTCCCATATCCCTGGAGACAGTGAAGACCAGGCTTGATGAGGCAACCTGATCTGCTGCAAGATGTCCCTGCTCACTTGCAGGGGGGTTGGACTAGATGGCCTTTGAAGGTTCCTTCCAACTCAGTGCATTGTATGATTTATACTCTGGCTACACAAGGCATCTAGAAAACCCTAAAAGACACTAAATTTATCAACTTTACATGATTCAATCAAATATAGAGGCAGATCTACTATACTAAGACAAAAACATACGCCTCCTTCTTTTCCCTATCTTGCACAATAAATAAAATCATATTTGTTTCATTTTTGTTTGTATAAAACCTGAAACTTCTTAGAGGTTGCTAAGTAAAAAAAGTGTTTTATACAGAATCCATACTCTGTAAAAAAAGGTGTTACAAAAAAAGTGATAAAATTTTGGCAAGAAATTCCCTGATCCAGAATATGTATCGGTAAGGAATGCAAATAGACGGGAGGGGAAGGAAAATGACAGAGGGAGAATGGATGGGAAAAGCAAATGAAGCAGGTGAATACAGTCATGGCTAATTGACTCACTATTACTTAACCAAATTCCTCTCCCAGTCAGAACAATAATAACAGTAAAAAAAATTACTCCTATAAATTAGCATACAATTAATATTTAAATCACTTCTAGGAGATTAGTATTCACAGATATATGCTATGTAATCTGTATGTGAGTGATATACATTTACCAGTGATAAGATCTGATAGTTATATGTAGCTCAGACAATAACAGCTTTATTATTGATACACAAAGAGTATCCCATTTGGCAAGTCAAGTCTGTAAAAATTCTCCCATTCTTCAAGACATTTCTGGAATTTCAGCTGCATAATGTTTGAATATGTAATATTCATCCTGCTGACACACATTTGGCACTACTTGAATTAGAAGGCAAAAAAAATTATGAATCTTAAAAAGCATAAAAGTTAGAACACAGATTTTCTTTTTAGAAACAGTATGAGTAATGCTTATGAGTGTTCCCCATGGCAAAGTAGCTTCAAATGTGATGCACATTCCTCATAAGCAATGAAGACAGCAGAAATTTCACATTACACATGCTTTTCAGAAAAAGCTCCTGATTGAGAAGCTGGAGCATGGGTCATGTTCACATCTCCCACACACCCAATTGCACTGTGTCAAACAGGAGATGAAAAGTCCAGGAATACTGTGTCCAGCTTGGGAGACTTCACAAGAAAGACATGGACCTGTTGGAGTGGGTCCAGAGAAGACCAAAAAGATGATCAAGGAGCTGAAACAACTCTAGTATGAGGTGAGAGTGAGACTTATGCTAGTTCACCCTGAAGAGAAGGCTGCAGGGAGGTGATGTAAAAGCCTCCCAGTACCTGAAGGGGCTACAGGAAAGCTGGGGAGAGACTGCTTGCTAGGGCAATTGGACAAGGGGCAATGGTTATAAGCTATAGCAGGGCAGGGTTAGATGAAACACTAGGAAGAAGTTCTTCCCCATGAGGGTGGTGAGAGGCTGGAATAGATTGCACAGAGAGGTGGTGGAGGCCCCATCAATGCCTGGAGACATTCAAGGACAGGCTTGACAAGGTGTTGATGAGGGGGTGGGACTAGATGGCCTTTGAAGGTCCCTTCCAATTTAACTGATTCTGTGGTTTTTCTTGTATACAATTTGTGGAACTTATACAGACAGAGAACACAGTTACATTTGTGTCACATGTCACAGTATCTTTTGTTCCATAACTTGATTAATGATCTAGCTGGTTCAGAGTTACAGCTTCCCTCCCATGTTACACAAGCCCAAAGTGTAAAGACTTGCGACAGACATGTAAATAATTAGGATATAGAAGTGTAACATAACATAGATTCAACACCTGTCTGGATGCTTTCAGTTTCCCCAAATGATAACCTAACAGAATCAGGGATTTTTAATGTCATTTTTCTTGTCGATAAGATCCCTGTTTTGAAGTAAATTTTTTTGGTACCACAAACACAACCTGGGTAAAAAGAGCCCACACACTGAAAACAAACCAAACCAAAGACCTTCTGTGTTAGTTAACATTTTAACAATATTGCATCAATTACTGAATGGCTGCTGGGCCACTGTAAGAGCTTGTCAAAACATTTTACCTGACAGATATGTTTGTTCTTCCATTTGCTCAGCACACAGTGACTGTTTTGCATCAAGTCCTAAAGGACAACAGAAAACAGAGAGTGCAGTTGGAGCACATGTTGCCACTATCACTGAACATACTTCTGATTTTCAGGTTTAGAGATGAAGCCACACAAAGATGCAGCTGTTTTAGAAGAGCCCGCCAGACAAAAGCACATTTATCATCACTGAGAGAGTTGAATCTTTATGAAAAATCAAAGTCATTGAAAGAGGTTTGAAAACCGGATTATGTGTTGCTGCATGTGAAACTTTATGAAACCTACCTCTACCTCCTTGAGTGCATCTCGCAGTTTGTCTGGTCTCTTGCTTTTCAGCATCCAGGGGTAATCTCGACCTGGCAAATAAAAGTTGAAAAGAAAAGGAAGCTAGAGAAATCACACAATTATAGAATGTGTTGAGCTGGAAGAAACCTTCAAACATCATCTAGTCCCTCGCAGTGAGCAGGGACATCTTTGTATTTACAGGTGGCTGAGTTTATATGTACATAAATATATTTACATATAAAGGGGGGTGCATATGTACAGACATACATTCATACATAATTTTGAAGAGTTTTTCAGCTTGAGCTTCCTTTCCTACTGAAACACAAAACTAAGATTTCTTGGAGCGACTTTCAACATAAAATCCACTTATAACTGGAAGCAAATTGCTATGGTTTCTATTTGATTGCATTGCAATTGAGACCCTTTTGAAAGGCTCTGTTGTAGGAACAGTTACAGCATGAAATACCCTCAGTGACCATCAGCTCACCACAGCACTTCTGTACTGAGTTCTTGGGATGTAACATTTTACCCCAATGCAGTGAGAAAGCATCTGACATTCAGTACATTCACTCAGAATCAAGTTATCAAATCCTGACCAGATAGTATTCTTCTGAAGTAGCATTTCATTGCCTAATTTCAAAAAGCAAGCACTAACGTGTCTGCAAAATCTATTTGCATGAATATATGCATATATAGAGGTATTAACAACAGGTAATTGTGAATGCAGTAATTTCTATTATGGAGGATAGTTATTTATAGGATTTGTACTTGAAAATTTGGTCTGAAGAATCTGCCTAGTCAAGCAAACAAGAAACTGCATGACTGGCACAGTCCTTTATCAAATTTATTACTGTTCAGCAAAATAATGTGCAAATTAATGCATTAATCCTGAAACCAGGAAGCAAAGCTTCCTCTGGACTTCCTAGTAATTTGGCTTGTTTCATGGCTGAGGATTGGGCTGTATAAATTGTGAATAAAAAGTGAATAGTTTTCTGTTTGTAAGTGCACAGTAACAGCCATGAGAAACTAGAACATGTTGTCTTTTTCAAATCTGCCTATTTAAAGGCAATCTAATAACACGTTTGGAGCTCCGAGCTGTCAGTTTGCATGCCAGCTTCCAGAAGGAATGACATACAATTGTGTTTACACCTCCCTGCAAAGAGGAGCTTACAATAGAAGTGCTATGGAGTGAAAAAAAAAGAAGGATTTCATATATCAACAAAAGAGCACACTAACATACAACTTCACTTTGTATTTTGTTGGACTGTTGCCAGCGGTGGAACTGTTATGATAATATTAATTAGGCATGTAAGATCACATTTTCAATGGGTGCCTTCAGAAATAATGGAATTATTTATCCACATATGCAAAATGGGAAATTGCCTGTACAGATACCAACTATATATATACAAATCAGCAGCTGTGAATAAAGTTCCTTGGTGCTCCTCTTGAAGGAACAGTGCTTTCTACCTAGGCCACCTCTGTATTTACAGCAACAAGGAACAGCAACTTGTGTTATTTTTGCAGGTTGCATGTATAAAAGGTGATAGGGCTTCTCTACCTACTCTTTTAATATGGGCAATGATAATAACTTGGAGCACAAGGGATCCAAACCCATTATGGTCATCCTTTTTTCTGGCCTTTTCTCTCCTCCCTACCTTCAGGGTGTAGATTTCCCACCCAGCTGTGCCTTTATACCCATCCCCAGTGGAGCTTTGACCTCCTTCAAACATTGCAAATAATTTATCCTTCCTTTTTGCCTTTTTGCCTTTCCAACACACACAACAATTGCAAGTGAATTTTCATTGCAGTAAGATAAAACACTAAGGCAATTCTTACACATTTTACTTTGTGAACTCATCTCAAAATCAATTAGATTTTTTTCAGAGTCATCACATAATAATGAACATTAATGAACGCTCTGAGCAATAACAGCTCTGCAGGAGTTGTAAAAACTTCAGTTGAAGAGAAGTTGTACTGATATAAAAGTCTAACTGTGGCAAGTGCAGCCCTGTGATTGCATAAACCAATACTGCTTTTAAACAGATAATACAGGAGCAATATAAGTGTTTCAAAGCTAAAAGTTTTCTGTGAAGGCAGATGATAATTAACAATACTGCTTTTAAACAGATAATACAGGAGCAATATAAGTGTTTCAAAGCTAAAAGTTTTCTATGAAGGCAGATGATTATTAACTGGAATTTGATTTGGGCTGAAAGAATTTTAGCTATAACTCTCAGTTTCGAGGCAGCAGATATTTCACTTCAAGAGCTGATGGGGAAAATGTTTATCACTTGTCTGCTGAGTAAACATCATAAGGAAAAATTTGAATTGCAATTGCTTTTTGGATTCCTGGTGACAATGGATTTGAGAAGCTTAATGACATGAGGTAATAAAATTCAGATGGAAATATGTACCAGGAGGGAATAATTACAACTTCTCAACTGTTTTGAGTTGCACAGTTCTGTGGCCATCTTTTCTATAAAAAGAAAGCAGTCTGAGGCTACTTTAATTCTTTTCCAGGGTTGTCACAAATCGAAATTGATAATTTACCCTTAGTTTAACAAAAAACTCGGAAAATGTTCTTAACTTCTGCTAGTTTTTGCCTCTCTCTGAACTAACTATGCTTCATCTGTGATGCTAAAGAAAAAAAGAAGAAATGAATGATAATCCTCACGACTGCTGTCACCAAATATTAATCAGAGAGAGGAGATTCATTCACTTTGATAAAACACAGAAATTCACCAAAAAAGCCAGCCTTCATGTTTTCACCTCTTATCTTAAGTTTGCAGGGAAAGGAAGGTTGATGCAGCCCAACAGGTGGGCTGATGTTACCGAGCCTGCAATCTCATCAGATAGCGAAAAGAGCTGCAAGTGAAACCAAAAGCGAAGGCGAGTCGGACGGTCAGCATAGCCAGGGAGCCAGCGCGGTACCCACGGAACACAGCCCAGGGAAAGCCCACACAAGCTCCAGCCTGGTCGCCGAGAGGAAGCAACTGTAGCCCGGCCGACCTTTTGGCCCCTCGTGAAACTTCGAGGATTAAGAGGATTAATCAGATAAAGAAAATGGATCGTTCGCTCTGAAATGGCCATTTCAGAGACCAGGTAGGGACGCAGGAGGTGGAGGCTGGCGCTCCCGCGCGTTCGCGATGCCCTCTGCTGGGATGCCAGCAAACACCCAGCCACGGCGGAGCCGGCTGCCCTGGCCTGCATCCCAGCCCCTGCATGCCCTCCCCTGCATCCCTTCCCTGGGCTGCATCCCCTCCCCTGCATCCCCATCTCAGGGACGAGTGTCAATCCATTGCACTCTGCAGTGGGGAAGAGGCTGACAAAGGATAATCTAAAGTATAAGAATCTTAAATATAAAATCTCACCAAGGCTCCTAATGTCAAAAAGGTTGTTTCCTGTTGCCAGACTGCAACCCTGAGAGTGCAGTTGTAGAAGGCGGGACCAGTTTTAAACTGATAGAAGAGAGATTTACAGCAAATAATTTCTCCCTAATTTCTAATGTGAGAGTGGTGAGATACTGTACCAGTTGCCCAGAGAAGCTGTGACTGTCCCATCCCTGGAGGGGTTCAAGGCCAGGCTGGACAGGGCTTTAAGCAACCTGGTCTGGTGGGATGTGTCACTGCCCAGGGCAGGGGGGTTGCAACTGGGTGGTCTTTAAAGTCCCCCAAACTATTCAGTGAGTCTATGATCCTATTTCAATTCGTTTCTTCTGTGGAATAAAAAGGTTTTAAATACCCTGACCTAACTTAGGAGAGAAAATGTTTCCTTCGTCTATAGAAATAGAGAGTTAACAAGAAATTTAAAGTTGCATTTTTCAGAGCAAGCATTCAGCAATAAAAACTGAGTATTTGGAAGTTTTGCTTAGTTTTAGTTACATTTATGTTTTACCTGATTCTTTCTTGTCACAGTATCGGTGGATCCCAATATCTTCATCTATACAATTGAATGTAAAAATGGTTAATTATAAATGTGGCAGTGGAAACAAAGAACAGCTTAACAAGCAAAGTTCAGCATCTCAATTTTTTCTGCTAGCTGGAGCAGCATGTTAGGAGTTAAAACACAAGTGACAGTGGAAAAACCACAACACATAACCTGAGTACTGGTAGAACTAGTGAGCAAGGACTGAAGGGAAATGTGGCAAGTCCTTTTATTTATTTGGAGCTGTCACTTCCTTCATGCACACTTTGATTCTCTTCCAGCTGCCAGTATGCAAAAATATTTTTACCACCTTCCTAATTAGCATCTTTTGTGTTCTTGCACAAGGAAATACAGAGAACATGCTAAAAAGGGCAGACTGGAGCCTACTGGGCCACTTTGCTTCCTCTTTGTCCATTTATTCATTCCTACAACCTTGTCTTAAAATTCTGAGGCAGAAAATTGATGTCTTGCTTTTGAAAAGCTGGTGTGAAGCAAAGTAGGCTACAGAACACCTTTACTTTCAGTAAGTGACTTCTATGTATTTACTGAAGCCCTCAGATTCTTCTATAGAGTTTTTTACTTTTCTTATTGTCACAGAGCACATCTCCCTCAAAGATGGGAGGACAAGGTATATTTGAATAATAAAGTAGTCAATAATGTCAAAAAGTAATGTCAATGTGTCATCAATAATATTATGATATTGTTCACTTACAAACCAGTGATATATTTTTTAACATTATGCTTTAGTAAGGCAAGATGAAGAAAGGTAATTTCTACATGGCTAATAATTAGTCATGTGTCTCCTGAAACAATCACTTTAAAAGATAAAGCTAACCTTCTAACTATAAAATTTCAAGTAATCATGCAAAATAGCCAGAATGTGCTGTAATTTTTTATGTCCTTGCTATGTACAAACTACAATCCCTCTGCAAATCACTTGACCACAGATCTTCATTCATCCAAACCAAAACTTGAAGGCAAAACTTCCTAAGAAGGAAAAAGGACAAGCAAAGAAGACAACTAAACTCAAACATTGCATTGCTGCCTAATTTTCTTTCCCCTAAGTATAAAAAAACACTTCATGTGGGCTTTGAGAATTTTATATCAGGATAACAATCATTGCCAAGCTTTGCTTTTTCATTTTAGTAGCAGGTAATAGGCTCACCTTTAATACTTAAGTTAGTCCTCAGAGACCACAGGAACATCTCAGTGAGGCAGAAAGACATCTGGAGGCTAATGGAGACTAAGCACTATCAAAAGAAGGAAAGAAACTGTGTGAGCAAATTAATTACACTCTGTTATCAGTAAAACTGCAAGCATTTTGGAAACTAAGCACCAGAAGAAAATAACAGTGATGAAGATTTCCTGTATTTTAGTTGTTTTCAACCATGAGAAAATGAATAAAGCATGAGGAAGAATGGGATAAGGAATGGATCTATATGATTATGTATAAATCACATACAGATATAAATCAGCATTTGTTTGAGTTTACAGCAACTTTCACTAAAGTAAATAACTTTGTGTTGATGTTGCTCATGCACACGTTATAATATATTTTTTCCCCTACTGTTATCACCTTGACATATGCAAAAGTGAATTCTTAAAGATCTGGACTGGGGAGAATTTGACCAAGATTTGGCCAAATTTTGTAAACACTGTATTGTAAAGCGGTAACAAAGTCAAGAAACAGTTTAGGACAAATGATATTTAGAGACATTCTTTATAGCATTAAATATGAAAACAGATATCTTTCTAAATTGAAAAAGGGCACTTCAATGAAAACATTTCAAAGAGATTAAAAAATAGATGTGAATCAGTTAAAATACATGAGTTGAAATCTTAGGTTCACTGACTACAGCTGTACTCCAGGCTGAGAGTTTTTTTGAACAATGAATGCTGCTATTTCGTGTTTTGATTCATAGAATGCATTGAATTCAAAGGGACATTCAAAGGCCATCTAGTCCAACCCCCTGTAGTAAGCAGGGACATCTTGCATCAGATCAGGTTTCTCAAAGCCTTATCAAGCCTGGGCTTGAATGTCTCCAGGGACAGGGACTCCATCACCTCTGTGGGCAACCTGTTACAGTCTCTCACCACTCATGGTGAAGAACTCTTTCCTAATGTCTAATCTAAACCTGCTCTCCTTTAGTTTAAAACCATTCTCTCTCATCCTATCTCTCCATGCCCTAACAAACACCCCAAAAGCACCTCCTCAGCTTTCCTACAGGCCCTCTTCAGGTAATGGAGGGCCACTACGAGATTTCCCTGCAGCCTTCTCTTCTCCAGGCTGAACAGCCCCACTCTCAGCCTGTCCTCATAGAAGAGGTGCTCCAGCCCCCTGATCATCTTCGTGCCCTCCTAAGAACCCACACCAACAGGCCCATATCCTTCTTGTGCTGAGGGTTCTGGAGCTCCAGGTAGGGTCTCACCAGAGCAGGGTAGAGGGGCAGAATCACCTCTCTCGATCTGCTGGTCATGGTTCTTCTGATTACAAGACAACTGCAGAATTCCTACCTCACAGAGTATCTATCAGGCATTTACACCAAGAGTGCCATGACGAAAAATATATCTCTCATAGTCCCAGCAGAGCTATGAGACCTAAAGGTATTATCACTCAAACTAATAAGTGTGTTTTGATGACTGCCTAATCCACTGCAATAGCACCAAGTGGAAATAGCATTTTCTTTCCGCTGATCCCCAAATGCACAAAAAGTCTTGCTGACTTACTAAATCCCATAGTTCTATCAAAAAAAAAGGTGGAAAAAATAAAAGCTCACAACAAACATCTAGTAACTCTGATATACCTTTATCTTGGGCAAAAATGAGATTTAGAAGAAAACTGGAGGAGATTAGGAATTTGATGGTTTGTTCAGTGCAGGAACCATTTTTTGTTTGAATATATATGAGAGGATCCCCTCATTTTCCATGCAGGCTACAGTAAAAGCAGATTGTATGTTTTAATTTTCTTATCTACTTTCTCTTTTTTTTCTTTTTTGCTTTAGCAATTGAAACAAAACTTGCATTCCCCAAGGCCCAGAGATGCTGGAACAGAACCTCTCACTAATAGGAAGCCATCAAATCGAGTGAGCTGCTCAAAATCCTATTGTGCTTTGACTAATAAAGACCCCACAAACTTTTGATTGGCAGATGACCTCTTCAGCTCTGCAAAAGACATAAGTGTACAGAAAAAAAATGTAAGATGAAGAGACTTTGGCATAACAATCTGCTCCAGCCCCTGGATCATCCTTGTAGCCTCTTCTGGACTCTCTCCAACAGGTCCATGTCCTTCTTGTGCTGAGGGCTCCAGAGCTGGATGCATATTTTGTTCAGAGGAATTATGGTTTCCTGGAATTCCTTTTGAAGGAACATGCAGCAGCTTTCAGAGTTAGGGCTACTACACCTCACCATTTACCATGTCATTGTATTCCAACACAATGTGGATGAAAATGACGATGACAGAGGGATATTTCTGTGTTCAAAAAGTGATTATAAGAATCCACAATATTCCTTTAATTATACAAGCTGGGCCCTGCTATCACAAAGAGGTAGATATGAAAAAACCAACATTTTTTTTCCCCACTGAGCTTTAACGACTTCACATGTGCACCCATTTAAAATTGAGTAGGGTTTGGGCAAAATGTGATAAAATAGCTCTACTGTTAAAGTAAAAAAAAAATTCAGTGTAATAGCTGCTTCTTTTTCTGACTCATGCAACACTGTCTGCCTGCCTTCACATTATCTCCACAAAGAATAAATAGGGATGTTTTGGTGAATAGATGGGGATGTTTTGGCGGTTGCAAAAGCTTCCTGAGAAATGGAGATGTGCTGCCTGCTCCAATCTCTCTGTTAGCACTGCTTTGTGGTTTCGTTTTTTGGTTTTTTTTTAAATTCCTCAGTTTAATAAAACCTTGTTTAACCACTGATACAGAAAATAACCATCTGGCCACTTCGTGACATCAACAAGTGCTCAAATTGCTATCTAGGGTCCACTTCAACACATTCACAGCTTTGTCACAGCTGCTGTTGTGTAAAATAACTAGGAGCTCTATGCACTTCATGGGTGGTTCAGGACACTGATAATGTATTTCTCCTCTTGCCTTACAGTTACCAGGCAGAGAAGAGTAATGCCATGCTCCTCAGGCAAGTGAATCCCAAGCAAATGGACCTCTGAAACTGTGTTATGAGGAACCCAGAACTAGAGAACAGAAAATGCTGACTGCAACAGATCATATGAACTTTGGAGTTGACATGCCAGAGGTCTGTCTCAGAGTCACACTACTCCAAGTGCCCCTCTAAGAGTAAATCTAACTGCCAGGCTCCAGGATAACCATCTGTCTGTTACATTGAAGGTGGGCCAATATGCTCCAAGAAAATCAGTGAAGGAGTGATTAACAAGGGACATCCGCTCCAAAATACACCTGTAGTTTGTGAGACACACCTAGGAGCAGAAACAAGGTGAAAGAGCAAGCTAGTTTGAAACCAGGTACCCCTGTGTCACAGAGAAGTTACAAAGCTACCTACAACATGAGGTGCTTCAGATGTAGGTTTGGGTAGATGTTATGAGATAAAATGCCCAAATAAAAGAAAACACTGTTCACATGGGAACAGACTTTCTTGGCAAAAAATACTGTATCAAGAATTATTTTATAACAATCACCACAGACCACTCTTTTGTTTTCTCCTGTTTTCATATTCTATGAGTCTAATTTCATCCAGAAAGATAGAAAATATAATTGCCACAATGGGCTACAATTCAGAAAAATGCATATTTTCTTTGTTTGATAACAGATTAATAACACAATAGCTCTACTAGTTACAGATTTCAGAACAAATTACCCTTCAAGATTTGTTCTTCCTCTCTTCCTTTCCCTAAACCCCCCCCACTGTAAGCTCTCTATTAATGACTTCACTTTAGCTCATTCCCAACATCCAATTTGTAACACAGACACCAAATGTTCAACAAACACAGCAAGTCTTTGAGTCCTCCTACAGCTTACTCTACATTTCCACAATACAATATTTGGAGCAGAGGTCATTGTTTGCTTTTAATTCCTCTTCATGACCAATTTCTCCTTCACCAAGGAGAGAAATCCCCTGCAGCACAGATGTGCTTCAGAAATGTAATATTTGACTCTGTAAGATAAAGTTTAGATCGAAGTATGTGCACTGGATCAGTGGCTACTCGCTGGATGCTTTAAGTTGATACAGTGATTTCTTTGAGTAAAGCATGTAAAATAAAATTTTAAAACATAATTTCTTATTTTAGCTGTATCAAGTTAAAATCTACTTCAATTATTCACTGAAAAATAGACCAGTAGAATTTTTTCACAGGAACATACTCATAGATAATAATTGAAAAATATTCTCCCAATCTTACAAGATGGGCTTCCATTTTTTACAGTTGTATGAAACTGTAGTCTGTTTAATATATAATAAACGCATATAGAAACAAAGTCAGTAAAACCATGATAATTTGTAAAATTTATTTTTGTGTTCTAGCACTAAGCAGAAAATAATCCAGATTCTTCCTTCACATCTACAATTTATCCTAGCAAAAGCCAGCAGCAAAGCAATTAAAGGAAACAGCTACATTTATATATGTGTGTTAATAATTTGGTTTCTTAACAAAATTATGCCACCAGTCAAAACTTTTAAGTTTTTTAAACCATTAGTCAAGCTAAGCAGCATCTGATTTGTTTCTCCAGAAAAGAAATCCTCAAAAATATGGAATTCCTGCAAATGCTGTGCAAAGCTAGAGGTAGGAAGACTGTATCAGTATCAGAACTGAGAGACAGCAAAGGCCTTAATCACTCCTCTTGGTTAAATTTCTAGATCTAGCCTAGTTGGAGCACAGTGTTTCTTGCCAAGCTGGAATATCTAACAAAAGGGGTTTATCCCATGGAAGACAGGGGTGGCCTATGGTGGCCATGAGTGCTGCCAACACGGGGAGGAGCTGGACTGGAGTGAGGAAGGAATGGGTGGCAGGTTGTAGGACAAATTGGAGGGATCTGAGATGGAAGAGGATGGGGGAAAGAGGGCAGATGCAGGGATTGTGAAGAGCATATATTGTATATATTGCTTTTATCACTGCTGCTTAGGAGACAAGTGCAAAGCACACATCAGCTGGGCAGAGAGAAGTTATTGTGAAGTCTTTGGTTGTGTTGCTTGGTGAAAAAATTGCCATAGAGACATTGCCAAAATAACTTCTCATTAATGGATACAAGAAACCAAGTGACAACTTCTCATCTAGGACACTGGCCCAAACAGACATAATTATGGCCCATTTCTTGTCCCCGTGGAGAAATCAAGTGAATAAGGGTGTCTGATCAGGTTTTAAGGCACCTGCTCAATGGCTCCATAGGTAAGAGAAGCTCTTAATTTCAACACTTTCTAATTTCACAGATGTTTTGATTTAAGAAATTGCACAGAATGACATAGTTTTAATTGGAAGTTGAAAAGGGTGCAAAGATGGCATTCCGATCTACCTTCACACCATGCAACTCTTTCTGTGGATTGCACAGCTAAGCAGTTTTATCACCCATGCAGAAAATAAGCTGCTCTCAATTAATTCCTAAGGTTTTCATTCATTTGATTGTAGAATTTTAACTTATTTCTCTGGTAAGTATAAGCTCCAGTCCCCATCTTTCACTTTGGGCTGGCAAAGTCTGAGATTAGAGTGGAAGTAAACTCTCCAGCTGACTAATTGGCAGACAGGGCTGGAGTCCCATGTACAGTCAGACTGAGGTTAACCCCAACAGCAAATGCTGTTCAGTCACTCAAAATCAGATCAAAAAGCAGAAAAGTGATTGGAGAAAATTAGGATCAGACTAGTTACTAATTCTCTTGTAATGGCAACTACAAGCTGGCTAGAGTAGCCTCCTTTCTCTCTGCTCTCTTGGCACCCATGGCTGGACCTCTTGCAGCTGGGCAACTGGTACTTCAGCTATCTTGCTCTGCTCCCCAGTCATGACTGCAGAATGTCACCTTCCCCTTTACAGACAGATTGCCACCATTTCCTTTTTCTCCCCCTTTCCTTTGGTGCTTGTTGACCCCTCCTCACCTACAGCTGCTTTTTCTGACCCTAGTTCAGTTCCTCCTCACAACTCCTCTACCTGGGACTGGAACTCTTTGCCTGAGAACTTTGCTATCTTTAGTAGCATAAAGGACCTTATATTTATTTACTTCTCCTTTACATCCCTTTTCCATTGATAAAAGCAGTGTGGATTTTGGAGTATAAATAGAAATCAGGTTCCCCATCTATAAGACGAATGTCGCATTTTAAGAAGTAGAGGGATGCTCTTAGAAATCTACCTAGTGCATAATAATTTATATTATAATACTAGTTTAAGAATATTTTCAGCTAAAACATAAGTTGTTCAATTATCCTAAATCTGAAATTCTAGGCAAATATTTAGTGGTGCTGCTTCCCTTCTCTTCACCACAGCAGACTTTGATGACTCAGAGTATTTTTTGCCCAACACATGAATGAAGCAAATTCTTTTCCTTATTCTGACTTCCCCAATTTAAATAGTAAAACTACTTTGTAGACGGGCAAATGACACACAAGAGCACTCTGTATTGAAACACACAGTGAAGCTTCTATTGTAAGAAAGGCCTAAATGTGGCTGGCAGAATAATCATTGAAAGGAAATACATTATCTGATAACTCGAGAATTCTGGCATGAAAATTATACATTGAAAATTTATTCCCATATGCTGTGAAGTTGTGTCATGCCTTGCTGAATTAATTTGTGTTGGTTTATTGTTTTGTGAGTCTCAAAATAATCCCTTTATTTTGCAATGAGTTATATTTACTGAGTTTTCCTGGAAGTTATCTGCATGTTTAACTGTAAACTCTACATACAGCCCCTCAGGAAGATTAAGACTATTTGACACACACACCAAAACCAGTGAAAATCTATAAATGCTGTAAATCAGAAAAAACATTTAATTTCCAGTTGATATCAACTAAGATTAGTTCTTGGACAATTCTCTTTGGCTTAATATTAAACTATTTTATATTGAACTATTTTAACTGCATACAAAATATTGAGTTGTTCTTACAACTGGTTCTGCAGAAATACTCCTCTTTCCCACCACGGCAAGGATCAGAGTAGGAGTCTGTCATTAAAGAGAAAACATAAAATGCTGGTACTTGACTTAATTCATGTCCAGATTAAGCACTAGTGTTTGAGATTTTATTCGAAACCAGACTCATTGTATGTGGGCAAAAGGCCATGCTGGCCAGTGCTGACAGTGGTGGGACAGTGGCATAGGTTGCCCAGAGGGGTGGTGGAGGCCCTATCAATGTCCAGAGACATTCAAGGCCAAGCTTGATGAGGCTCTGGGAAACCTAATCTAGTGCAAGATGTCCCTCCTCCCCTCAGAGGGGTTGGACTAGATGGCTTTTGAAGGTCCCTTCCAACTCAAGGCATTCTAAAATTCTCCCAATTTTTGGGTCGCAGACAGCCATCCAAGTCATCCTCTGAGCTCTAAACAGACTACTAGGTAGAGGAGGTTGAAGTTCAAGGACACTAGAAATACTACTATGTGAGTAACCTGTTGCTCCCTAATAGCTTGTTTGTGTCAAAATCAAGGCACAATTTGTGGTGTCAACCGAATAGATGATGACATGAGCAGAATAAATTCTGGTCCAAACCACACTAGGATCTCTCCCTACCTTCAAAAACTCACAGTATTGCTACAGTCTTTTGAAAGGCAGCTATTGATTAACTGAACAGATAATGAGATTAACAGCAGTGAAGCAGAATGAATTTGTAGGAGGTAATGCCATTTGTCAAGCAGATACTTAGTTTATGTATGAGCCACACCTCTGACAACACTAGCAAGAGCTAGCAGTCATTCTCCAATTGATACTGCAGGCAAGTATTACAAGCTGTAACAACTTGCTGGGCAGAGCGGGTGTGAAAAGTGAAGAAGGTCACAGAAAATAGATATAACTGACCCAGGTTTTCACTTCACAGAGTGAAAAGTTCACACACACATTTTAAGAAAGACCCCGAAGGCCTTTATATAAACCAGATAAGAGATAAGTGATCCAAACTACAGATAGCCAGTGCTGACACATGACACACAATAATTACAGAAGTACTAAATGTCAAACCGTTTTACGCTATTCTTTTAGATAGTGATTGTTGTTCTAAAGACACCAATTTTCCAACACCAAAGGTCAGGAGGTCATAAAATTTCATAAAAGTGATTTCTTCCCATCAGGCAAAAGAGAAGATTAAAAAACCCACTTCTTTTTTAAGCTAAGCAGAAGCAATCACCAGAAGGTGAAAGGACCTGTAAATGATTCAAGCACAAGAAAAATCCTTCCTATCACTGCTGTTACTGCTGTTTTCAAGGAAAAAATACTTATCAGGAGGTCTTTCACTGTGAACACCAGTTCACACTGTAAATTAATTATGCAGATGTGAAGGATTACAGCAGTACCATTGACTGCAACAGATCTGAATTGTTGCCTTCCACTGAGACTTCTATCTGAAGGAGTTTTAGTCCATCTACTAGTCTTGCACTTACTATTAAGCAAAGAATATTTAGAACAACAGTTGAATCCAGAGCAATGAGAGCTCACCATAGTTCAATCTGGATTTTAACCATCTAAATGATTAAGATTCTCCTGTATTTTTATAGAGTGTTTCAGATTTTGCTACCAAAGTAAAGATTAGATCTGTAAAATATGGCTGGTTTTTAATTGCAATGCTGAAAATACAGCTTTAACATCTATTTATTTTTCCTTTTGGTAACGTGCTTTACCAACAAAGGTGTCATTGAGCCATGCAGCTCTCACCTTTAACACATTACACGCAGTTTGTTACCTGAGTACTCAGTTAAAGAATATTCTGAAGGACACCAACCAACTCACTGATTTAATTAATAAGCCTTGTAAATTTGCAACCTAGGTTTGCAAACAGAACTGTTCTTCTAAGTACAATGTCTGAGATGACTAAATTTAACTAAAACACTGATTACTGTTCCATCTGCAACATCCTTAGATATCCTTTTTTAATTATTATTCTTTTTCAGAATGTTTTGCCATTTAAATAACTTCCAGTAGCTACTTTCCACTGATGTTTTTTCTTCTGGTTTGTTTTGATGCAGGCAATCAATGAGGCAAGCAATGAATTACACTACACCAATATTTGAAAATAGCCATTTGTGAAGCTCACTGAGCTGCTTGTTTGCAAGCATTTATTTTTAAATGTTTTTGGTTTTGTATTTTTTTCTGCTATACTTGAATTCCAGTTAATCCTGTGAGACTTGTATCTTGCTTTCTTCAATGTAGTACTAAAAAAAACCCACAATGCCTGTGTGTCAGACTAGATTTTAAGAAAGATTTGATTGCAAACACAAACAAAAAGCTTTTCTTCTTTTGTATTCCTTTATGATCTTCAAACGGGTTTCTATGAAAAGGACTAATTTTTTTTCAATTTTAAGCCATACTCACCTTTGCAGTTAGGAAAGACAAAAAAAATTTAAATTTCACTTTGCAATAATTAATTACTGATTGTAATGCTACAGCAGAGTTTATTTTATGTTCTAATTACGCAGATATGCATTTGAGAAAATAACTTTGAAGAAAAATTGCACTTGTTTAAACATTTTCATAATCACATTTGAAACTGTTGAGCGGTGGGGTCATATATGAAACAAAATGCACAGAGATTTTAATACAGAACTAGAAACTACTCTACTACTCTGCTACTCTTAGGAGAGCCATGACAGCAAAATGTTTGGTCCAGAAGTACAGCTAATTTCCTGAAATCTACCTTATTTAAAAACACAAATAAAATAGGCAAAGCGCTCAGTCCAAGACAAACAGCAAGTTGGGTCTGGGGTTGCAGAGACAGAAGAGCAATAGAGGAGATAGATCAAGCCAAAACTGAATAATTTTCACAAGAAAAAAATGATGATTGAAACAACCTAGTTAGCAAAACCAGAAGAAACTTTTCCTGCCCAACAGAATTAACTTGAGATGCTCAGTTAATTCAACAGTTTACTCTTGACATAAGCTCCCATTGCCTACTAACAAAAATGCTTCAAGGACAAAAGTTCAGTTGAGCTTCATGCTATCTATCATGAAAGCAGAGCATGACAAGCTGTCCATAAGATTCCAGCAGTTGTCTTTGACCAGTATTTCAAACAGTTTTGGTCTCAAATCTGCCCTACAGCAGAAAGAAAATAGATTTAGTAACTTCCAGCACCACCCCTACAAACTTGAGAGTTTATAGTAAAGACAAATTGAGTTTCAGGACTTGTAAAAGATGACACAGATAACGGGTGTCACCCAACACTTCCTAAAGAAGACTTTTCTCTTGTGAATGATTCCATCACCATAGGATGGGAACTTTATGATCAGCTTCATCTGCCTCAAAAACCTGAAAATTATCGTGTCCTGGTTTGATGTGCTAGACATAGACACTGATGTAGAGGTAATTTTATCCACTATCCTCAATTTCATGTCTTGAAATAGTCTATTCAATTGTTCTAATTCCTTGCCAGTGACAGCTAGCAGTTCTCTATTTCTGCAGAATAATGTACTGGTGAAATTTGTACCCTTAAAATTTTGTAATCTTTTTAAAATGTCAAATGGACTTTTAGTCAACCCTTAGTAACTCAGAAACAACCAATGAGCTTGGAGTACCTTCCCAGCGTGTAGCTGAATTATGAAAAGAAATATGAATTGATTCTCTGTGGAAATGGCTGTCTGGTTTTTTTTTAGATAATACTGGTGAGGTAAGACAAGGCTTCAGGCTTGATGTCTTAGTTATCCAGCTGTATATCTGAAGGAGACAAGCATGGCACAATCAAAATATGTGCATCCTTACTATCAGTAATGGTTAAACTTCATGATCTAAAAGGTCTTTTCCAATCCAAATGATTCTATGATTCTATGCCACAGTTCTTATAGGACTAATCTAAAAATCCATGAACAATTACCTTCAATGTGAGGCATGACATGACCTTCAATGCTTAGTACCTTCAAGGAACTCACACGATACCACTCATTGAGTATATCTATCCAGAAGCCCAAAATTTGATATTGAAAAAAAAAGATATTCATAATAATGAGTTGCTCTGTTTAACATGCTTGAGAAAGATATTTCACTTTTGTTTAGATTATGCTTCCAAATTAGAAAAAAAAATTACCTGGGTCTGAAATAGACAGTCCAGGTACTGGCTTCCATCAGCTGAAAGAAATGTAAGTATCATATGATCTATTAGAAGAATTAGATTTAGTTGCACAACAATGGATGTCTGCTTCACAAAACATCCTCATTGATGCTGAAATGTATCTTATTTTAATATATATGTAAATACTAAATTCCCAAATTTTTAGAGAGCATGATGTCAGGGAGATTGATTTTAATTCCATATGTTCCTGCAACGTAAAGCAAGATATTTAAGTATCAATAACTTGGACACAGAATCATAGAAAGTACTGGGTTGGAAGGGACCTTCAAAGGCCATTGAGTTCAATCCCCCTGAAATGAGCAGGGACATCTTGTACTAGATCAGGCTGCTCAGGAACCTCATCAAGTCCAGCCTTGAATGTATCCAGGGATGGATCCTCCACCACTTCTCTGGGCAACAACTGGACAACACTTTTCTACTATTTTTATTTAAGACTTAGGAAACTATATGGTTTCTTAAGAAGCTCCTGAAAAAGACTGATTCCTCTTCCTTTTAAGCTCACAGCCAGTTCCTCCATCTGTCAATCAGAATTTTACTAGTGAAGGTCTTTGGAAGTTTTGGCAGCTTTCAAAAGCTGGTGGATATCAGAAATCCTTATCCTGAACCTGAAAATTGGTGCACAGATGCACCAAGTTGACCTGGAAGAGAATCACCATTTCCATGGGGTAGTTTTGACAAGGATTTGCAGGTGGCACATTTCTTTGCTGAATGCTGGCTTACACCAGAGATCCACTGTATCAGGAACCAATTCCGTAGCAGCAGAATTTTCTCTTATAATCTTCCTATTTCTTGTTTCCTTCATTCACCTTGCATCAATGTCTGGGATGAGAAATGCAGCTTTTAATTCCTGGCTATAAAACCAGTTCCCTACTCTTCTGTCAATGCACTCTCACAGCAAAGACACACCATTTTTAACTTCACTACAGAATGAGGAATTGTCATCATAGAATCATAGAATAGTTTGGGTTGGAAGGGACCTTAAAGATCAAGTTTCTATCCCCCCTGCCATAGGCAAGGACACCTCCCACTAGATCAGGCTGCTCAGTGCCTTGTCCAGCCTTAAACACTTCCAGAGAGGGGGCATCCACCACCTCTCTGGGCAACCTGTTCCAGTGTTTCACCACCCTCACTGTAAAGAATTTCTTTCTTATATCTAGCTTGAATCTACCCCCTTCCAATTTACATCCACTATTTTCTAGTCCTCCCATCACATATCTTATTAAGAAGTCCTACCCCTGCCTTTCATTCTACAGAAAAAAAAAAAAACAAATCCAAATCACTTAAATTTCTGCCACTGCTAGTAAAAGTTTAAATAAAATTCTTGTTAAAATGATAAATTGCATCTGCTTTACTGCCCGTGCTGCAAATATCTGCAGAGGAGTTGTATGTAATGAATAAACCTGTTTCTAAAAGAGATAGTAATATTGTAAATGAGTGCTACAGAAATGCTCATCTCTATCACTAATTACCTAAGAGATCAGCCCATTTTTCACTTGCATGGGGTCCACATGCATTTTTTTTTTGTTTTCATACTAAGGCCTGCAAAATGTAATAATTTTATTGCTTTGAATCATCCCACCCTCTCTTAATCACCTATAGTTATCCATATTGTAATCCTGTGAATTCCACGAGTAGTACTTCACAAAGCAATGCAAATGAAAAGAAATAGGGTAATTCTAGGAAACATAAAATGATCCTTCATTAAATCTACAAACACTTAAGTAAATTGGGTTTTAAGAAAAGAGAGCTCCTTAGCGCAGAAGCACCCTCTAATGGCTGGATACTGGCTGCTTTGCGTAATAACTGAAAAAAACAATTTAATAACTGCTCCTCTAAAAAGGAAAGGAAACTGTTAAAAGATAAATAGAAATGTGAATATACATATGCAGGCACACACACATTCACATTCCACATGATTTCTCTGTTGCATATCCTTTGCATACAAAAAAAAAGGGTAATATAAATCTGATAAACTTTCTCAAATTAGAGCCTGTGCTTCCTTTTAAAACAATATGTTCAATTTAGTGGATGAAATAGCTTTTCATGTTTGGCCAGGTTTCAGTCAAAAATTATAAGATAAGATAGGAAAGCCCATTTCTGTTTATCTCAATTAACTTTTACAAAAGAAAACTAGTCCAAAAAGGCTTTAAGGAAAATGCTATAACAAGTCCAAATCACACAGTCGCTTAGACTGGATGAAACTTGGAAGTCATTGGGTCCAACCCCCTGCTCAGAGCTGGTCGGCTCTGAAATTAGATCCCAAAAGTGTAATACTAATTTAAAAAAAAAACCAAAGTGTTATCCCTCTTTTTCGGTGCTAAAGCTGTAGTAGAGATATTCTGCTGGCTAAAAATATAATATTTTTTTTCCTCCCATGTATGACTTTGCAAAGATTTTTCCCTGAAAATGCTCACCATTTGCTCAGATAACTGCAGTATTTTACCTCCACATTTGAACCTGTATTTAGCATAGAGTCCTTTATTATTAACTGTTAAATATAATATCTCAGAGCTCATACAAAGACAGTGGCAGATAGAGCCGTTAATAACATGAAAGTAATGAGGCTAACCAACCAACTTGCTTCTCAACATCACTTTTCAAATCTCTTTGGGCTAAATTTTCAGCCAGCGTGTGGGGAATTAGCTATAGAAATCCCATTAATGTTAATGAATGTTCCATAGTTAACTCCCCGTGCTCTGTGCTGAAGACTTAGCCCTGTATCTCTAGAATAAATACGTACAGGTGCCAAAATTCTTTTTATAGAGCCTGAAGAAATAAAGGTCTTCTTTCTCAAACAATTGGCTATGCTCACATATCTTTTTCCCCCCGTGGATCATTCTCTATGTATCAGGACGGGTGTAATGTCTGCATTATTCTCATTGAAAAAATTATCTAAAGTGCATGCTTACTGCATAAAGGCTAAGTTAACTGTATGCTTGAAAAATTATTACATAGAGTAGGATTTGTCTTAAATACATAATACATTGGTTGTACAGCTCTTGGGCTCTCAGCAACCTGCTCTACTCCAGGATGTCCCTGCTCAGTGCAGAGGAGCTGGACAAGAAGGCCTTAGAAAATCCCTTCCAATTCTACGATTCCATGATTGTGAAGAACGGGTGTGTAGTTACATTTCTGAAGACAAGTCTTTAGGAAAGTCATTATTCTGAAGGAATCTGGAAAGCATCCCACATCCCTACAGAAATGCAAAATATAACTAGGGCAATATAAAGCCTCTGCAAGCGGCTGAGTCATGGTTTAAAGATGGTGAAGAGAGTTTGCTACATCAAGTAGGAAAAACATACAGCTGGGAAGGGCTTCCAAGATTAAAAACAGAAGATGCCCTTTGGTTTTGAAAAGAAAGGAGGGTTGACAGCATTTTTCCATCACCTTTTCTGTTCCCACTTGCAAGAATGTATCCTCATTGCTCTTAGAATTTTTATGTACAAGTTCACTTGCTGAGAGCTCCATGATAGCTTAAAAAAGGAGAGTCAAAGCAACTTATTTGCCGAAGTTATGCTTCTGCACAGCACTGAAATTCATGTTTATAAAATTTTGGCTTCACTGGAATTTTGGCTGCACCAGTACCTGAAGGAGCCTACAAGAAAGCCAGTGAGGAACAGTTTTCCAGGGCATGGAGTAACAGGATGAGGGGCAGTGGTTTGAAACTAGAGCCGGACAGGGGTAGATGAGACATCAGGAAGAAGTTCTTCCCCTTGAGGGTGGTGAGACACTGGCCCAGGTTGCCCAGAGAGGTGATGGAGGCCCCATCCCTGGAGACATTCAAGGCCAGGTTTACTGAGGCTCTGAGCAACCTGATCTAGTGCAGGATATCCCTGCTCACTGCAGGGGGGTTGGACTAGACGGCCTTTGAAGGTCCCTTCCAACATTACAATTTTATGAATTAACACAGGTGCTAAAGTGCTTTATCTGAAGACTAAGACATAAAATGGTGCTGACCTTTTACTGCATCAAGACTCTCAGGTTTCTGATGCATTTCAATGATGTCTATCCATTAAGTTAATCGATTCAAACCATACTCACTTGCTAAAATTTTGGAAATAACTCTTCGGTAGGGCTCTTTTCATACCTGAAGATGTACCCAATTTCCCTTAAAATGACTGTTCCTGAAGATCAGACTGGACTAGGTCAGGTATAATACCCAACTGACTGCATCTTCTCTAGAAACCATTTACTGGAGTGTTAGCACAATAACCTCAAAGATGATAGTTTAATCCCCCCTGAATACAAAACCAAAAATATTTTTACATGGAGCCTGAGCAAAATGTTTTACCTGCCAAAAATATACCAGCTATATGAAGACAGAGGAAACCCCCTGAAATTATGCAGTGAAACCCTGAGTAAATTCACTTGGAAAAAACACGCTCTTTCTGGTTATACCTGGAGTTGAAGATGGAGCATTTAGATAGAACTTCTATTAGCTTCTGTGCAGGCTCTTAAAATAATTTCTAGATCAAAGAATAAACTTATAGTCCTCTTAAGAACATCAAACTATGCGAGTATAAACTAACCCTCTTTCAATAGCACCACATTTAGACAGATTCCCTCTCCCCACTGAAAGGTCTTTCATACATGTCTTTCATAGCCAGGATTAAAAAAAGGGAATTTTCCTGGTAGCTTTCTTCACAAAAATGCTCTCAGCTAGAACTGGAGAATCTGGAATGAGGTAAGGTCAGGCTGGTGGGGGTAGGCAGGCAAATCAGTCATGTAAATAGGTTTTATATTGCATTTATTACAAACTCCCCTTATTTTTACTTGCTGCTTTGGAAATTAGCAGAACCATGACTGGATTAATTCTCTGTGGGTTTCTTTCTGTCCTATTATTGAGCAGTCATGGGAAAACTCAGCCAAATGAGCATGGCTCTAGTGAAGCCATACATCTAGGAGGAAGAGCAATCACCAGAACACAAGGTTTGTCTCAAAAAAGACATTCAAACAGATAGGGCACGTAAGCTGACCTCCCTGAAGTGATGTCCTCATGCTTTAATTGAGCTGAATTTTTGATGTTTTATGTCACTCTAAGCAAAAAGGAGTAATTTTACAGAGAACATTTGTTGGTTTTCTGGTTTTACAGACACATTCCTACCTATTCTTTGGCAGCCTGTCACCTTTCAACCCTCACTGCACTGCTTCACATCTCAGCAGTTCTTGTATTCATACCATAGCTCCAAGACTACATAGACTAGCTGAAACTTCTCTCTTTAAAAGTGCTGTAGAGGCAACCACGAATGTCTCTTTTCAGCATGAGCAGAAACACAGACATGCCAGCAGTCACCTCTTTCTCACACCTATGGATCATGAGAAAATAAAAGGCAAAGACTTCAACATGCCTGCTGCCAAGTCCAGTTTTCCCTTCCAAGTATTCTCCAGCTGGCACTCCCTCTCTACTGACACATTCCTGGGGATGGACGCCATCCTGGGAGACAAGAACAGCACTATCTCCGTATGGTTTCTCTAGTGGTTTTTTGAATATCATCTAAAACAACTCCTGGGGAACTTGCCTCAAGACAACATAATTCTCAGGAAAGTGGTGGAGACACCATCCCTGCAGGCATTTAAGAGATGGGCAGCCACAGAACTTAGAGATATGGTTTATGGATGGTTCTTGTCAGAGTTGGGTTGATGGTTGGACTTGATATGAAAAGTCCCTTCCAACCAAGCCGATTCTATGCTCCAGCAGCAAGACACCCTGCAGTGGTTTATTTGTATTGACCAAATTTGTAGTGAACAAATACTTATTCTCCTCTGACCCTCTCCCCTATTGATATTCTTCACATTGTCACCTAGAAGCTGTAAGTTTATTTGTTCACGTTCGATGATGTCTGATTGTGGCATCCTGTAAAGTATTTTTTCCCATTAAAAAAATTTATTTGCATAAGGTAATGGAAAAGAGGAAAGAGAACAGGCACTTCTGTCTTTCCAACATTATTTAAGTATGTTGAGCACTCTATCTGTGAAACGTTCTCATTCCACAGCAGCCTCTTCCTTAAAAGTATTGGAAATTTCCACAACAGTCCTGACACTTGATTTACTCAATATTCATCTAGTTTGCAACTGACTGGCATCAAGAGAGTGCAATGACCTTTCAGATGCTAATGGCAAAATGCCCACTAGCGCTGCCAAGCACTCCCCCATCTCTCTGTGGCAGCTCTGGAGCTAGTTCAGAGATGGACACTAGTCTATGTTATACCAAATTTTTACATCCACCACCGGTCATTCAGACTGTGCACCACAACACTGCTTCCTCATCTATATCAGCAACCAGCCAACCTACCCCTAAGGCGATGCTCCACCAAATAAAGCTGTTTCAGATAAATGTCATGGGGAAGTAACTCTTCTATTCATCCACCCACTCCTACTGCTTCATTAGCTGTATGGCCACAACTTCAAAAGCTTTATGAAATCAGAGCCAAAACCATCTCTCTTACATGACTACACACGCATGTGCACAATCTTACTTGCATTAATGATTATCATGATCTATGACATATGCTCTGTGCTCTCTTGCAGCAGGTCAAAATGAAATGGCAAACGGACAGAGAGGAATCATCCCAGTTCTCTATCTTCATTCCTAATCCTAAAATTTCTTCAGGTATTCCAGGCACTGACATACAAAAGAAAAATGCATAAACATTTTTAAAAAGTGATTGATCCACAGCATGGAACTGAGCAGCAGAACATTGTATCTCCGTGATACTCAGTGGTTAAATCACAAAATTTGGGGACACGAAAGCATCCTGAGGTTAGAGAGAAGCATTTCAGTTGGATATAGACAAATTGCTTCACACAGAACAAACAAACTATTCTGGGGCCCCTAACTGCTCTTCCTGACATCACCTTTCTATCCAGATCCTTAAGGGTTAGGAAGATTCTGAGATACCACAAATCCTGCATCGATTTTAGGGTTTTTAAAGGCAAATCAGTCTCTTCACCCTCCTGGCCTTCATCCTTCCCAAGGATTTCTTCATGAGAAGCACAATATTTAGTAACCACATTCCTCGCTTGTCAGCCTTCTTTCAGGATTGCAAAACTCACACCTAAAAAATATTCCATTGCTCGATCACGCTAACGCAAGTCATATTAATTAAGAATATGTTTGTGTAATTACATGGGAGAGGTGCTTTGCACAGCAGTTAAAGCCCATGCAACATCTATAATAAGCAACCCTGGCTGTAAGATATTATTACAGAACAGAGTTCTTGGTCTGAAAGAAAGAAGTTATTTAAAATTGATGCAAACTCTTTAGTGTTTTCTAGGTCACGTAAATTGTTATTAGAATCTGATATATTTAAATAACAAGGCATGTAAAATCCATTTTATCTGACTCAATAAAAGCAATTTGCTGAATAAAGTCAAACATTTCTTCCAATGAGTTAATTAAAAATGCATCACTTACATAGAGCAACTAGATCTGAGCAGCTGTTGTGAAACTTTGATTTTCTTTAGACAACTTTATCTAAAAGAATAAACATTAATACAACCAAACTTTCACATCTTAAAGTTATAATTGTTATATTGTTTTGAGTTAATGCCTCACAGATCCTATAAATGACATTGCACTCACTCTGTGATAAATATTCACAGGTTAAAAAAGCTGTGAGCAGGACAAGACATCTCAACTGTCCTTAGGCAAACAAGCTCCCCAGTTACTGCTTAAAACAGGTAGCAATACCTAGAAATCACATGCACACGCTCAGCAAATGCTCTTTTTTATGTTTTCTTTTTGATTTTAATATCAAAGTACTCCAAAGCTCAATTATGCTTCATTAGTGAAACTGTGACTATCCCACTTAATTATTTTAATATCTCGGGATTAGACAAGGAATGCAGAATTTTGGTAAAGTGAAGGAAACGCATTGACTGTTCCAAGAAAAAGAGAAAAAAAAAAAAAAGCTGCATTTCATGTTTTAAGCCAATCAACGGTGAGATGCAGATATTGCATTACAGATGATTGCTTTAATCCTAAGGCATTTTAGGGTGTATTTGAAGTAACACAAGGGAAGCTTGTTTCAATATCTTCACAACATAAAGCTGCAAGGAGATGGCTCCTCAATTCACAGTGTGGGACAAGAGGCAGTGGTTTGAAACTAGAGCAAGGAAGGTTTAGATGAGGCATTAGGAAGAAGATCTTCACCATGAGGGTGTTGAGACACTGGCACAGGCTGCCTAGAAAGATGGTGGAGGCCCCATCCCTAGAGACATTCAAGGCCAAGACTTATGAGGCTCTGAAAAACCTGATCTAGTGCAGGAGGGGTTCGACTCTATGATTCTGTCATAGTCAACATTTGCAAGAAGCCTTAAAGTCAAAATAAGACAACCCTTTATCACCCACCTATTGCCTGAGATAGCCCTTTCCCTTTTGCATGTCTCAAAAGCAGAACTATAGGCACACTCTCATCCATCCCGTGCTACAAGTCTTTCATTTGCAGCTGTTAACTTCTCTGTACTTGCTGCTCAAAAGTTTTTAAACGCCGTTTTCTCCTTCACTGACTTCAGAAACTTCACAGAAATACACTTTACACAATGGCACCACCTAGTGCTCAAAATACCAATGTTCAATCCTTATCTCGACTTTCACTGAGAGTTGATGAAAAAATAAAACTATTTAAAATTAGTACATATTTCCTTCAAACGAGATTCATCTCCTTTTATTCCAGCTTGCATTTGTGTCTTTCATACCCAAAACTACCTACAGCACGACCTCTGCAAGTGTATCCTTACTTTAGGTTTTGGTTTTCCTTTTAAATACCAGTTTAGAACCCAATGAAAGACTTTAATGATCATAAGCCCTTAAAATTATCTCTAACACAGAATTTAACTGATTGGTGAACCTGAAATAAAGCTACACATATATGTACTTTCAGCCATTCATTATCCAAGAACATAAAATTTCCTGTAAAAATGTGAGATTTGAAAAAATGTTTACATAAAAGATCAAAGGCAGGTATTACCATATTAGAAAAAGGTATCATCCAGTGCTTGAGCTTGTCTTTTACTATTACAGGCAGGCTGGCAACCTTGCCATTTAGGAATTTTTACAAATGTGTGTCCTTAAAATAATGAGTAACTCTGCAAAACTTTATTTGCTTAAACTGAAACAGAATTAAATTTTCATCAGGTTGACTTTCCTTTTCTAGAGACAGAAATAACTTCACAGCAAAACCAACACTGTTGCTTAAAACTCGATTAGTTTTTTTCTTTATAAGTACTTCAAATTTTGCAGGGTAGATCTTTGTCTCAAAAAGCTGGAGATAAAGCTTCTTATAAGCTGGACCTTAAAAAAAATAGGAGAAAATATCCAGCCTTTGGTGGAAAAAAAAAAAATCAAAATACTGTTCACAACCAGTCAGTTAAAAAACTGCAATTAAGCAAGTAAGGCTCACAAAATTCCATTCCTACTTAGGAGGCTCCAGTCTCCCAGTTCTTTATGCTGATTAGGGAGAACTGATCCCTTCCAGCCCCCTCTGTAAGGCACTCTGCACCACGTTTTTTAATTTTCTGCATTTCCAATAAAAGCATCACATTATTCCAAAGGTGTCTGAGCCCAATGCATAATAACCTTCCCCATTTGCTCAAGGAGGAGACTGCTTCAGAAGCTGGAGGTAGAACAAGGACCCCAGTGAGAGGTGCCAAGCTCCAGAGCTGTGTTTCAGGTAACGTGAATATTTTGAAACCCTTAGTGCTTGTGAAAGAAAGCACAGATACAGTCTCTATAGTCTCCCTGAATTTTCATTTAATTCTGAGGTAGTTAAAGCAACCTAAGCCACATTACAAAACACTTCTCCTTCAACACACATTATATTCTCTGCTCTTTCTGTAATACTGAAGGACTTGCATGTCAGATAGTCTCATCTCATCAATCCCACCTGCTTTTCTTAAAGTAAACACTATTTCTCCTACACCTGCTACACCCTCCCTCACAAACTACAGCCTGGCTTCTTCTGCAGTCCCTCTCTCTATTCTACTCTCATATCTGCAAATTTCTTCTTCAGCTCCTGCCAGCATTGAAATAACTTACAAAAAAACCAGTTAAACCTTTTAAATTCCTAGCTATACTCATATCACATTTTCTTGATATAAATATATGCAAAATATATAAAGGCAAATTCTAAAAATATACACTTTTTCTCAGGTGTTTGCAGAGGATACCACTGTACAGTGATAATCTGTACAGATACAGCAATATCTGTAAACTTCCTGATTTATTATACAATCATAGAATGATAGAGTTGGAAGGGACCTTCAAAGGCCATCTAGTCCAACCCCCCCTGCAGTGAGTAGGGACATCCTGCACTAGATCAGGTTGCTCAGAGTCTCATCAAGCCTGGCCTTGAATGTCTCCAGGGATGGGGCTGCCCATCACCTCTCTGGGCAACCTGGGCCAGTGTCCCACCACCCTCATGGGGAAGAACTTCTCCCTAATGTTTAATCTAACCATGCCTAGCTCTAGTTTAAAACCATTTACTGTAGTTTAAAACCACAGTATAAACTATGATTTTACTGGTACCACATCCTCCTGAAAAAAAAAATGGCTTTCTACAATCTTTTTATGCAGTCTTTTAATACACATTCTTTATAAAACTTCTGTCAAGAATAGTTAGCATCACACTTTCAAGGAAATTTGAGGAATTCAAGTCACTGGGTAAAGGGAGACATGGCTAAGATGAGAATCAGGAATGCGTTTTATATACAGGAAGGCACAAAGTTATTGCTAATATGATGCTGGATAGTAACAAGGTTCATTGCAACCATCTCCATAATTCCAGAATAGATTCCTTATAAAACCAGTTCAATTAGTTGGGTGCCCTGTACCCTCACTCTTTCTTTAGACCCAAAAACATCTCAGCCTTGAGAATATTACCTTGTTCGCTATGAGGCAGTTCAAAACTGATCATCACCAACATTGCTGCTGCAATCACATCTCCTGCACAGAGGGTCTCAAGAACGTACCCTCTTCCAACAAAGCCAGAGCTCTTGATCATCCTTCATTTTCATGATCATAAGACCATATAATGAAAAATATTCCAATTAAAACCAGTTCATTTCCCTGACCCAGCTCAGCAGGCATCCCTACAAACTATTTACCAGTGCAATCACAGCAGTGATGCAAGAGCAAAACAAGAGCAGTGTCAGCTGGCAGGGCTGCCAAAAAGGTGTCTCTTTAAACAGTATTCTCAGGAAAGATAATGTGAGCCATGGATACCTACAAGGTGTTTTCAGCTGAAGAGTTCCAGGAAGAGGGGATGCTTTAGAAAGCACCTAGAACAGTCCTCTTTTTCCCCAAGCAGAGCAGTAGAAGTTGAGTGGGCAGTGCCACCAGGCAAGCCCATCTTCTAGTGACCATCTAAAAGCTTTTACTGGTTGGAGATGGCTTACTGAGACATTCATATTAATTCTTTTTACCCATTGTTCATCCCCCTTTGTTGCAATATCACAGATGTTGCATCAGAGCTTCTGAACAACCACAACCTACAGTCTGGCAGACTAAGAGAAACCAGAACCAGTCACAGTTTACATTAGTATGCCACACTATAATCTGGGGCTATTCAACTTGTTTTTATGAGCAGCAGAGGCTGGAAGAACTAGAAGCATCTCCCAGGGAGATGTTCCTCACAGACTGCACCATGCTTGCACCATTTTGTTCTTGTGCTCTGTCCATTCACTGTTCTCCATATGGTAGGAAGGAGAAACAACCTTCTGCATGTTAGTTCCTCTGGGAGGCCAGGACAGCAGCAGCACATCAGCCAGCCTCCAGTACCTTACACAGGCAGGTAAACAGAAGCTTTTTCTCCTCTTTCCTTCCTGAAGAAAAGGGAAGATGGAGACAGACAATGAAAGTTCTAAGTTCAATGGCTGAAGGCAGAGGAACAAACAAACTGAAGATTGACAAGTGTTTTTATCCCTCCAAAACGAAAAGGAAAATCTGAAAATTTACTTCACTGCATTCTTTGGTCACAGCCTAGAGAAATGAGGCGTTCTATGTCAGATGAAAATCAAAGTCAAATTTATGCACAAATGAGTATGAGGCAACACATGATGCATGAAGTAACTCTACCTCCATGGAATAAAAGGCCATAAAGGTGAGAAACTCCTAACAAAGATGGTGCTAGGAGAATGGTATTTTCACAAGCAGATATGCTAAAAGGCTTTCAAGATTAGACTTGTACTTTAAACCCTGGAAGCATGGCAGGGATGGTACAGAAATCCCCCATAGGGTAAAAGCTTTTCACACGAGACTACCGCTAGGCAACTCCTCAAGTAAATAAGAATTAGCAGAATAAAATATATACTCCTGATCAAATTCAAAGGGCATGGAGGAATAGGAGCAATTGTTTCAGATTAGACATTAGGAAGGAGCTCTTCACCAGGAGGGTGGTGAGACACTGGCGCAGGTTGCCCAGAGAGGTGGTGGAGGTCCCATCCCTAGAGACATTCAAGGCCAGGCTTCATAAGGCTCTGCACAACCTGATCTAGGGCAAGATGCCCCTGCTGACTTTAAAGGTCCCTTACAACCCAGCACATTCTATGAAATTCTGACAATTGGAAATAACTGGCATTGATTGCATACAATTATCCAAGCTATGTTCACATTGGACAGAAGTTAATCCAATTAGAGTTGAGCAAGTTTAAAAGTTTGAGAATCATAAGTCCTTGTTTGGGTCCTTGATGAGCAGAAAAATCTCAATTGCAGGTAGAAGTATTCTGGAAAGAAATCCCTGTAAGAGTATCTTTCTTGTTGAAGAACATACAGAATAGTTTGGTTTGGAAGGGACGTTAAAGATCATTTGGTTCCAACCCCCCTGCCATAGGCAGGGACACCTTCCACTACATCAGGCTGCTCAGTACCTTGTCCAGCCTGACCTCAAACACCTCCAGAGAGGGGGCATCCACAACCTCTCTGGGCAACTTGTTCCAGTGTTTCACCACCCTCACTGTAAATAATTTCTTTCTTACATCCAGCCTGAATGCACCCTCTTCCAATTCACATTCATTATGAGGCACCCCCCGAGTCTTCACCAGGCTGAACCATCCCAACTCCTTCTGCCTGTCCTCAAAGGGGAGTTGCTCTAGCCCTTTGATCATGTTCATATTTTTCCTCAAATCTAGAGGATAAAATGGACGTGTTTGGGTACTGCAGTGCTCATGGCATTAGACTGTTTTTTTCATTATCTACATCACTTTTGAGCATGGACACTGAAAGACTGAGGGACAAAGGATAATTGCTCCATCTCACAGCACCAATTCTTGAACAGAGCTCTCATTCCAGTTGTCTGCCTAATTGTCTCTTTCTTGGGGACACAAGGGTTCTCACCCCACATCAAGGTGGCTCAGTCACTTGTGAAATGAGTATTTCACACCTGCAAACTGATGCAAGACAGAGCTCAGCGCCAATGGTTCACCAGCACTAATTTCAGTTTTGCTTCACTGGCCAACCTGTAACTTGCAGAGCTGCTAAATAAGCATCAAAATTGTCCCTTGAAGCAGAGACAGTGCAATAACCAGATCGACCAACTCGAGGTAAAACCATCCCAGGCTGTGAATCAGATCCCCGAGGCATCCCATGGCCCCTGTGAGCCCCAGTTAAGAAGCTGCAGCACTTGGCACTCTGGCTGTTGATTAACACATACTGCCACCTTAAGGGGAGCCAGAAGATATTGCCAAGGGTTTGAAGAGTTTATCATGCTGATTGCTTAATGTGGATAGTCATACATCATCTTTCCTTTTTAAGTAGATTTACATAGTAAACATGAAGTAAAAAGCCAAAATTTCCTTCCATCTAGAAAGATGTAACAGAAAGACTGGGGCAGGACTTTTTAATAGGGTACAGGATGGCAGGACTAGGAGAAATGGATGCAAGTTGGAAGAAGGGAGATTTGGGCTGGAGATAAGAAGGAAATTCTTTCCTGTGGGGGTAGTGAGACTCTGGAACAGGCTGCCCAGAGAGGTTCTGAGGATGTGCCCTCCCTGGAGGTGTTTAGCTCTGGGCTGGATAAGGCACTGAGCAGCCTGGTCTAGTGGGAAATGTCCCTGCCCATGGCAGGGGGTTTGGACCTAGATGATCTTTAAGGTCCCTTCCAATCCAAACCATTCTATGATTCTAAATGGGCTCCTAAAAAAAGCAGCCCAAGTACACCAAGGTGTTTACTGTAGATGTATAGAGTGTACTGAGCTGGAAATTACCTTCATAGGTCATCTAGTTCAACGCCTCCTGCAGTCAGTAGGGAAAGCTTGCACTAGATCAGGTTGCTTGGAGCCTCATCCAGCCTCGCCTTGAATGTCTCCTCGCACTGGTAAGGCCACCACCTCGGTGGGCAACCTCTTCCATTATCTCACCACTCTCAAAGAACTTCCTAATATCTAAAATCTGTACCTGTGCTACTGATAGTGTGTAAAAGATAATGTTGCTGCTGTATTCCATCACTCAAAGAGAACTAGGATTTCTCTTCAAAGGTGTGAGATACAAGGAGTCCCAATACCACAAGGCCCAGCCTAATTCATAGGACCAACAAAGATAAAAATTTTAAGAAAGAATTACCAAACAGCAGTGTCTGGAGCACATAATCTGCAACAATTTTCGAGGTACATGTAGTATGGAAGAGTGGCCAACTTTGCTTTTAGCCTTTATGTAATGATCAGTCAATAAAATACAACTCAATATTGAGGATGGTTTTGCTGTCAGGCAGAAAAATTATGCCAGGGATAAAGTTGAGGGAATGGGGGGTGATTTTTGGCATAAGCTGTGACAAAGACCTTCCTCCATGCTAGGGAAAAAGTCCATAATCAGGTAGGCTGTTGCTCTGCACTATTACAAGCCACTGATGTATACTCAAGACACTTGATTTTTCTTTTCTTGAGTCTCAGATTTGACTTTCTCTCTTCTCTTTGTGGCTTTTATCCCACCTAACAGAAGGCAGCACACCTCCTGCTCTGCCTTACAGCCTTGTGCCATGTCAGTCTAGATATTAATAGGATCAGTCAGGATCAGTCTTTATGAATGAAGTCCAGCTGTGTCCCTTCTGCCAGGAGTCAATGCCTGCTCATTTCCTCTCTGTGAGGAAGCCTCATGTGCAGTCTGTGCCAAAAGTGAAAGAAGTACATTCAGTGAAGGTGGAAGCTAACTGTTTGAACAAGAAGGTCTCAGAAGACACATGCAAACTCCAGTTTTCCAAAACCTAACTTTAAATGTCTGCTCCAAAGAAAAGATATAAGTGACTTCAGGGTGTGGTAAGAACTTTAACCTTTTTAAGAGAAAGTAAGCCCTCAGCAATTTTTCTTACCTTCCTTAGACAGAATGACAAAATCTTTTTGCTTTCTCCTTCCAAAGCCCTAGACAAACACATAACACATACTTCAGTTACAGCAATTAAAGTCATAAGCAACTGAAAATAAGTTCCTACAACAAAGAATTAGGCCACCTTCCTGACCTTACCTACTGCAAATCATTCAGTCCACTGAACAATTTCATATGCAGTTGCATATTTGGAAATGCTCTTTATTAGTGTCTAATTGACTCTCAAATTTACGTGGGTTTGGATATAAATGTTGTACACAACACAAGCAATGTATATAATTCACATACTAAATGCAGTCTTGATATCCTCTCAGAAACAGAATACTAAAAAAAAGTTAAATAACCTCTGTTTAAGTTACCTTTCTCTTGAAGCAACCCAGCAATTAATATTTTTAATTCAAAATTATTTTTTATATTTAACATTAGTATATTAGTATCTGAACAGTATTAAAACAAGTTACCTGAGCTAGAAGAGAATCCAAATTCTGATTTAACTCAAGATAAAACTGTTCATTTTTTCCCCCACAAAGAGGATACTGGCCACAATAAAACAACTGCCTCAAGTATTCCCTCACATTACATTTCCTCTTTCTTCTGCCGTTTGAGGAATGTTAACTGTGCTGGTGTTCACAGTGACAATATGGATGACAAACAACAAAGCAATTACAATAAATGTCTGATCTGCCTCCACTAAAAACATATATTTCAGCTTCAAAACAACATGCCACTCAAAATTTAAACCCTACCTGACACTAAGATTACCTGTGTTTGTCATGTCAGAACAGATTTTTGGACTAAATGAAACAAGTGAGTCTTGCCTTTATCAGCTCTTCTAAAAGCAAAAGAACATTTAGCAGCTTAAAAGGCAAGTCCATGTAGTGTCTTTCTGTCACTTGTTCTTAAAGAGAGAGTTCTGGGCACTTGTAAACTGTGAAAATGACTATTTTTTTTTTTAATGGCATCTAGATTCTTGGTGGATTTTGCTGGCAGTTGTGCTTGCAGCTTTGAAGTCTCCTCCAAGTCTGTCATTTGGTAAGGCTGCTGATGGGTGCCTGGGGTGCTTTGTCCTCCGGGAGGCTATTTTCCTTTAATTCATCTCTGATTAGAAGCAATTTATGCATTTTCATCTGTTTTATGTAAAGATCAAAGGGATCATGGATCCCAATGTTGACCCTATAATAGGCAAAAGAGGCAGGCTGCACATTTTTACTTGGCTTCAGCTTAAGCCTCAAAGCTCTTGTTCTTTCTACTCAGTTCTTGAGACATCTCTCATGAACCAGCATTTCACACTGGAGACCAAGTACTACCCATTATCCTGCCTATAATAAATACATGCATGTATTTAAATTTATATAAAATGAAGCTTTGCAGTGAAAACTCCATTTTCAAATCTGCTAAAAGAACTATTTGCACAAACAAAACATAAAAGATAAAATTAAATTCTGTTCTAAGAATAACTTTTCTTCCCATCAATAATTTGTGGCACTTAGCTCTGAAAGAACTTTTATAATCAGTTTGTGATTAGATTTTCTCTTTCTTCTGTCTTCAAGTTACAATAAGACAAAACCCCTGACTTTTAGGCAATTTAAATAGAAATTTCTCACAACACAAAGGCAACTTCAACATTTATTTCAGTGCAAACAATAGGCAGCAGCCATTGATACTAACCACCCAGATACTAACATTATTGCCACAAACACAGGATCAACAATAGGAGCAACATTGAAACCAACCTCAAGTGGAAGGAACCGCATGAGGAAGGAGTTTTTCTATTTTTTTATGCAAATTCAGTACATGTGCCAGCAAACATGTGGATACAGGAAACTTACAGGATTTTGTCTTAAGCCAGTAAACACACATTGTTAGTGTAAATATCCCTTCTTACTTGCAGTCAGCTCAACCCCACTCCCTCACTGTAAAGTGTAGAACAGGGAAAAACAATATCATGAAGACCAGAAGAAAGGAGGGGGGAAAGCCCATTAAAAATCTACTTCAATGGAAAAGGCATAGCACTGTGTTTGGGAAGACTTCACATTGAGACAACTTTCAGAGAATAAAGACTGCAGTGGGTGGTTTGTCATTTTAAAGAATTAGGGTTGCATTTAGTAAGCAATGTCCCAAGAGGAAGTTCCTAATGATGGACTTGTGATAAATGGTCTTTCTTGACATGCAAACAGTGGAGCCTACTCCTACCAACTTCCATAGAATCACAGAATCACAGATTAGGAAGGGACCTTCAAAGGCCATCTAGGACATCTTGCACTAGATCAGGTTGAGCAGAGCCTCAGCAAGCCTGGCCTTGAATGTCTCCAGGGATGAGGCCTCCACCACCTCTATGGGCAACCTGGGACAGTTTCTCACCACCCTTATGAATAAGAACATCTTCCTAATGTCTCATCTAAACCTGCCCTGCTCTATTTTCAAACTGCTGCCCCTCATTCTATTGCTACTCTATAAACTTTGCTAAAAGCTATCATTTTCTCACTGGAATGAGAGAGGGGCCGCAGGAAGCTACTGAGGTGCATGAGGAAAGCATTCAAAAAAATAACCAGAAAAGGTACAGTTAATTTGTATCAAGATAATCCTAAAAAGACTAGAGTATATACAACGTATATGCTGAAAAAACATTAAAGGACTTCATAATTTTCTCCTCCAGGCCCTACTTTTCACTGAACCTGCACTACCACATGCTATTTAAAAAAACCACACACCACCACTTAAGGGAACTTCTCACCATTCTACTTAGGAAATCCGCAACATCTTCAATGGATTTAAAAAAAAATACAATGTTCTCACACACTTGTGTGCTTCCTCAGCAGCTGGTGTTGGGATTGTGCTGGTTATGCCCCATCTAGAGGAACCTTGACAGGCTTGAGAGGTGGGCCCATGCCAAACTCATGAAGTTCAATAATCCCAAGTGTAAGATCCTGTACCTGGGTTAGAAGAAGAGAAGAGTGGCTCCAGTACAGCCCTGAAGAGAAGGATTCAGGATTGTCAGTGGACAACAAACTCAACGTGAGCTGGCAATGTGCACTTGCAACCCAGAAGGCCAACCCAATCCTGGGCTGCATCAAGAGAAGTGTGACCAGCAGGTTAAGAGAGGTGATTTTGCCCCTCTACTCAGCTCTGGTGAGGCCCCACCTGGAGTCCTGTGTCCAGTTCTGGAGCCCTCAACCTAAGAAGGCTATTGAGCTGTTGGAGTGGGTCCAAAGGAGGGCATGAAGACAAGGACAGGCTGAATGATTTGAGGTTGCTCAGCCTGGAGAAGAGAAGGCTCAGAGGGGACGTCATAGGAGCATCTCAATACTTGAAGAGGGCCTACAAAAAGGCAGGGGTAGGACTTTTCATAGGGTACAGGATGGTAGGACTAGGAGAAATGGATGCAAATTTGAAGAGTGTGGATTTATGCTGGAGATAAGAAAGTTCTTTCCTGCAGGGGTGGTGAGACACTGGAACAGGTTGCCCCCTCCCTGGAGGTGTTTAAGGTCAGGCACTGAACAACCTGGTCAAGTAGAAGGTGCTCTTGCCAATAGCAGCGGGGCTCAAACTAGATGATCTTTAAGTTCCCCTCCAACCCAAACCATTCTATGATTCTGTGATTCTATCACAAGGTAAGAGACATTTTTTTTCTACCACTTAAAAAGACCTTAAAAACACTTAAAAATTAATCTTGAAAGCCAAAGTTTTAAAACCAGATGTGTTGAATTCTCAACTTGTATCCCTTACACCACTGCTCTCAACTCAGGTCTTTGCTAGTTTCTAACACATCAAAGTCAAAAAACATGCAGAAGAGGCACTAATACATCCCTAAGCACCACTAAAACATACAGAACACCTCCAGTTTTCCAGTTTATATGGCAATTTAAGAATTGTAATTGTAGTAGAGAACCTCAGGCTATCAATCCTACCCATAGGAAAAAAAAAAAAATTGAGCTCTCCAAAAAGTATCTGAATTCAAGGAAAATTCTAAGACAAAAGCAGCCACTGGGAAAGAAATACCACCAGCAGAGAAAACACAATTAGAAAAGCTCTTTAAATTTCAATAGACAAGAAAATGTAAGAGATACTTTGAGGTGAACACTCCAGGAGAAACAGAAGAATTACACAGTGGAAAAAATTACATGCTGCTTTTAAGTGACAAAAATTACCTTGAGAAAATGGGCAAACTTCCAAATTCATTCCAAGGGAGCACCAATCCTCTCTTTTTCAGGTTTGACCTATGCCTTGCCTAGAGATCCTCCAAATTGCATTAAGATAAAGGTAATCAAGTCTGTATAGTAAAGGAATGAGGGAAAAACCTGCCCAAGGCCAAAAGGCAGGTGCATTTGAGAGAAGGGTAAAGCAGTGGGGTGGGGGAGAAGAGGAGAAGGGAGCCAAACTTCTATCATGGAAAACTGGTAGAGTCAAAACAGAGAAAGGCCCTGTCTGAATTTTGGTAGCATTTCAGGGTCTTCTACCACTTAACAGGAATCAAGCAGAAAAATCAGCTTGAAATCTGTTAAAATCTGAAAGGATAAAAATAAAACTGTACATGTAATGATAAAAATGAGGGAAAAGGAACTAGGAATTAGATTCCTGTTGTTTCTGTTTGGTTTTTTAAAAATCACTTTATATTCCTTTGAACCCCTGAAGAAAAATTTCCTTGGATTTTTTTCTGATCCCTCAGATCAAGACATTTGACAAATGAGGAAACAGGTGGCTTGACTAGAAATAGTTTATTCTTTATGAGAATCAAAATTTCAAGTAGCTGGCATATTTCTCTTGTGGAATCCAAGAATTCACTTAAAAAAAACAACTTGTGGCAACTTGGCATTTATATCTTCTAATTAAGTAGAAGATAGCTAATCTCAGACAAAGACAATGCAGTTTGTTTCCACATTGCCATAAGGTATTATCTAATGCTTTTGTTTATTTTAATTCTAAAAGTCTGTTTCAAAAAGAAACAAAATCTGTTTGCTCCATTGTTGTCATGATGTGCAATACTTATAACACACAGTCTCATTAATTTCAGACAATGCACTAAACGTTAACAACTCTAAAATTGTCTTTCTAAATATGAAGTGCCTTTAGCACTGTAAACTGAAAATGTACCAGCATGCTGGTGAGAGCACACTGTCTCCATGATTAATGTGTTGGCAGCACAGTCGAGTCTGTCCTAGCCCTTGCCTAGAAACCCATTCAGTTGCATTCAGAGACACGTGATCAAGTTTATGTGATAAAAGAATGGGAAAAAAACCCAAACCAACCAACCTGCCCAAGGCCAAAAGCAAGGCCAACTTGTGGGAAAGGTGTGCCAGCCCAGGTCCAGCATAGTGACTCCTCCATTCAACCCTTGGGCTTCAAACTCCACCACATCTCACAGCAGGTTTATCACCATGGCAAGGCTGCCTCATTCCACCTTTCACAGCTGGACAGAAAAGTCACCTTTGCTGGCTTTAAACTTCACCTGGAGGTGAAGTTTCTCTTCCTCTGCAAGGAAGCCAGCTCAGAAGCTGACTGAGAATGGCTGCAAGCCCACAAGGATCTTTTGATCCTGGACATCAGAAAAATAGCCAGAGTAAATGAATGTAAATAAATGTCCGCCTCCTTCTCTGGGCAACCTGTTCCAGTATCTCACCACCATCATGGAGAAGAGCTTCCCCCCTAATGTGTAATCTAACCCTGCCCTGCTCTGGTTTCAAACTATTACCCCTCATCCTATGGATCCATGGCCTGGCAAAGAGCCCCTCCTCAGCTTTCCTGTAGCCCCTTCAGGTACTGCAAGGCTGCTATGGGGCAGACTAAGGCAAGCTAGTTAATAGAAAAACTGCAGAGAAAAATCAATGTATTTATCCCAGGGTACTTCTACAGGAAATGCTCTCAGAGGAAACCACTAAGTATTTCTACCAGATAACTTAATTTTCTATTTAAAATTAACATTTACTTGTACTCTAATGCACCTGCTCTCAATAACACTTAAAGAGCAATTAAGGATTTCTTTTTTTATTATTATTATTCCAAGATCAAGTCAACTATCAGAAGAGAATGCTTTGCAGACAGTTCAGGGTAGGGGTTGGACTAACTTCCTTTAATGCAAAATCTAAGAAGAGTCAGGAAAACCCCAAACATGGCACCTGCTGCAGACTGAATGGTGACACAACTTGTTGCATCACCCAACAGGACACAAAAGCAGCAGAGATTAGATGTAACAACCACACTAGCAAAACATAAATATGATGCTACATGTTTTTATAGAGGAGTGATCTGTTAGTGATTGCTCAGATATCTGAGCAATTGCACTGCATGTCATGCATCACACACATCCCAGCACAAATGTAAATGCAATGACAGATTTATTGTTCACAGTCACGCCACTCTCTGGGAACCCAAGTCTACCATAAGCTACTGCAACAGACATACACATCATAGCCAAAATTTCCTTTGGTTTTTTTGGGCATGTAAGACAGTTTCTTGTATTTGCCACATATTCCTGGGCAGTTCAAAACAGGAAAAAATGGTGGTGGAGGCATCATTCCTGGAGACAGTCAAGGCCAGGTTTGATGAGACTAAGCAATCTGATCTCGTGCAAGATGTACCTTAGCACTGCAGGAAGGTTGGACAAGGTGGCCTTTGATGTTCCCTCCCAACTGAACAAATTCTGTTGAGCACACCAAGGATTACATAGAAGCAAACTGAGGATATGCTGATATATGAAGTTGAGTTTGGGGAGCATTTTCAGCTCAAAACACTTGTGTTCAATTGGTACTTCTAGTTAGAGAACAGAAAGAGAGAAGAACTGTTGCTAAATATTGCAACTGGGAAGCAAACCAGGATGCTGCCCACAAGTGGAAGAGTCACTCAGATGATTATACTGGAAAAGTAAAATTTACAAATTTCTCCCACTACTCAGTAATTTCAGATAACAAATAAAGAATTAGATTATGACTACAGCTTTTTTCCTAAGACTATTTTGCAAGACAGTAATTTGAAAGGAAATAGTTTTAAAAGCAAACTAAAGAATGCAACACAACAACAATTGTATTTTTTACCATCATAAACTCTGTGTTTCCAAATTCTGTTTTTCTGCTTTAGGCAAATAAAGAGGACAACAGCTGTTAGTTTTATGATGATATAATCCCAGTTGTTCAAAGTCAAGAGTCTAATAAATCACTAGAAAAACCCTTCAACTATTAAAATGAGAGACACATGCAATTGTATGCATCAGGCTTTTAAAAATAAAAGTCAGATTAAAAAAAAAAAGCTTTTGTTCTCAAACATTTACACCTTGGATTAATTTTTAAAGTCTTCTATAAATCTTCAACATTGCTCAGATAACTAATGTGAACATGAAATGTGGCAAAAGGCGACAAGTTAATTTATTGCAGAGTGTAATCAACAATCTACGCTGATCCTCAGAAAAGATAAAGCAGAATACAAATGCTCCTTCTGTGGAGGAGATAAAAGCAAATGGGAAACTCTGAAAGGGTTCCAGAAATGCAGATGCACACATCATTTGTGCTGAAGGCAACAGCAACATTCTCCTTAAACTAAGCAATACATCAACATGTAAGAACAAGGAAGCCTTTTCCTGTCAGCAGAAAACATGGCAAACACTGCCTGCGATGAGTAAGCGATCAAATCAAAAGCAACACAGCAACAGGAATTACACAGTATTTGAAACTTGGTTTTCAGTGTGCTTGGATGCCTCAATCCAAAGGACGCACAAACAGTGAACAGCCCTGTAACTTCTTTTCCATGGAGAGCTGAACTAGAACTCTATCACTGCTGCATCATCCCCAGATTCCCAAACCTCCGCATTAAATACACAGCTTTTCCCTCATGTTTCCCAAACCTCAGCTGTGAGGACAGGCTGAGAGAGTTGTGGCTGTTAACACAGAGAAGTTGATGTGGAGAACTCACAGCAACCTCCCAGTACCTGAAGGGGCTACAAGAAAGCTGGGGAGGGGTTGTTTGCCAGTGTATAGAGCCATAGGACAGAGTTTTTAAACTAGAGCAGGGCAGGATCAGATGAGACATTAAGAAGAAATTCTTCCCCATGAGGGTGGTGAGACACTGGCCCAGGTTGTCCAAAGAGGTGCTGGAGACACTCAAGGCCAGGCTTGCTGCGTCTCTGAGCAACCTGACCCAGTGCAGGATGTCCCTGCTCACTGCAGAGAGTTGGACTGTAAGACCTTTGAAGGTCCCTTCCAACTCTATGATTCTATGATTTTCTGCATTAGTTAGCACATTCATTTGTTTGCAGTCATGCCCTTTAATTCCCTTTCCACTCCTCTGCCACTACACGTAACACTCAATCCCGCCAAACACAAAGCAGGTCACTAAGGCTGGTCTGGATGAACAAGCTTCCTCAGCAGTCAGTAAGCACATATTTAATAATTGATACTGAAGGCCAAATTAACAAAAATCCCAAAACACATAACCACACAAAAAAAATCAGCCTCCTATTTATTCTTGAGGAGTCTGAGGAATCTTAGGACACCACTTTGGATGCCCTTAGACTTCCAGAAAACACATAGGCATTTGAAGCTTTTATGATCTTTACTTCAGCCGTCAAATCAGTCAACAAGCTCCAAAAATAAATGTGGGAACTAAATGTCAAATTGTGCAACCAATTGTCCCTTCAGGTAATCAGGTAATCTCCCTTACTCAGCAGATTTTGCTTACAGGAGACAGGTGACTTAACCAAAAAAAAGTTGGAGGAGAAGTAGGTGCAAATAACAGTGTCCTGAATACAAATGCATGCTGTCAGTCTGGAAATTAGGGCTGCTACTACAAGCTAAGTTTTTCCACTTCATCATTTCAAGACAGAAAATCACCAATTTCTCTTGATAAGCATCTAAAGCTACAAACCCAAATTCATTCTAATAGTTCAGGACTGCAGATTTAAAACCTCACCTCCACAAAGTTTCCCCTGACTAACAGAACCAGTAACTGCTCACTTCAGAAGGCTGAATTTTCACAAAAACCAGCTTGGAATTTATATTCAGAACTGTTTATTTTCAAATCTGTTCATCTTTACCATTAACTTTCAAACTTGTGTATTTTTTATTAATTTTCCACAAAACTATAACACATACATTCATTAAGAACATCCATTCTTCAAAACTCAAAGGTCCAGAGTTCATGTAGTTATGTAAGGTAAGCCAGGCACCCTCCAAAGTACATTATTTCAATAGTCACCACGTAAGTACATAAATCCATATTAACGTTTCACTTTTGAAAACCACAGCACTTATAAATTGGCATCAGGACCCCAAATTCAAGCACTTTATGGTTAAGACAACACTCCACTGAACTTTGAGCAAGCCACCAGGAAATAAATGCCCTTCCCTGATTAATTTTCAAGCAATTTAACATCCTAATAATCAAAAGGAATGTTACCCAAGCTCTGAGGAAAGATGTGTGGATGAGTGATAAGGTAAAGCAATGTATCTGCAGAGAAAAAGAATGAAGGGTAACTCATTGTTCCCAGAAAGAAAAGGTAAAAATTACAATGCGCCTCAAGTGGGTGAAAACCATGGGTACTTCAGGAATGTTTTTTGCATTTTTTCTATAATAAAAAAGACAAAATGGGAACAAAACCTATTTATACAAGGCAGTTGTAATAAAGGTAGAGAAAAAAAAATACATTTTAGTGTGTATGAAAATGCCTTTTCCCTAGGGGGATAAAGTTCCTTATATCCCATTTCTGCCATTATCCAACCACAAATCCTGACTTTTCTGGGCAGATCCACTTTTTCATCACTTAAACTTCACTGTAAAAGTGTACCCTGCAGCTACAGTTCTAAAAGACAAATAATAACTCATTTCATAGCTCTTGATTAAGCGTAGAAGGTGAGTTCTTCTGCATTTCTCAAAATCAGCAGTAAGTACAACATAGGAAAATGTTTGTCACGCAAAACTTGGGAGAAGCCCAAGAACATTTGAAGGTGTCAACAAGTCTTGGAGGGACAAAAATCTCAACTTTACTGCAGGGAGAACAGGACAATAGTTGTCCTGCTGAGGAAACTGCTTCACTTCTTGCAGTGCCCTAGTTTTGCTCTCACATTCCCAGGCACCTATTGCAGTTAAACAAGAAAAAAAAACCCACTTTTTTATTATATACCAATTCATCAAGATAGTTGTATCTTTTCACAGTGTGATGAGTGCCTAATTACAATGATTCAAATCTCTTGTCACCTTCAGGCTAGACTACAGATAGCAATGGTTTTTAGCCAGAGCTGATAGCAAAAACAAAACTTGACACAGCATGCAATGCTTTGTTAAGCATGATATAATACTGAAAACATCATGCCTCTTTTTAATCTAGCCAGAAGGAGGAAGAATCACATGACTTTTAGTTCAAAGTTGCCAAATCTCCAGCAGGGAAAAATGATTGTCTGACTACATTTTCAGGTTGAATGCTTTTGTCACCCTACTACCTTTCTCCACAAGCAGACCTGTTTTGAGGCCTTTTGGCTTCAGAGAGTATTTTCTCCTCCTAATGCCACTGTAGTTCCTTAGAAGTTCCTTCAGCTTACTACCTACTTCTCTTGGACAATGATTACATACAGAATGGGCCCTCTAGTGCATCCTCATGTCAGTGCATTACATTTCCAGTCCTCTCTGCAGTGCTTTCCTCTTCCAAAAATCATATGAAAGAACATTTAATCTGCTCATGTGCCATTTTCAAACAAAGCTTCTCTTGCCTGGAGAAGGCAGCCTTGATTGCAGCACACCCAGTCTATGTTTCGAAGTAAGTTGTTCAATGAGAGACTTGTATTTTTTGAAACGGCTCCTGCCAGAAAAAGTCTTCCCAGTTTTGGAGGGGAAAAATGTCACTAAAGACATCCGGGAAAGTTGGTGGAACTTAAGGAAATAGCATAAAAGTGACCAAGTTTTCTAATAGATTTAAAGTTACCTGATGAAAGCCCTAGAAGGCAGAAGCATTTTGAAGCTTGCTCTTCTTTCACTGTGAGATTAATTGCAGCTCTCTTCAAAGTCTTACAAAAGTGTTCATTATTATTCAAGATATGTCTATGATTTGCGATCAACAGGTGTGACAACACAAGCTTTTGAAAACCAAGAATGCACTTATGTTAAAATGTTTAACATTAGGATAAAACTTGTTCAGACTGCTTTTTAAATAAAAGAATTAAATTCATGCCAGTGATATTAGGCATAACAGAGCAGTAACTATTTATGGTTTCTCTGTGAATTCTGGTAGTAAAAATCTGGAGGCAGTTGCAGAGGTTATAAATCTGCATTTGTTATCTGGAAAACAAAACAATTATACTAATTTTCTGCTATTACAAGCAATTGTCTTTAATTACTTCAATAAATTACTTGACATTGTTTGAAAAGACAGGACGCCAGTGTGAATAGCATTAGTTTGGCAGCCCCAAACTAGCAACAATCATCAAAACAGTGCATGTTTGCTCTGCTCCCCTCCCCAGGAAAGGCATCTGAGCTCTCACAGAAACCTGACTTTCTACCTTAGTATGACACAAAAAGAAAGGACAAAAGAAGAAATGCAAATTAAAATGGAAATAATAAATGAAGGCAATTGGACAACAGTTTTTAGAATTCCAAGTGGCATTTTTGTACATTTTAATTTTGGTTTTTGCAACTCACATATCAATCATTTAGCAGTCTGACTCATTCTTTCTAGGGGGTCACATTTCATTCGACTCTAATATAACAGAAACAATGGTAATAGGACAATAATAACTTAGCAACAATTCAGCTTGGAGAAGAGAAGGCTACAGGAAGACCTTTTAGTATACTCCCAGTACCTAAAGGGGCCTACAAGAAAGCTGGAGAGGAACTGCTTGTCAGGGCATGAGCAATAGGATGAGGGAAAGTGGTTTTAAACTAGACCATGGCAGAGTTAGGTGAAAAATCAGGAAGAAATTCCTCCCCAGTAAGGCACTGAAAGAGGTTGCCCAGAGATGTAGTGGAGGCCCCATCAACAAATTCTATGAATTCTACAGTTAACCATGTAAGGATTCATTCATAGTATTAGCCAATCACTGGCTAATTTCTCACTAGAATTCAAAAAAAAGACAGTTATTAATATATTTGAAAGAGAAAGAAGAATGAAGATTTTGCTTCATTTGTCCCATTCAGCAAATGCTGCCTTATTCCCTTACATAATAACATTTGAGTCGAGCAAAGAGTTTTGGAAAATGAGTTAGAAACAAACATAGAATAACAACTTAATGGCCTCAATTACAAAAAGATTCGTATCACAGTTCACCCACGACTATGTAATTTTACTCACAACATGCCTTCTTCTGAAAATCAAGTAGAATCTATAGAGGTATGCTACTCCCACAGCTTTATGTAACCATTTTGAGGCCTATTTTATAGGCTGCTTTTTAGGGAATGCTCAACTATTGAAACATTGTACATGAAATGATTCTGGAGCCCTCAACACAGGAAGGATATTGAGCTATTGGAGAGGGTCCAGAGAAGGGCCACGAAGATGATCAAAGGGTTGGAGCAACTGCCCTATGAAGACAGGCTGAAGGAGTTGGGGTTGTTCAGCCTAGAGAAGAGAAGGCTCAGAGGGGACCTCATAGTAACTTATCAATACCTGAGGGGGTCCTACAGAAAGGCAGGGGAAGGAATTTTTAACATAATATCGGATGGGAGGACTAGAAACAATGGATATAAATTAGAGGGGGATAGATTTAGACTAGACATAAGGAAGAAATTCTTTACAGTGAGGGTGGTGAAGCACTGGAACAGGTTGCCCAGGGAGGTTGTGGATGCCCCCTCTCTGGAGGTGTTCAAGACTAGGCTGGACAGGGCACTGGGCAGCCTGGTCTAGTGGGAGGTGTCCCTGCCTATGGCAGGGGGGTTGGAACTCGATGATCTTTAAGGTCCCTTCCAACTCAAATGATTCTATGATTCTATGATTCTATGATTCTATGATTCTATGATTCTATGATTCTATGATTCTATGATTCTATGATTCTATGATTCTATGATTCTATGATTCTATGATTACCATAGGGAAGTTGCAGAATTTAATGAGTTGCACCATTGCCAAGTTTTGTCAATCCCACTCTGAAAACAGGCATTAGAGCACTGCAGTTACATAAATCAGGCACTAATAAAGTTTCACCTTGATACACTGCAAACCAGAGGATGTAAAAGACACTTAAGGAGTTTCCAAATACCACATTTAAAAAAACCAACCCAGACACTATTCAGCAAAAGAAGAAAGGGGATGAAGTTAGACACCATTATTGACAGATGCCAAAGAATCTAGTCTAGCTAGATCTTTATGGAATCTAAGCATTTTATTTGTCCTTTGATGCAACCAAAGTAATTAAGTTATTCTGAAATTAAAGTCTCCCGTGGAGTACAGTCTGCTTGCTGAAGTATTCACTCAAATGAAACTGCCACAAAGGCAAATGGATGGGGATTTGAGCAACACACTCTAAAGGAAGATGTCCCACTCTCACAGCAGAGGGGTTGGACTTTCTAATCATAGAATGGTTTGGGTTGGAAGGGACCTTCAAGATCATTGAGTTCCAAATGCCATGGGCAGGGACACCTCCCACCACACCAGGCTGCTCAATGCCTCATCCAGCCTGGCCTTAAACACCTCCAGGGACTGAGGAGGCATTTAGTTACAGCTAAATGTTTCTATGTGGCCCCATCCAACCCAAACCACTCTGTGATTTTATGATAAAAGCAGCAGACAATTAAGAATCACAGAAAGGCAGGCAAATTCCAGTTACCTCTAGGGATTTCTATTTCTCTGTAAACCTTGAGGGACAAGGCTGGACAAGGCACTGAGCAGCCTGATCTAGTGGAAGATGTCCCTGCCTGTGGCAGGGGGGTTGGAACTAGATGATCTTTAAGGTCCCTTCCAACCCAAACTATTCTATGATTCTATTTCNCCAACCCAAACTATTCTATGGTTCTATGGATTGTAAGGCAGCTCTGGAGATCACCTAGACCAACTTCACTGCCCAAGCAGGATCACCCAGAGCAGGTTGGATAGGAGCACATGCAGGTATGAATCTATCCAGAGAAGGAGATTCCATAGCTTTCATTAGCAGCTTCTTCCAGTGCTCTGATACCCCTAAAGTTTTTGTCATATTTAGAAGGAATTTCACATGTTCCATTTCGTGGCCACTGCTCCTTGCACTGTCACTGGGCACAACTGTTTAAGCATCTGCCATCACCCTCTTTAGATATTGACATTTCCATCCTGCCCTTTACATAACAAGCATTAGTGAAATCTTATCTCAGTCTTCTCCAGGCTACACAAGCCAGATCTCTCAGCCTTTCCACATAAGAAAAGGCAACTATACCTAACTGTATTATATTCACTGCATCTAGTCGAGAATACTGTAAATATAGATTTAAAGCTCATTCTGCTTTGCATGTTACCTCTCTTAGGAGTGCATTCATCCTCTCTTTTGGCATTTTATATATTTATAAAGATACCCTAAAGTTTTGTCTTAAGAGAAAAATTGCACAAAATAAGGAAAACTTTTGTGGTAACTTTAGGATTTTATAACTTAAATTAACAACGAAAGCACTGAGATAAGTATTTGGGAGTATATTTGAAGTTTTAATGAAGAGACAGATTACAAAAAGCCATAGTGGGAGCCTTATGTGAGGTAGCTTTAAAGTTAGATGCAATGTATTAAAAAACAACATTGAAATAAATTATTTTTCACTGCAGTATGCCAAGTTTTTGGAGATAGAATTAAAATTGGGCTTTCACTTTAGACCAAGTAAAGCATAATATTAGACTACAATACTGCATATACTAGTGAGATCTAAATGCCCATGGTGTTGCAAGAGAGCATTTTTCCTCAGGCATTTGAAATTTAATGCTTCTTTAATATTCTCTGTTGGATATTGTTACAATGGAATTTCAAATATTTCCTGCAATTTGAGTTAAAGATTACTGAATAATGCTGAGCAGCAAAAAATATTTGAAGCATACATCCAAAGCTGACAGAGTAGCTTAATGTCCCGTTGTTTCTTGCTTTAGCAAAATTAATTTCTACAGTTTTCAACCACTAATACAAGCACCACCTGGAGATGCAAACCCGTAATTTAACTGTGGTGTATTTCTGGCTGCCTTGATTTATACACTAAGGCTAGACTCTGT
>VZTY01003024.1:166081-180565 GCA_013400935.1 Turnix velox
AGGCTGCTCAATGCCTCATCCAGCCTGGCCTTAAACACCTCCAGGGACTGAGGAGGCATTTAGTTACAGCTAAATATTTCTATGTGGCCCCATCCAACCCAAACCACTCTGTGATTTTATGATAAAAGCAGCAGACAATTAAGAATCACAGAAAGGCAGGCAAATTCCAGTTACCTCTAGGGATTTCTATTTCTCTGTAAACCTTGAGGGACAAGGCTGGACAAGGCACTGAGCAGCCTGATCTAGTGGAAGATGTCCCTGCCTGTGGCAGGGGGGTTGGAACTAGATGATCTTTAAGGTCCCTTCCAACCCAAACTATTCTATGGTTCTATGGATTGTAAGGCAGCTCTGGAGATCACCTAGACCAACTTCACTGCCCAAGCAGGATCACCCAGAGCAGGTTGGATAGGAGCACATGCAGGTATGAATCTATCCAGAGAAGGAGATTCCATAGCTTTCATTAGCAGCTTCTTCCAGTGCTCTGATACCCCTAAAGTTTTTGTCATATTTAGAAGGAATTTCACATGTTCCATTTCGTGGCCACTGCTCCTTGCACTGTCACTGGGCACAACTGTTTAAGCATCTGCCATCACCCTCTTTAGATATTGACATTTCCATCCTGCCCTTTACATAACAAGCATTAGTGAAATCTTATCTCAGTCTTCTCCAGGCTACACAAGCCAGATCTCTCAGCCTTTCCACATAAGAAAAGGCAACTATACCTAACTGTATTATATTCACTGCATCTAGTCGAGAATACTGTAAATATAGATTTAAAGCTCATTCTGCTTTGCATGTTACCTCTCTTAGGAGTGCATTCATCCTCTCTTTTGGCATTTTATATATTTATAAAGATACCCTAAAGTTTTGTCTTAAGAGAAAAATTGCACAAAATAAGGAAAACTTTTGTGGTAACTTTAGGATTTTATAACTTAAATTAACAACGAAAGCACTGAGATAAGTATTTGGGAGTATATTTGAAGTTTTAATGAAGAGACAGATTACAAAAAGCCATAGTGGGAGCCTTATGTGAGGTAGCTTTAAAGTTAGATGCAATGTATTAAAAAACAACATTGAAATAAATTATTTTTCACTGCAGTATGCCAAGTTTTTGGAGATAGAATTAAAATTGGGCTTTCACTTTAGACCAAGTAAAGCATAATATTAGACTACAATACTGCATATACTAGTGAGATCTAAATGCCCATGGTGTTGCAAGAGAGCATTTTTCCTCAGGCATTTGAAATTTAATGCTTCTTTAATATTCTCTGTTGGATATTGTTACAATGGAATTTCAAATATTTCCTGCAATTTGAGTTAAAGATTACTGAATAATGCTGAGCAGCAAAAAATATTTGAAGCATACATCCAAAGCTGACAGAGTAGCTTAATGTCCCGTTGTTTCTTGCTTTAGCAAAATTAATTTCTACAGTTTTCAACCACTAATACAAGCACCACCTGGAGATGCAAACCCGTAATTTAACTGTGGTGTATTTCTGGCTGCCTTGATTTATACACTAAGGCTAGACTCTGTATCAGCTAGAAAAGGAAAAGGCCATTTCATAGCAATTCTTCGCATTTTCCTAAGTCAAACAACAGGCAACTTGAAAAACAGTATCTGCACCATTATTGTAAATAAATGTGATTACTTTACTAGAGATAAATGTGATTTTGCCTATATTAAAAGTATATATAGTCAAAAGCAACACCTTTCTGATGGGGCTGAAATTAGTCAATAGATTTTTGTACAATTTAGAGGCAAACTTTTCCTCATACTCACATTAGTGTATTACCATGGTTATTCAATAGAGGTAAGGGATGTAAATTTAACTGAAAGGCAGCTGAATCATCCTAGAAACAAAGTGGTGAAAGACAAACCATAATCATGATTCCCTTTGCTGATTACTTTGTGGAGAAGTAGAGCAGGGCAGGTTTAGATGAGACATTAGGAAGTCCCTCCCCATGAAGGTGGTGACACGCTGGCCCAGGCTGTCCAGAGAGGTGGTTGGAGACCCCATCAATGCTTGGAGACATTCAAGGCCAGGCTTGATGAGGCTCTCAGCAACCTGATATAGTGCAGGATGTTCCTGCTTACTGCAAGCTGGTTGGACATTGAAGGTCCCTTCCTACTGTCATTCTGTGAATTTAACCCACAGTGTCCAGATTACAGGTAGTTTTAATCTCAAATGTATATTTAGGTTCTAAGGTCTAGAAACCAACTTGTGGACAAGCCAGACAGCAAATAGAGAAAAGCACTATGACATTCCCCTTTTTGCAAGTGAAGAACAACCAATTAGGAAGAACAATCTAATTCACTCAGAAGCTCATTCACCATTAACTTCCTCCACACATTGTCATTATTGAGTAGAAAATCCACACTGGCACAAAGTGTCTGTTCAACCAAGAAAAATATCTACGTGAAGCTAAAAAAAAAAAAAAAAAATCAAGACAAACTAATACTCCAAGAACACAAGTCCTCTGCTCTGCTCTCTTTGTAGTAATTCAGTGATGAACTTACCTGAATTTACAGCCAATATACCAAAGCATGTGCATGTGATTTCGGTCTTTTTTTTTTTAAACAGGCAGTCTCTGTACTTTGTACTTTCAAGAACTATAAGAAAAGCCTCCAAAAATGGTTTACAGATAGTATACAATAAAGTTGAGAGGCTGTGGCAGATGCATTATCTATAATGAGCTTTCTGTCATCAAGCCACTGTGCTGCCATGCACCCTGGTCAGTGATGGAGGCCTGACATTTCAGAACCACACTGAACTGCACTTAAAGCCTACCAGCCATCATACCAAGCACCTGAGATCTACCTACAGCAAGGGAGGACTCAACTGCTACACTGCCCTCTGGCAAAAACACAACCGGTGATTATACTGTTAATATATTTGGAAATAAAATCAAAACAGACTAGTCTTAACCAATTCTTATTAAGAACAGTTCATAGATTACTAATAAATATTACAAGCATGCCATGCATAATTTACATCTGTTCATAGTAGGTACATGAGTACAGAATGTTTTATGATACCCTATCTACTAAAAACATGCTATAGGTTATATGAGCAATTAAGAAACCACAGAATCACAGAATGCATTGAGCTGGAAGGGACCTTTAAAGGCCACCAAGTCCAATCCGCCTGCAGTGAGCAGGGTCATCTTGCACCAGAATGGGCTGCTCAGAGCCTCTAGCCTGGCTTTGAATGCCCCCACCTCCAATTATGTAAAAGCACAATCAAACTATTATGTAAAAGTAAAGCAATAGGATAAAATGAATCCAGTTCCACAGAAGGTAAAACATCTTTTTAAAATGTTTTTTTGAAGCAAAAAAAAAGAAAACGGAATGAGACATTTCTAGCTACATGTGTTTCTTCATGACATTTAGTGCCTGTGCAGTATCACATAACTGAAGTTAAAAAAATGGAAAAATTTGTTACATATATTACTAGTGCTAATGTCTAGAACTAAGTCATGCATAAAAATTCAAATTAGCAATAAAAATGCATCTATTTTCCTTTTCTAAATTAAGACTTAAATTACACTTGCTTATCACTCCATCTTTATAGTTTCTGAACTGTTAAACACTTCTCACATACATACATTTAAAAACAGGTATAAAATCTCTCAAACTCACTGCAGTATTTTTTTTAGTGCTTGATTTTATTTCTGCAAATTCCCATGCCATTATACCCTTGAATTGTGACTAAGGAGAGGCTTCCAAACACGTTCCAGTCCTCCAATGATCATTAGGACTGAACCCAGCCATTACATAAGTTAACTATTTTATGTAGTCTAATGTTAAACAATTATATAACACAGACCTAGCTACAAAATATGTGGGTTTGTATTTTAAGTAAATGCATAAGATAAGGGAAAACTATAATACATGGAGGCAATAAGAAGATTTCACAAATTATTGACAATTAAATGTGAAAAACTTACCTAAAAAATGCATCGATTTCTGACAATGACGGAAAACAAAAATCCCATCCAAAATACAGTTGACAAACACAGCCACCTGTTAATAGAAAATAATTTAATTTAAAAATGTGGAAAATTCCTTCAGATTATCCTTCAAAAACACTTGATGCCTTGAAAAATTATACTTAATCCCCACAGAACGGAGACTAAAACATGAATATTAAATGTATTGTGTAATTATGACTTTCTACAAGTAAAATATATTAGCTGAAAGTCCAATCCACATCCACACTAAATTTTCATTTCTTCTTTTGCATTGAATATGTTTCCATTAATGCATGTCTTTAGCTTAAAGGGCTTCACTACAGACATATACCAGTAAAACATGGGGAAAACATTAAAGAATATAAAAAAATTACATTAATAAAAAATATTGGCAACAGAAGATGCAAATTTGGCAAGAAAACTATGAGACAATAACAAACTGGAGGGCATTCAAAGACTCTGACAAAGCTGACAGAAAAACCAGCATTAAATTTATAAATATCCAAATACTCACAACTTCAAAAGAGAGAAAAGACTAATAAATCAGTAAAATAAGTAAAATGTATGATACTTCCTAAAGATAAAGAGCACAGATTTGGAAGATTCACTTGCAGAAACTCAAACACTGCATGTTTACAGATACAAGTAGCAAGAGTCTGAAACCAGAGGGATAATTTAAGAGCCTAAGAAACACTGTCAAGAACCAGCACATCCTGCCCAAGCAGAAAGGCTTCTATCCAGTAGAAAAGGACATACTTTTAAAAGTAGAAACACCAGGAAAAGGAGTTGTGAAAACCAGACAGGGAGGCAAGAATCTCTTTGTATCATTTACATTTTGCCATAACTAATTATTATTAGTTTTATTAAAGTTTAATGAACAGAAACAAAATTTAAGCCAAATAAAAAGAAAATAGTAGAATTGCTAGGTTTCACTACTTTTAAAAATTACACCACAATCGTAAAAAGTGAAACTTAAAGATATTTTTAGTTACATCAGCACAGAAGATGCTGCAATCTTTAACTAATTTAATTCTCTCAGACTAATTATACTGGGAACAGATTTAAAATAAATTGGTATGCAGGTCTCTGACAAAAGTATTTACACACGGCTTTGCACTACATTCATTACAAATAACACAGCATACACTTATCTTCAAGAAAAAGTAATTCAAAGAATAAGCTCAAGCAAAAAAGGACTGAGAATGAAAACAGCCTTACCTACAGAATAAAGTTTGATTAGCTTTATCTGCTAAAACAATACAATGTACTATGCTGACACATACAAATCAGTTTACAGCACGCTAACATTAAATTTAGCTGAAAAATTATAAGGAATTAATTTAAATGGAAACAATTACATTGTGTGGAAATTACCTTAGGCGGGTCCACACCAGGTTTTGTGTATATACAAATCTTAAATAGCATTCATCAAGTCTGTACAATGTCTAGGTGCAATAAGAGGTTAGAGTCACTAGGGAAAGTGACATTTGGATGCACTGGAATAATCTGACTGTAAACCAAGCTCCCAGTTACTCAGAGAGCTTCTATACAACTCACAGCATGTCAGACCTCAGCTTTGCCTGCAGCTGTGTTGTTTTCAAATTCATTGTCAAAAGGCACCACCAAAATCCAGTCATATTAAAAAAATGTACGATTATTAACCAATATAAATCAGTATAGCCTGACATTTAAAATAAACTAAGTATGACTGTACCTTTCCAATTCTAACACTGCAGTTTTCTATAGTGTAGGAGCTGCCAGAGGCTCAGCATGTGCCCAGGCCACAGGAAGTTTTGAGTTGTGGCATGAGCACGATGAGCAAGAAGACTCCTGGGACTGCTTTGCATCAGAAGCATAAATGTTTATGCTTTACACCCACTGCCTTAAAGGAGTAACTTTGTATTTCCATCCATAAAGAAGTTGTGTAATCGCATGCTTAAAAAAAAAAAAAGAAAAAAAGACAAACTACAACCAACTGCAAGAAGATTTAAGATTTACAACCACTCCTGCAGAAAAATATTCAGAATAGTGAGGCTTCAGCAGAGACTTCACTAAACTAAATGTGTCCAATAAGGAAGCCAGTCAGGATTCGAGAAAACAAAACAAAACAAAACAACAACTAATCTGGGACTCCCTTACAGCAAATGCATATACTGTTTGAGACTAAGCGGGGCTTGCCGATCTATTTATGCCGGTAGCGGCCTCAGTCTCGGTACAGTCCGAAAGATTTTACTTCAGTCGTTAATCAAAACCACAACTAAATTAATTAGCTTGATTTTTAGACAACAGTGCACCAGTCTAAGCAAGCCGTTTTAACGGTACTGGTAAGCAAAAGCCAAAGAGCCAGCAAAAGCTCAGAGAACTTAGCGAGGCTGGAGGAAGGCTCCGCCCACCCTCACAGCGCCGGCCCCGAGGGGGAAACCTCGCACCGCCCTCACCCCCCACAGAGAGGCGGGCAGGGCCCGGAGAAGGCCTACCCGCGGCCAGGCCTCACTCCCCAACCCACCGAGCGCTCCGAGGAGAACAGGAGAATGTGAGGGAGCTCCAAAGGCCGCCACCGGTACCGGGGTGTCCCACTCATTCCCCTCGCCGTTACCTAGCAACCAGAGAAGCTCCACCACCTGCGCAGGCGCAGCCGCTACGCGCATCCCGCACCGCCGCTACCTCCTTCTTCTCTTTCTCTACGCATGTGTAAAGGCGAACCCCCACCGCCGCCCACAGCGGCTCTTATAGCCCAGGCGACATGCGCAAATCCGGCGCCGCGCTTCAATGAATGGGGAGGGTGAAGCACCGCCATTGGCTGTCGAGGGGGCGAGGCGCGCCTGCCCCGAGGCACGCTGGGAGTTGTAGTTCTTTTTCCCGCCAGCGTGGCGCTCCGCTGAGGCAGTTCAGACTACAGTTCCCACACAGCCTTGAGGAGAAGGAGTAGGCTCCGCCCTGTCGCGGTATCTCAGTGCGGCGCTGTCGTGTCCCCAGTCGTGCTTGTAAAGGTGACCCCCCTCGAGTCGCCGGATCTTCAGCTTCTCAGCCATGGTCAGTACCGCTCACCGAGCGCTGGGTTGGCGGGGGTGGGCTCTCCGTTGGGATGGAGGTGGTGATGGGCTTTGATTCCCCCCTCTATTGAGAGTGGTGGGCTAGGGAAAGTCTCCTGTCGAGTAGAGCAAAATGGCGCCGACTCCCCCTCATCCTCTTTTTCTCTCATCCCCTTCTCACCGTAGTGCTCCGAGCTGGTTAGTTGGAGGTGCTCTTGGCATCCGGTGCTTGCCTCAGCCCTTACGGAGGCCGCGCCGGGGTGACCTTCCAGCCCGAGAATTTAGGGGTCGCTGACGGGCCCTGCAGCGCCGGCCAAGCGCCAACCTCTCCCCTTGTGATGCTGGACCTTCAGCTCATTAATCGCGGCTTTACTTAATGCTAATTACCTTCTGGGCCTGGTGATTTGGGATATTGCCTTGGAGAAGATGGGAGTTGCTGCTTAATTTCCTTAGAAGCTTTGGGCACAGTTCCGTGTTAGCTTAAGGGGAGATGCCTGCAAAGTATTTTCCTCTGTTGGTGTCAGAAATCCGGCTCTTTGTATTCGTTCTCCGAATCCTCAGGTTCTGTCCTGAGGTTGTGCAGGTGAACATGGATGCTTTACTTTTCTGTGGCTATATGTATATGTGTATGCACACACGCACAAGCCTGTGAAGAGACCTTAATTTTCTTGCTTTTCTGAATTTCATACCCTTTTTGGTTAGGTACTTTAATATAGAAGAGATGCTTGCATGCTCTCAAATGCAGCTTATTATCTCACCTGTAAGCTAAAAAAATCGCATTGAAATCTGTAAACCATATCTATCCCAGCTCTCCACTCTTTAATTTTTATTAAAAAAATGGCTTCTCAGGAGAAATCACAGTGCAGCAAATTTTACTTTGTACCTGAGAGCCCTCAAAACATTGGTTGCTGTGAATTTGCTGGTCTCCAGGAGAACTGCTCTTTTAAACTTACTTTGATGCCCAGACTTTTTAGAATCTCCCTTTTTTTTATTTTTTTATTTTGCTTTTACTCTTCTAGTTGCACGTTTGACATTGAACAAAGGTTTTAAACGTCTGAAACAAAATCACATGTCTATTGATGCAACTGCTATTAGCTGAATGAAACAGAAAACGTTTTTAAGGGCACCTGTTTTTCAAGGTCATTTCTGAAGGAAAGAATTCCTTTGGAAGCCAGTGTGTTAACTACAACACTGCTGGGGTTGCTATAGTGCACCGCTGTCATGCTGATAGTTTTTACCACTTTTTCAAATACATTTATTGTCTCTGCAACCTTGTTTTCCAGGGGCTAGGGTGAAGAGAAGGTTTTCTGAGGAGATAGACTTTCATGCTTAAAACATTCTTGTCAAGTGAGGTGGTATAGCTTACTTCAATATTCAGAAACAATGTAAGATTGCTGATAGTTTACAGAAAGATAAGTTTATCAGCAATAACATGTATAGAGAGATCTTTTATTACAGTAATTTGCAATGCAAAGTCCATCACTCCTGTGCAGACAGGACATAGATTTTTCTCATTCCTGCATTTGGTAGATTTTGGCTTGTCTCCTATTATACTTTTACTTACCTTCCTGAGTGAATGTTGCATTGTAGTGCTATTGTCATGTATGTCACATCAGTGGTAATCACAGAGATAACTTATGCACTGGGGAGGAGGCATTCATTAAGCCTACAGCTTCCTCCCTTGATACTTGAAGCTTTACTTCTATATGTGATAAATGATAATTTATGAGGTGGAGAAATTCTATGTGTTTATGGAATTATAAGGTATTAGAAGAATAAGAGTATTTGGGTATGCAATGTTCACATTTTTTCCCTCAATTTTTGTCATTGCCTTTACTACTTTCTTAGTTCTCTAGAACTTTTTTGCTATTAATTGACTGTATGTGGAGTGGGGAAGACCTTCAAACTAAACATTTCAGTTAGATGTCATTTAATTTGTCCTCTGGCTCTTCTGTACCTGAGAGGCTGAGAGTAAGTAGAGGTCACCTCTGTAGTTACCACAGCATGAAAATGCTCTTATTGAAGTACAGCAGAGGATCCAAGTCACTGATTAAAGTGCCTCAGCATGAATGTGTGGAGCCTATAACTTCAGTGGGGAGCTACTCATTTCTCTCAACATCCAGCCTCCAAAAGTAGCCTCAAATGAGCAATGATATAGCAGGTTTCGTATGTGACGTAATTTTTCCAGGGAGAGTTAACTCTATTTTAATAAGAGCATGATGTTTTTGACTTGTTAATTTAACCCCTGCAACCAAAACAGAACATGAAAATTTCTCTGATACTTCCTGCTTGCAATTGAGGCACAGGAGGTTCAGGGAAACCTTGTAGGTGAACCCAATGTCCTGAGGGCTTGGAAAGGTGAAAACAATAGGCTGTTTATTTTAGCTTGATTTAACCCAAAATGAAAGGGGAGAGCAAGTATTGCAGCAAGTAAATGTAATTTTTCTGAGGAGGAGGGACTGAGTCATGACTGAAGGTTATATTTTTTGTGGAAGGATAAAGGTTAATGACAGGAAAAAAACACAAAAGCAACCCCCAACAACAACAAGAACAACCAAACAAATGAAAAACCCACACAAAGCATAGTCCTTCCAATATAGCTCTTTTACCTTCTGCTTCTCCCCTCTGCTGTTGCTATGCTGAACATGCACCATAATGCTAGTGGATAAACTGATATTTCATATGTTTAAATCGGATTACCATATGAAGTTCATATAGTCGAAAAAATTCTTACTTACTTTCCCCTTTTTGTAGCACTGCTTTGGATTGAACTGTTTTATTGGAAAGGAGGAGATGATGAACTTCTTAAAATCTTTCTTACATTCACTGGAAATTCAGAAATCAATCTGAATTTAAGTTTGAAGGTGAAGTTGATTTCAGATACAGTGCTGTTATTTGGGCGAGTTCTGGAGTTGCATGCTTAGCACAGGATTAATTTTTATATGCTGGTGACAGGGGATTTTGCCAGGCCAAGACTTTGCAGCAGAGTAATTTTTCCAGTACTTACTTCCCTAACTAATATGATTTGCAGCCTTAAAGGTGTGTTGATTGTTCCATTTCAATAAAATGTAGATTCTCCTTTAAAAGTGTGCTGTAAAGTTGACTATAGGATCTGATATGCATCTTGATTGTGCTACCCATCATCCAGATGTTATACATTTGGATGGTATAACTTCCCCACTCGGAAATAGTTTACCAAAACTAATTTTGGTATTTAAAACAACAATAATCAATTGTCTGCTCTCTTTCCACCTCCTTAAGGAGCTCTCACTAAGGTTTGAGGGATGAGATGTGTAGTAGATGAGGTTCAAAACAAAATAATGCAGTCCAACACTGTAACTGGTAGCCATTTAACTAAGTATTTCAAGAATTAATCCCAAAATGAAAGCAAAATCATATTGAGGTCTAAGCCTGTGTGTTCAGTAATTCAACTTCATCACTTAACATTCCTGTTTTAGGTAGTATGTGGCAAAATGGAGTGGATGGCCTCATTTTTGGAGTTACCTAATGCTAGATTGATGCAGCTGTGCTTGTCTTCCCCGGAGAGAATGTACTCAGATCCCAAAAGGGGTTTCCTATAAATACCAGCACCAGGAATGTGGATTGGAAAGGATCTTTAGAGGTCATCCAGGCAGACCCCTTTCTTGCTATAAGTGTGGATGTCTGGTCAGCCTGATAGCAAAACTTTTGCCACTGTTAAATTGGGTCATATGTATTTTTTCATCTGTATCTTGAAAAGCGCTGAGGATGAAGGATTGCACAGACTCTTTGGGTACCCTGTTCCAATGGATTAGTAATAGGGATGTGAACTCTGGGCTCCAGCCATCTGAGTAAAGTTTGCTTGAACCCTCTTTAGGTTTATCATAGAGTTGGAAGGGACTTTCAAAGGGACTTCAGCAAGCAGGGGCATCCTGCACTAGAGCAGGTTGCTCAGACCCTCATCATGGGGGAGTTGGAGTCTCCACCATCTCTCTGTGCAACCTATTCCAGTGCCTCATCTTTCTGGGAGAGGACTTCTTCCTAAAGCCTCATCTAAATCTGCCCTGCTCTAATTTCAAATCACTGCCCCTCATCCTATTGCTCTGTGTCCTGGCAAATAGCCCCTCCTCAGATTTCCTGTAGCTTCTTCAGGTACTGGAAAGCCACTGTAAGGTCTTCCCACAGCCTTCTCCAGGCTGAACAGCTGCATCTCTCTCAGCCTGTTCTTGTAGCAAAGGTGCTTCATCCCCCAGTCATCCTCATGGCCCTCCTCTGGGCCCTCTCCAACAAGTCTTTAACAATCCTCTAAAACTGAGGTCCAAAACTGGACTAAATATTCTTGCTACAGCCTCCAGTGCTAAGTGCAATGCCTGCCTTTGCTCTGCAGGCTTCACTTTTCATTCTACCATTAAATCACTTCAGAAATAATTGAATGTGGAAGATCTTTTATCCACAATTCAAATGGCAATCTTTTAATTATTTGAAAAACTAAGCATGGATCTCCAGAAGGCTGGTCAGAGTCTGCTTGTTCATGCTGTCTCAGCCCTAGGGAAAAAGGGAGTCAGAAAATCTGTGTTTATAAAATAATGGGTTATGAATTCCTTTGGCATGATTTTTCTTTTTGGTATTAATTAACTTCTGGAGTTCCTTGGGTCCTTGTTCTGATTAACAAAATGGACTTTAGCTATAGGGTAAGATAAATCCTCACACCCTTGCAATATAGCAACTTGTTGTCAGTCTTATTCCAGTCTTTCAGAGTTCTGGGTCAGTTTGCTAATGGATAGTTGTATTATGGATATTAATGTCTATATTTGTCCATAATATAATTTTTGTCTGTGGATTTATTAAATTGCTGAATAACAGTTTAGTGAGGCAGTAGTTCTAAGTCCACTGGGTTCCCTGGTTTCTGAAAATCTAGTAAGTCTGTGGTCACAAGTGTTCAAAACATTTAATGGAAATAGCCCTCAAAATTGAAAGAATCTGAAAACTAGTCAAGTGTGCCAACACATCAAAGGATAAATGTGTAATCTCATGAATGGGCACATGTTGTCATGCCTTATGCTTAAAAGGCAGCATGTTCAAAGGAACACAGAGTTTTTCAAGTAGTCATTCCGTGTATTTTGGAAGCTTTTCTAGGAGCAATTCTTTGGGGTGCTTTACAAGTGTGGACTATTTCTATGAAAGCAAGTAGAGAAATTGCTGGTGGCTCTAGCAGAACAGGGGTAATGGCCCTAATCCATATTTAGGCACATGTTTTCATCCAGGTTAAATTGTCATAGCCTCATTTCTTTAGTAACTATCATACAGGCATAGGGTTGGAAAGGACCCTCAGAGGCCATCTAGTCCAACACCCCTGCAGTGAGCAGGGACATCCTGCCCTAGATCAAGTTGCTCAGAGCCTCAGCAAGCCTGGCCTTGAATGTCTCCAGGGATGGGGCCTCCGCTGCCTGTCTGGGCAACCAGAGGTGCCAGTGTCTCACCACCCTCATGGGGAGGGACTTCTTCCTAATGTCTTATCTCACCCTGCCCTGCTCTAGTTTAAAAGCATTCCCCCCTGTCCTACTGCTCCATGTCCTGACAAACAGCCCTCCCCAGCTTTTCTATAGCCCCTTCAGGCACGGGGGGGCTGCTGTGTGGTCTCCCCACATCCTTCTCTTCTCCAGGCTGAACTCATGGCCTCCTCTCGATTCTCTACACCAGATCCCTGCCCTTGTGCCAAGGGTTCCACAGAGCTGGACTCACTACTTCAATGGGGCCTCACAAGAGCAGAATAGAGGGGCAGAATTTTTACCACTGTCAATTTTTATCACGCACAAATGCATTGTATGGCTGTGTGTAAGTCTCTGTAACTTTCTTGCAGGGTGAACCTATCAGAGTCCTGGTGACAGGAGCCGCTGGGCAGATTGCGTACTCGTTGCTCTACAGCATTGCCAAGGGAGATGTCTTTGGCAAAGACCAGGTAACTCCTGCAATGTGTTATCACACAGCAATGAACAAATTGTGCCCAACTTGCACTAAACCATTTCTTTCTTTTCAGCCTCTTATTCTCGTGCTGCTGGATATCACCCCTGTGATGACAGTACTGGATGGCATCGTGATGGAGCTGCAGGACTGTGCCCTGCCGCTGTTGAGAGGTGGCCAAAAGAAACCTTTCTTACACTGTTAAGATGTTCTGATACATCTATTGCATTTGAGTTCCTCTAGCTGTCAGGAAGTTGAGCAGCAGAAAATATTAGATAATCCTTTTCTGTTTTTATATTTTGTGAAAGATAAATTTTACTTGGGCTATAAAGGTAGGAAGAATGCTGTCAGGTGAGCTTTGTGTAAAGAATTGACTATGCAGATAACCTGGGTTTTGGTTTTCATCATCTAATTGGAGGTTGTCAGCATGTACAATGATATATCAGATGCTAATGCATTGTGTTCTGGCATAGCAGTAAAATAAAATTGAAATTTAGATATGCATGGATGCCTTTACAAAGTAAAAACAATACTAGTATTTAGAAATGCGTTCCCCAAAAGGACACAAACTGAAGTATCACTCAAGTCTTGTGAACAAATTTATCTCTGATACCCTAACCAAGAAGGAGAAAGTAGATGCTACTGTAATTATTACAATACTTACTAAAAAAAAGAAAAAAGCCATGTAGCTCCTAGTTCCTGTACTTGTACAAATCAAGCCTTCTAAATCTTGCTCATTTTCAGTTCTGGAACTTCATTTTTGTTGGTACTTACTGCTAAAGGGTTTTAGTAGAAGTGAAGGACAGCATAAGAAAATATGTGTAATGTATTAAGAGATGTGAAAGTTATCTTTTAACATAGATTCTCTTGTATTCTCAGAGTTTATATCTAAAGCCTTAGGTGAATATTTGTGTAAATAAACCCTTTACTGGCATGGTGTTAGGATCAACTGAGTATTTTTAGAAGGGGAAGATGGTGCTGTCACATCAGATGATAGACTATTTATGAACCAAAGAATATTCCTGATAATGCTTTGACATAAGTATTTATCTTAAATTTATTGCCCCTCCCCGCTTTCCTGGTTTTTTTTTTTTTAGAGGTCATTCCAACAGACAAGGAGGAAGTGGCATTCAAAGACCTCGACATAGCAATTCTGGTTGGCTCCATGCCAAGGAAAGAGGGCATGGAGAGGAAGGATTTGCTCCAAGCAAATGCAAAGATTTTCAAGTCCCAGGGTGCAGCCTTGGACAAGTATGCCAAAAAGTCCGTCAAGGTGAACAGAGCAACCAAATTTAAAAATTAACTCTTGAGTTATGTAGAGGTTTAAATGCATTGGAAAATGATGTTACGCAGGCAGGAGACTGTTCGGTGTAGGGATTGCTTTCTCTGAACTCTAGAAAATGTGCCACAGTCAAGTTTAGATGACATATGGTATGTTAAAAGGGTAGATGATCAAGTCCTTAGTTTCATGAAAAGGTGAGTTTTGTGTTGTACTGCTCTATTTCACTATTAGCTGAACTAATTCTTAAAAAAAAAAAAA
>VZTY01003024.1:180650-208593 GCA_013400935.1 Turnix velox
CTCTTATCTGGGAGAACTAAATTATCTACATGCAGCTGCCTACTTCATATCCATCTGTGGCTTTAACATAATGACCCTTAACTTCATTATCAATATGGAATTACAGTTGCACAAAAGATTTGCTCTATTTAGGTTGTTTGCATCTTGGTCTTTGGAGCATTGGAAGCTTTTAATTGTTCTCTCTCAGATTCCTTAAGCACAGTTAATGGGATCATGCGGCTGCTCTCCTACTGCTCCTAATCTCAGATTCAGACTCCAACTGTGCTTTGTGACAGACTTTTTTAATGTCTGCTTCCTCTGCTGATGAACTTCCCACTGCTTCTAAAGACTTGTTTGCTTCTTTATACAGTTGGAATAAAAACTATCAATATAAGTATTGCAGAGTAATGGAAAATTCACTGAACTCACTTTCAAAAGGCGAAATACAAAGGGAGGTTTGCAGATTAACTTGTGTGATTGAGAGTATATGGAGCTTGACATTAATCATTTGAGACACATTAGTAGATGAAGGATGAATAAAAATCAGTTTTCCATACTAATAAATTGATCTAAGTTCAGGGAGTACTTCTGGCTGCTTAGGAACATTGAGATAAGTTACTGTTCTGGCTTTCTTAATTATAAAGCAATTATATAAAGCTGTGGCAGCCAGTCTAGGAGCCATTTAAAATGTGATAGTGAATTTACTGTGGGCTGAGTAGTGTGTGTGTACTGTGCTTTTCCTGAATCTAATAGTATAGGCTTTGAAGCAAGGCTCTGGGTCAGTGTGCAGATATCCCTAGAAGTCTTGTTCTCTTTCACTTTTCAATAGCAATTTATAAAGAAGATACCTAGCTAGAAAATGTTTTATATGGAGTTATTAGATACCTGGTAATTATTAACTTGTGATGTAGAAGACTTAACTTTTTGATGGTTTCTTTGAAAGCAAAACCATGCATTTCACTTGAGGGACCCTGTTTCACTGAAATAGATTCTTCATCTTTCCACATTCCCTCTTTTCTCTTGTGTTTTCAGGTTGTGGTAGTTGGGAATCCAGCAAATACTAACTGCCTGATCGCATCCAAGTCAGCTCCATCAATACCAAAGGAAAACTTCAGCTGCTTAACTCGTTTGGATCACAACAGAGCTAAATCTCAGGTAGGAAGGGCCTTTTCATAGTAGAATGCTTTCTATTGTCTCTGCTAAACACAAACAGTAGCCTGTGCTTTGAGAAGCTGAAGTTAATACAGTGGACATCTCTAATTTCCATTAGATTGCTCTGAAACTTGGCGTGTCAGCTAATGATGTGAAGAATGTCATCATCTGGGGCAACCACTCCTCCACTCAGTATCCAGATGTTAGCCATGCAAAGGTGAATGTGAAAGGAAAGGAAGTTGGAGTTTATGAAGCTATAAAAGATGACAGCTGGCTGAAGGGAGACTTTATCCTGGTGAGATCTTGCTGAGTTTTATTTCGGTTTTTTATGGTCATTCTGTGCTGCTACTTTCTCTTAACTTCATTTGACGTTGTAAACAAGATTTAATAAATGTTGCTTTATCAAAACTTATTAAAAGAAAAAAAAAGAGGTTTCAAGAAACTATTCTAAATGCAATTCTTGAATATATTAAGTTTCTAAATGTAAACCTGATTATGAGGAGTTAGGCTCAACTATACTCAGTAATTGAATTAGTTTATGCATGAAATATTGTAAGGTTTGAAACCAACAAGTAGTTCATGTTGGTACTGAACAAAAAGCTCTTATTCCTCATGTTGCTCTGAGAAATCTTGCTGTCTTGTTCTTGAAGTCTCTTGGTAGTGAAAGTTTCAAAAATCTGGTCATTAAGAAAGAATTTAGTGGGCTGCTACAATAAAGCAGGTACAAAGAAATGAGCCAACCTCTGAAATGCTCCATTATATTCTTGTCTTAGCAAAACTCTTCCAAAATCTCTTTCTGGATTGCATAGCCTGTTCATTATTTACCTTAACTGGTAAATAGTATTTGTGAGCTGGCTTTTCCTCATGGCATTTATTAATAACGTTTAGACCAAGCCAGAGTGGTGATGCTTTACAATTTTAATTATTTTTGTAATTGCAGACTGTTCAGCAACGTGGAGCAGCCGTTATTAAGGCTAGGAAGCTGTCCAGTGCCATGTCAGCTGCCAAAGCTATCTGTGATCATGTGAGGGACATCTGGTTTGGCACTCCAGCGGTAAGATACTGCTCTTGGCTAAGTCTTTATTTGCCTAATGCTTTGATGGTGTGCCTGTGACTTTGACCTGAAGTGTGTGTGTGTGTTGAGGGGGGAGAATGAGGTGGTGTGTATTATTGTGCTTTCCCTGAGCGTAGTAGTTTTGGTGCTATAGCTTCTAGCAATTAAAAATGTATTTATCCCTTAATTTTTTGTTTTCAGGGGGAATTTGTTTCCATGGGAGTAATTTCTGATGGCAACTCTTATGGGGTTCCTGAAGGCTTGCTGTATTCATTCCCTGTTGTGATCAAGGTAACTAGACTGTATTTAAATCCAAGTGTCTTCTGCAAAACCCAGCTAAACTGTCATACAAGCATGGTAACAGCAGTTTAGTAGGGGACTGCTGTCGCTGTGTGGATTTTAGGTGTTGTTCGGAAGGGATCATTCTTTGCTCTGGAGACCTCAGCACAAGAAGGACATGGACCTGTTGGTGTGGGTCCTGAGGAGGCCACGAGGATGATTCAGTGGGCTGGGATCCCTCTCCTATGAGAACGGACTGAGAGAGTTGGGGCTGTTCAACCTGGAGAGGATAAGGCTGCAGGGACACCTCATAGTGGCCTCCCAGTACCTGAAGGGGCTACGAGAAAGCTGGGGAGGGGCTTTTTGTCAGGGTGTGATAGGATGAAAGAGAATGGTTTTAAACTGCAGTAGGGCAAGTTTAGATGAGACATTAGAAAGAAGTTCTTTGGCGTGAGAGTGGAGAGAGACTGGAAGAGTTTGCCCAGAGAGCTGGTGGAGACCCCATCTGTGGAGACATTCAAGGCCAAACCCTGAGCAACCTGATCTAGTGCAGGATGTCTCTGCTTCCTGCAGGGGAGTTGGGCTAGATGACCTTTGAAGGTCCCTTCCAACTCAGTAGATTCTATGATTTTTTAGTAGCTGTCAAGCTGACAAGAAGGATTGGGCATGACTAGCTGGTGTTCATTGTTTTTCTCATCTGAAAACAAAACTCATTTCTGCCTGGTCTGTTTTTTTTTTTGAGGCTGTAAATTCTTTCTTAAGCTGCTAAGTTTCCTTTGCAGACGGAATGAATTTTTTTTTTCCATAGAGGGGCTTTTTATTGGGGTTTGGTTTATTGATTTTTTTTATTTTTTTTTTTTAAACACAGGACAAGACCTGGAAGTTTGTGGAGGGCCTTCCTATTAATGATTTTTCTCGTGAGAAGATGAATCTGACCGCAAAGGAGTTAATTGAAGAGAAGGAGACTGCTGTGCAATTCCTCTCCAGTGCATGACTAGCCAATGAGGAAATACAAAATCATTTAAAAGTGGAAGAATCCAAAAGTCGTCTCTAAGTTGTCTGCTACCAAACATTACCTACTGTATCTGAGTCAACTGTCTGTGGCAATTGTGCATTTTGAGGTTCATATGCTTCCTGGTACTGTTGTGCCTGTTAAGTTCTTAGAAAAAAACACACACACAAAAAAACCGATTTATGAAAGAAGCAAAACTAGTTCTGTTGACCAAATTTTGTCTGTTTGATTCTAGTTGCTTTCTGCAGATGATGCAGAGTAATTGTTTGCCTTGGCTACTAACGCACAATCTGAGTCTTGGTTAGAATTTGGGCACTCTTGGAACACCCGTCCTAGTCCTGTGATCACTTCAGCATCCTATGGCTCTACTGCAAATGAAATGGGAATGCCAGTAGTTCTTGAACCAGTAGTCCAGTGACTCAGATCTGACACTGGACAGACTCCAAGTGTATACTGTTCACTCTGGTTATGCTTTGTCAATAGAAATATTAAAAGATGCTTAATCACATGATGGTTAAGAGTAGTCTGCACTTTATTTGCATGCTTTAATTGTGCAACCAGCAAAATTGGGCGGTTAGAACATAAAAAAAAACAACCCTGAAGGCCTATTTAAAAAAATAGTCTGAGGAGAGAAATCTAATTTTAAGATTTATTGATGGCTAGCACTTCCATTTTGTCTTTCCCAGGGAAAACTGCTTCATGTCAATGTCAGATACAAAAGCCTGAAGGCAGATTTGTACTCCAGCACTACGATTCACAAGTGGTGTTGCTGCTGTAGCTTCAAGGCACTTCATCCCAGGAGACAAGGACTCGCTGAGGTTATTAATATACTTGCTTGAAATTTTTCCTTTTGCACACCACAGACACTAAATTTAGGGAGCTGTTTCAAAAATACCCTACTGTAATTATCCCGTTGCAGGCAGCTGATTCTTAGCAAACATGGGTGGCTAGAGTCACTCTGAAATGAGACCAACAACACACCTTGGCTGATGTGACCCTAATGAAAAAGAAACTTTTATGTTAGTGTGGTAAGTAGGACTGGGGCAGTGATCACCTGGCCCCCTGTACTGACAAAACCCCATCTTGAGTGCTGTGTCCAGTATTGGACCCCTCACCACAAAGGCATTGAGGTGCAGGAGTAGGTGCAGAGAAAGGCAAAGGAGCTGGTGAGTGGTCTGGAGGACAATCCTTGTGAGTTGTGGCTGAGGGAGCTCAGGGTGTTCAGCCTGGAGAAAAGAAGGCCAAGAGGAGACCTCTCTCTCTGCAGTGCCTTGAAAGGAGGGTGTATAGAGGTTGGCATTTAGTTCTTCTCCCAGGAAACAGGCAATAGGAGAAGAGGAAATTTGAAACACAAACCCAGAGAGTTGTGCCAGAGAAGGGTCAGACTTGTTATCAGGAAAAATTTTTACAATGAAAGGGTTATCAAGCTTGGGACAGACTGCCCAGGGAAGTGGTTGAAGCAGCATCCTTAGAGGCTTTTAGAAGTGGCAGGCATAGAGCTTAGAAATACAGTTTAGGGATGGTTCTTGTCAGAGTTGTCGATGGCTGGACTTGATGATTAGAAAGGTCCCTTCCAACTGAGACCATTCTATGATATCATAATTTCCTAAGCCAGTGGGAACAGAGTTCTTGTACAGCTTGAGACAGAAGAATTAGGAACCCACAAATAAACCAGCATAGGAGTTATTTCTGGAGCAATTTGAATCCTAGTTGACAGTGACATCATAGTCTGGCTGAAAACTAGGTTTGGAAGAAACCAAACATAGCAACAAAAGAGGATGGGTTTTAGGCAAAACATCAGACTCCAAGTTTTCAGTGCTATTTGCCATAGAAAGTGTAGTGAGGTCTCTCCTGCTGATGATGGTGTTCCTTACAGTTGGGAAGGTGGCAGGAGGAAACTCTGCCCCTACCTCTGCACTTGAGGGCTCCTGGGAGGAGAGGAAAGCCAACATTTGGGCTTCCTGCTTGAAGGAAAGGGTAATCAGTATTTTTAGCTAAATCTTATATGCATGCTGAGCTGACAGCAGACGTGTTTTTCATAGGTGAAGCTGCCTGCCAGAGGAGAGCACAGTGGGAGCTGCTTGCAGCAGCTGGTTTGAAGGCAAGACCCAGATGTCAGCTTGCTCTTCAGCAGGGATTTAAACTGAGGATGTGGTGCTTTTTCAGCACCACAAGCGTGGGCATGATGCCAATTCTCACTCTGACCTCCAGTTCTGGGGAAAAAAACTTGACACTTTCTCAAAAGGCTGATTCTTCTTCTAAGAGCTTGCTGAAGCTAAACTCACAGAGTGTAAAAAGATGAAGTCCCAAGGAAGGTGAGGAAGAATGACATCAGGAAGAAATTTTTCACTCTGAGGGTGGTGAGACACTTGCACAGGCTGCCCAGAGAAGCTGTGGCTGCCCCATCCCTGGAGGGGTTCAAGGCCAGGCTGGATGGGACTTTGAGTTACCTGGTCTGGTGGGAGGTATCCCTACCCATGGCAGGGGGTTTGAATGAGATGGTCTTTAAGTTCTGTTCCAACCCCAACCTGATTCTATGCATGAGGTTTATGCCTCAGCAGAAGGTTTGATGGAGAGAATCCTTCAAAGGATTTCTGTGTTGCCTAAGTTAAAGAAAGACTCCCTAAAATGCCAGGTTAAAATAGATGTCTTGTGAATGATGTTAGCAAAGCCCATTGGTCCCAGCTGAATCAAGGATGGCTAAGGGCAGCACGTGTAAGATGGGTGGAAATACACAGGTCCACTGGGGCTGAAATCCGAGGAATACAGCTCAGCAAAAGGGGAGAGTCTGCAAAGTTTCTCCTTTATCATAGAATATGTAGAGCTGGAAGCCATCTTCAAAGGCTATCTAGTCCAACCCCCCTGCAGTAAGCAGGGACATCTTGCACAGCTGGAAGGCATCTTCAAAGGCTATCTAGTCCAGCCCCCCTGCAGTAAGCAGGGACATCTTGCACGAGATCAAGTTGCTCAGAGTCTTATCAAGCCTGGCCCTGAATGTCTCCAGGGGTGGGGCCTCCACCACCTCTCTGGGCACCCTGGGCCCATGTCTCACCAAATGAGACAATATGAGTTGAAAGGTGCTCATCTCATGGATCTACACTTGTTCTAGTGGTTCTTGAGGTGAGAGTTGCAGCAAGGCAGCACCTCTTTGGGTGGTTAACAGGGTGTCAACTTTACAAAGAAGTGGTGCCTCCAGCACCATCCAAGCAGCAACCACTGTTAAGCTGAAAGCCATGATCCCACCAGGATGGGCAGGAGATCAGCAGAAGATAGCTTGCACTTAGTGCTAGAGCAAGGACCCAGATACCAATGAAGAGTGGTCATGGTCTGTTCCTTGTTACACTCCATAATTGCGACACTGAAGGAAAAGATAAGGAATGGCTGGTTTGAATGATATCAAGATGGGGTTTTTGCCACATCCAGATTTTGCCATCAGGCTTTTCATGCCTGAAAAGGGGCAGATTTGTTTCCTAAAATTGTGAAAACCAACAGATACGTCACTGCCCAGCTGTTTGCAGACTCAGAGTTCAAGGGCAGCAGCTTGATTTGACAGGAGCTTCCAGCATGGGCTTATTATCAGGAAGAGGGAGGAAAAAATAGATTTCGCAACGTCCCGCCTTCATGCTGTGCAGACATCTGGCTTCAGAAACCCCGAGATAGTAAGCATCACCCTGGTGCTGCTCTGGCTGGGGAGCTGCATCCAGGATTTTGGGATAACTATTCATAATTATTATCTCTTAACAGGAGGTCCTTTCCTAATTCTCTTGTATCACTCTTTCTGGACCGTTACTGGACAGCAGTCATGATGTGTCTCAAGTCCATAAATGACATTGTTGGCATCCTGGTGGTTTTGTCCAAGGGGAGAAGTGGTTGCAGGATCCTGGGATGGATGACTTGCTGTTGGAGGCAGAGAGGGAGCAAAGAGTAGGAAGCACAACTCTGAGGTCTGTGGGTCTTCATGCAGGTTGTTGCTAAGCAAGAAAACCTTGGAGAAAGGGAGAATTTGGAGAAACTTCATGGAATCATAGAATGTCTGGAGTTGAAAGCATTTAAAATCCGTCTAGTCCAACTCCCCTGCAGTGAGCAGGGACATCCTGTACTAGTTCAGGTTGCTTAGAGCCTCAGCAAGCCTGGCTTTGAATGGAGTCTCCACCACCTCTCTGGGCAAGCTGTTCCAGTTTTTCATCACACTCATGGGGAAGAACTTTTACTAATGTCTCATCTAACCCTGCTGTGCTCTGCTTTAAAAACAATGCCCCACTGCCCCCCTATATCTCCATGCCCTGGCAAACAGCCCCTCCCCAGCTTGCATGTATCCCCTTGAGGCACTGGTAGGCTGTTATGAAGTCTCCCCAGAGCTTTCTCTTCTCCAGGCTGAATGGTCCCAACTCTCTCATCCTGTCCTTGTCGCAGAGGTGCTCCAACCCTCTGACCATCCTTTTGGCTTCCTCTGGACCCTCTCCTAATGGTCCATATCCTTGTGCTGAGGGCTCTGGAGCTGGACACAGTACTTCAGGTGGAGTCTCATCAGAGCAGAGTAGAGCTGGCGAATCACTTCATGTCCTTGTCTGTGTTGGTCTGACATGTGCCCTTTCCTCTGCACTTAGTTAATATTAGACTTGTGGAACAAGAGAGGCTTTCACCTTGGCTTTCACCTGTCAGCTGTGCACAGCAGGATTGTTCTATAGATCTTCTCCCTTGGAAGATGGTACATTATGTATCTCTGGTGGGATTTTACTATGAAAATACTCTGTGATGCTGGCATTCATGCTGGAATACTGTCAAGTGAAGTGGGATTTTTACTTGAGGTGAGCAGTGAGCAGTGCTTCTAGTTCTCAGAAGGTTGGGCAGCAGCAGAGGCACCTTTCTGTGTCCAGACCTGCTGCTGCTTCAATGCTTCTTGGCATTAATGGTTTTCAATGCCAAGACGGCCTTAAATTGTAAATAAATAATTTTAAAAATTACTATGCAAATTTATTTGAAGCCTCCAGATGGAGCTAGCGGAGAGGGAGTCACACTGGAGGATTTTTTTCCCCCTCAGCCTGTGAGGCAAATTTAACTACTTGACCAAGAGAAAAACAGACAAAACTTTTTCCAGTTCTGCAGTGACAAGGAAACACTTGGAGACAGGAGAGGGGAGGTATGAGCTACCCATCGTCCCCACCAGGGAGGCCACCTACCCCTGTCCAGTGAAGGACATATCTACACAAAAAGCAGCTTCTCCTTGGTGAGGAGAATAAACTCCAGACACAGGTTGTTTAGACACTTGACACTGCCCTGCTGGTGACAGTCTCTTCCATTCCAGAGCAGGAACAGTACTTGAGATCAGGTTATAGATTCAAGTTCTACTGTGGCTCTATAGGAGACATCTTGGCCAACAGCAGCCATGCAACCCATCTTTATCCCTCAGCTTCTTTTGGCTGATGTCTGTAGAATGAGGATGAGTGTGCTGTTAAAGGGCACGGTCAGAGCCTCTTTTGAAGCACTTTGGAGAAGGCAGAGTAGCCATATGTAAGATGACACTGGCCTAAGAGGCAAGGAGAGCAGAGTTCAGCCATCTCTTGTCAACAAGCAAGCCCACGGAGTAAGTCCTGACCAATGCTTAAAGAACTGTAAGGTTTTGATAGCTGATCTATGAGCAAATGTCCCATATAGAATCATAGAATGTATTGAGTTGGAAGGGACCTGCAAAGACCATCTAGTCCAACCCCCTGCTGTGAGCAGGGACATCCTGCACTAGGTCAGGGTACTCAGAGCCTCATCAAGTGAAAATGGAGATAGGAGGTGCAGAAACCAGATAGAGCCGGTTGGTATCTGAGGGTGTCTTACTGCTCCTGTCCTTCCCCCAACAATCCACCTGCCCAGAGTTGAGGAAGGTAACTGAAGTCCTTGGCAAAGCCATGACTGGTCCCATCTGACAGATCAGAGCACACTCCAATTTAAAAAAAGTTCAAAATAGAAAATAATAAATTTCTAATAAAGTATTAAAATTGAAAATGCTATTCTTGGCCTGCTTAATGGGTTTATTACCAGACTGAGACAGGCTAGATGTTTGAGTAGGGTGATGCTCAGCAGCTGAGTCTTGCCACTGTTCTGTGGAGTAAGCCTAGGATATTACTCCTACCTCTTTCCATCTGTTTCCTGCTTGTCTTGGAGTATCTCACCCCTGTTGCCCACTTGTCCAATTCAGGCAGGTTTGCACCAAAATGCATGCCACTGTTGAGTCCTGTCTGATGGAGATGGCTCATGGTTGTCTGGATGAACACTAGACATCCTTCTGCTGAGGAGAAATCCTCTTCCTCTTCAGTCCCTTGGGAATGTGGCACACCAGGATGTGTGCTACCAAGCACCAGGTGAAGGGAAGCCCTCAATCTACTGCTATTTGTTTGAAATAAAAGTAATGAACATGTAGAGAGACCAAATCTTTTTGCAGTGCAATGAGAAGGTGAAAGCAAACACCAGCACCCTTACCTAAAGCTGCCACTTGAACCACAAGGTGTCCCCACAGGGCTTAGGGAGGACCTATGGCGAAGCCACGGGGGAAGACACAACTCTACTGAGCAAGAAGCTCGCTAGTTCTGACTATTGATATTTCATACTGGATTTTTTTTTTTAATGGTGGATGTTTACTTTTTTATTTGGGTAGAAAAAGTGCTCCCCTGAGAGAGAAAACAACCCAGCCATTCCCAATCTCCCTTGGATCCCTAAGTAGAGCAGGTGCAATGTAGGTGGAGAAGAAAAATTTTATCAAAAATACCAATCATAAAATCCCCAAATGCCTCTCCAGTGAGAGAAGGACTGTCATAATTGCTACTGTTGTTGCAAACACGGTAGCCTTTCCTCGTGTCATGAGATGTGGAGGAGAAATGCCATTTACCTTGTCCTTCCCTGGAAAAGACAAGACAGAGGGGGGACCTCAGTAATCTTTATAAATTTGTAAAGGGTGAGTGTCAGGAGGATGGAGCCAGGCTCTTCTCAGTGACCTCCAATGATAGGACAAGGGGAAATGGGTACAAGCTGGCACACAGAAAGTTCCAGAGAAATGTAAGAAAAACTTCTTCACAGTGAGGGTAACAGAACACTGGAACAGACTTTCCAGAGAGGTTGTGGAGTCTCCTTCTCTGGAGACATTGAAAACCCATCTGGACAAGTTCCTGTGTGACCTGGTCTAGGTGATACTGGTCTGGCAGGAGGATTGGACTAGATGATCTCTTGAGGTCCTTTCCAATCCCTGATATTCTGTGATTCTCTGATTCCCTATTCCCACTGCCCTGTTGTCTCAGATTGCTGGCCAGGTGCAGACAGGGAAGATACCTAGAGTTTCTCCAAACAGTACATTCAGAAGAAGTAATCATTCTGGTGCAGAAAGACTCTATCCTAGTTCCTGGTCTTTTGAAAGTCAAGAGAAGGATAGCGCTGACCAAAAAAGACCTGCTGGAGGATCCCCTCAAACCTGTAAACTAGCTGCTTTGGCATGTGGCTCAGAGTAACCAGTGCTGAAAGTCCTTGGTCTTTCAACCAGGTTTTTCAGCCTGGATAATGACCTTGATCATGCAATGAGTGGGGAGTAACCTCTTATCTTGGCTTTTGGCTGGGGTGTAACCTCTTATCTGGGTTTTTGGGATGGAAATTGCTGACAGTGGGGAGTTCAGTGACAGTGGGGAGCTGGGCAGTGTACGCAGGGTCACTGTTTTACCATCCTGTTTGTAGGGAGCATAGAGGCTGAAAGGTTGCTGCAGCTCCTCTTCCAAATCCCAGGCTGTCCTGTTGTAAGCCAACAATGACGCCACCAAATCAATGCCTGGAGACATTCAAGGCCAGGCTGGATGAAGCTATGAGCAACCTGATCTAGTACAAGATGTCCCTGCTGACTGCAGGGGGGGTTGGACAAGATGGCCTTTGAGGGTCCCTCCAAAATCCTTGATTCTATGTGGAAACCCTGGGAGCCAAGGATTGTCCCTTTTGGGGAGCCCAAGCAATCTGCTTCATTGACACAGATAATTACAGAATCATAGAACAGTTTCAGTTGGAAGGGACCTTAAAGATCATCTAGTTCCAGCCCTCCCACCATGTGCAGGGACACCTCCCAGTACATCAGCCCAGCCTTAAACAGGGAACACTCATTCACAACCTCTCTGGGCAACCTGTTTCAGTGTCTCACCACCCACACTGTAAGGAATTTCTTTCTTATCTCCAGCCTGAACCTTCCCTCTTCCAATTTGCATCCATTATTCCTAGTCCTGCCATCCTGGACCCTATTAAAAAGTCCTACCCCTGCCTTTCTGTAGGCCTCCTTCTGGAAAAACTGTTTGAACACCCTGGGGGGAAAAAAAGAAGTCAGAAATATTGCTGGCAAAGTGTACTTTACTATGTATCCTTATCTTAAATACTCATCAGTATTAGGTGTTCAAGAGCAGGCTGGACGAGGCCCTGGGCAACCTCATCTAGTAGATGTGTTTGTTAGGTGGCCCTGCTAGGCAGGGGGGTTGGAGTTACATGATCCTTGGGGTCCCTTCCAACCCAGGTCTTCTGTGATTCTGTGATTCTGTGATCATAAAACCACCAAATACTGCATCAGTAAGAGAAGGGCCATCATGTTCTGTACCCTCATTGCTGGCGCAATGGCCTTTCCTCATGCCACGGGCCATCTGGCTCCTGCTGTGTCCACAAAGGAGGTGATGAGGCCCACACCTACCCAGGGGTATAATTTCTTTTGTCAGTAGGAGTGATACCAGAGCAAACAAATAGCCTCTGACTCATGGTGCTATGACGTGGTGCTCCTCCACCCGTGACATGGGACAGGAGGGAAAGGACAGGGAAGTGACTGCAGAAGAACCATCTATCCACGTGTGTCCTCAAGGCACACAGTTTAACAAATGGAAGAGCAGTAAAAGAGGGAATAAATGATAACTCAGGAGGGGCCTCATAGTAACTTATCAATACCTGAGATGATTCTACAGAAAGATGGGGGTAGGACTTTTTAATAAGATATGTGATGGGAGGAGTAGAAATATTGGATGTAAATTGGAAGGGGGTAGATTCAGACTAGATATAAGAAAGAAATTCTTTATAGTAAGGGTGGTGAAACACTGGAACAGGTTGCCCAGAGAGGTTGTGGATGCCCCCTCTCTGGAGGTGTTTAAGGCCAGGCTGGACAAGGCACTGAGCAGCCTGATCTAGTGGGAGGTGTCCTTGCCTATGGCAGGGGGGGGTGGAACTTGATGATCTTTAAGGTCCCTTCCAACCCAAACTATTCTATGATTCTATGATTTTACCTTGGTAAACTTCACCTTTTCTTTTTTTTTTTTTTTTAATATCTCTGGAAATTTATACATCTGGGGGGGATCACAGCACAAAGGGTCTCCTGGATAGTTTTTCTGAAGGAAGTTGAACAGAGAAAGGTCAAGAAATGCAGTCTGAGTGACCTCAAGCAGAAAAACAAAACCACAGAGATGCAACATGATCAAAGCTGCATTGTGGATTCCAAAGCCTTTTTGCTATTCATTTTGACTGGGGTTTGGTTGTGGACTTTGATAAAAGCAGAGCCAGACACAGAATCAATGCTGCTTCTCTCTCCTTTCTTCAGTCCATTATGAGCTGTTGATATCACTCTATATTTGTCATAGTATCATAGATCATCTAGTTACAATCTCCCTGTACCCTTCGTACAGCCCAAGTTACTCAAAGCCTCAAACAGCATGGCCTTAAACCCCTGCAGGGATGGGACAGCCACAGCTTCTCTGAGCAACGTGGGCAGTGTCTCATGACACTCACTGGAAAGAATTTCTTCTTAATATCTAATTTAAATCTACCAAATTTTTATTCTCCCCTAATTTGTTCATGCACTTCATCTTAAGATATCTTCTCCCTGTCCAGACAGTAGACACTGTAATGTACACTCAAGGTATTTGTAAGAAGATCCCTCATGTTCAGTTTTAGCACCTTTCCTTTTCTTTTGTCATCATGTGTCATCATCTTCCACTTATGTCACATGAACTATATGGAGATTATTTTGTTTTAGAATGAGTTTAGAATAATATTTAGTGCCTGCTTTACACAAAGAGCTTTCCTGGTTTTTTTTTTTAGTGTCACAACAGAAGGTGTGTTTTTGATTCTAGCACAGGTTAACCTACTTTTTTGAAAGTAAAGTGAAGAAATGGTAATTAACAGTAGGAATTTCAAGAGACATGAGAAAATGTGCCGATGAGTCAATGGAATCAGTAGCCTGAAGCTCATAAAACCAGTGGCTGAATCCCAAAGAGAGGGGACATATAAAGGAAATGTGTGACGCTAGTAGAAAGACAAACTGGCTAGAGGATGAGGAGGTCACTTCAGGTTTGGAGGAGCTGATTAAGTTGAAACCAGACGAGAATGAAGACAGCCAGGCTGGTCTGAGGCACAATCCCAAAAAACTACTGACTCTGGGAGAGGGGAAAAATGGGCAGGAATAAAGATAATTTAGGGCAAGGGAGAAGGAAGGATGGATTAGCCCTATGGTAAGGAGAAAGCAGGCAAGGAGACAGGACAGAAGGTGCCAGTGGGAGGTGGAAATAGAACAGCAAAGAGGTTGGTGTTGGGAGGTGTTGGGTGGATGGTATCCATCTTATGGCCCTACCCACTGTTTGTGCAGGCGTGAGACGAGGAGCTTCATGCCTGGCATGTCTTTGAAGGAAGCTGGAAGGCCACCAAGGTCTAGCCAGGGCTGTGAGGGGACAGCTGCAACAGCATGTGGCAGGAGATGTGTCTGTGCCACCCCGTGCCCCAGCTGCGTTTGCTTTGGTGTTGGCTAGAAGATTAAAGGGGCAGAAAGTGAAGCACAGATGGCAGGCAGTGGGGCTGCAGAGGGTGTGTGGTGGAGTTATCTTTACTCAGCCTGAGTCACAGCAGAGGGCAAACACTGAGTGTTGCTTCCATGAAGAGGTCTGGGCAAACAGCAGCAATTCCAGTAGCAGGAAAGGCTTAGGAGGAAATCATGATGGTCAAAAATCAAGGATGCAGCAACAGCAGGAGATCCTGTGCTTGGAAATAGCTCTGGATGCAGAGCTGGGTCAAGCCTGATAAACTGTTCCATAAAACACCATGAAAGAGGATGTTCCTCTCGTCACTGCTGAGTCAACGCTTGAAGTTCAGTTGGGGTCTGTCAGGCTCCTCCAAAACAAAGCAGACTCTTGCCCTGTTCCTAGGGATGCAGCACAGCTCAAAGTGAAGAGCTGAAGGGGTGGAGGACATTAATTTCTTCCCTTTCTGTACATAATTTTCAATAGTCAACTGGTCGTGTCCAATGGCTGATTTCACCCAAGGTTGCAGCAGTGTTGAGGGCAAGCAGCAGCTAGCTGGCTCCTTCTCCAAGGAGGGAATGTGTAGTGCATGAAATCATAGAATCATAGAATGCATTGAGTTGGGAGGGACCTTCAAAGGCCATCTAGTCCAACCCTTTTCTGCAGTGAGCAGGGACATCTTGCACTAGATCAGGTTGCTCAAAGCCTCAGCAATTCAAGTCTCAGCCTTGAGTGTCTTCACGGATGGGGCCTCCATTACCTCTCTGGGCAACCTGTTTCAGTGCCTCACCATCCTCATTATGAAGAACTTCTTCCAAATGTCATCTAAACCTGCTCTGCTCTAGTTAGAAAACACCATCCCTTGTCCTGTCGCTCCATGCCCTGGCAAACATTCACAACCAGCTTGGAAATCCTCACGAACCCCCACCTGCAGCAGAGAAGATGCACAGGGAGGCAAGAGTCCAAGCTGTAGGAAATAGCATCAGGCCATCATATGTGCTGCTCCCACGCAGTTTTCTTCCCATGCTTTTCCAAGCCAGCTTGTGTCCTCAAACAGAGCGACAGGGACAGACCTCACCTTTTCTCCTGACTCATATCCTGCCTGGCAAGTGGGAAGGCAAAAGCAAAAAGCTGGGGATATATTTTTTTTAGGCCACCCCCGTTTCATCCCAGCCTGGGAAGTTGACCTGCCAGAAGGCTGGAAAGCAGGCAGGGTCCCAAGGTATCATGTGTTTTCCTGAAAACACTGGCTTGTTACATTAAATGAGGGCAATGCTCAGGTGCTCAGACTTTAAGGCTCTTCTTCCATCCGTGCCACTTTGAAGGAATCAATATTACAATGATAATTTGCTTGGCCAAGCTACTGTTTCCCTTCCAGCCTCCTCAGGGGCAACAATTTTGTGTTAGCTTTTGTACACAAGCAGAGATGTTTCAGAGATTTTTTACATTTACTTGATGGGGGGTTAAGCAAATCATTAATCCACAGTGTACCCACTCCTGCGCCACAGAAGAAAAGTGTATTTGGGCAAATATATTCTGTTCATTCTCACTCTAAAACTATTTTAACATCCTTTCCATGTACTTATGCAATTGCCACTAAATTTGAGCTCTTGAAAGCATCATCAGTTTTTAACAGTGCAGAGAAATAAATACAAAGGTAGAAAGGTATTAGCTATGATTGCATCCAGCATCTATCAGGGCAGCAGATTGTCAGTGCTTTGTTTCCTCTTCTCTCTCTTTTTCTTTGACTTGCTCCCAAATTCATAGAATCGTAGAGTTGGAAGTGACCTTCGAAAGCCAACTAGTCCAACTCCCCTGCAGTAAGCAGGGACATCTTGGACTAGATCAGGTTGCTCAGAGCCTCAGCAAGCCTGATCTTGAATGTCTCCAGTGATGGGGCCTCCACCACCTCTCTGGGCAACCAGGGACAGAGTCTCATCACCCTCATGGGGAAAAACTTCCTAATGTCCTATCTAACCCTGCCCTGACCTAGTTTAAAACCATTTCCCCCTGTCTTACTGCTCCATGCCCTGGCAAAAAGCCTGTCCCCAGCATTCCTGCAGCCCCTTCAGGCAGTGGGAAGCAACTGTGAGGTCTACCCACAGCCTTCTCTTCTCCAGGCTGAACAGCCCTGTCTCTCTCAGCCTGTCCTTCTAGCAGAACCTCTCTACCCCTCAGATCATCCTTGTGGCCTTCTCTGGACATTCATTCTGGAAATTCACTTCACTGAAGTGACTGTTTCACAGATCATCTGAGTTTTTCTTTGTTGCCCATGAAATCACAGGTGATGCTTCACTGAAGCACATTCCTGTGAAGGAAATCCTGCCAACCCCAGGCAAAAAGAAAGGTTTGTGTCTGTCTCCCTGGGTAGTTTCATTCAAAGGCACACAGCAACTTTTCCCTAGTGGTGTAATTAAAAAAAAATGTAATAGCCTACAAATAAATCTCAAAGAGTTAAATCAGAGCCGGAGGAGAGATGAGGTGTTGTGATGTTATTTATGGCACTGTTCACCCTCCCCAAAATGGGTGTGAGGCACCAGCTGAACCCATGGCTTTATTCATTACCAGGACTGTACATAATAACCAAGCTCACCACAACCACAGCATTCCTGGGAGAAAGAGCTTGCATTGGCACTTGAATAAAGTGGCAGCACTGCAATAAATGTTAATGTTTAATCACCTGGATTTTGTGAGCCCTCCAGCACATGCAAGAGCAGAAGCCGGGGAGCAGGTCTTCCATCCTGTCCCTCTAATACTAAGGATAAAACATTAAACTTGCCAAAGCCTCTTTAATAAGTTTAACTGAGTCAAACTAGGAGCTGAGAAAAGGCATTTAAAAAAGAAGGTTTTGCTTTTTCTGTGTTGGTTTCCCCTCTACTTGGCTCTGGTGAGGCCCCACCTGGAGTACTGTGTCCAGTTCTGGAAGACATAAGAAGGACATTGAGCTGTTGGAGCATGTCCAGAGGAGGGACACGAAGATGATCAAAGGGCTGGAGCAACTGCCTTATGAAGACAGGCTGAAGGAGTTGGGGTTGTTGGTGAAGAGAAGGCTCAGGAGGGACCTCATAGTAACTTATCAATACCTGAAGGGGGCCTACAGAAAGGCAGGGGTAGGACTTTTTAATATGTGATGGGAGGACAAGGAGTAATGGTTGTAAATTGGAAGTGAGTAGATTCAGGCTAGACATAAAAAAGAAATTCTTTATGGTGAGGGAAGTGAAACACTGGAACAGGTTGCCCAGAGAGGTTGTGGATGCCCCCTCTCTGGAGGTGTTTAAGGCCAGGCTGGACAAGGCACTGAGCAGTCTGATCTAGTGGGAGGTGTCCCTGCCTATGGCAGGGGGTTAGAACTGGAAGATCTTTAAGGTCTCTTCCAACCCAAACTATTCTATGACTCTATGATATCAAGATGGAATGAAGAAAAAACCAGGGCTATGAAGAGCAGAAAACCCTCTCATCCCAACCACCTTGTTTATTTCCAAAGCAACATTTCACTCACTCTGTATTTATTTAATCAGGCCTTTCACGCTGCAGGGCTGCTGTGGACACCCGTGGCAATCTGGGAAAGGAGGATCAACCAGGGTTGAGCCGGTGTCAGTTTTCAGCCTTGGCATCCACCCAGCCCTCGTCAGCTCTCACCTTCAGAGGAGAAGTGCCATCGAGTCACAGGTCTCGTCTGACGGTAGTCCCAGTTAAAAATACCAGGTCTGACTTTTGAGGATTTAGAGGAGGAGGGGATGACAGGTGGAAGATGTATTGTTAGAAAGAAGAGAAGGTATTTTTGTAACTTTTCCCTTCTCCAAGGCAGCTGTTGAAGCATACAGGACGAGATCAAAAAGAGGAGATATGGGATACTTGGACAACAACAAGCTAACAAGGTCTGGCTCACGTCACCTTCAGGGGGTTGTCAAAGTCAGAGTAAAGTCTGATGAGAAAGCATGTCAGGAGAAAAGTGGCAATGACTGTGTTTACAGAATCATAGAGTTGGAAAGGACCTTCAAAGGCCATCTAGTCCAATGTCCCTGCAGAGAGCAGGGACATCCTGCACTAGGTGAGGTGGCTCAGAGGCTCATCAAGCCTTGAACATCTCCAGGGATGGGGCCTCCACCACCTCTCTGGGCAATCTTTTCCACCCTCATGGTGAAGAACTTTTTCCTGATGCTTATTGTTATAAACTTACTGTCCAGGGATCATAGATCATAGAATGGTTTGGATTGGAAAGGATCTTAAAGATAATCTAGTTCCACCTCCCCTGCCATGGTCCACTAGACCAGGGCTGTCATGGCATGGAACACAAGCAGTTGCACTCTGAGTTGTTATTTCTAAGGGATTTAGGCAGTTTTGCGAGCTCTTACTGGGTGAACAGCTGCTAGTGCTTATTATAGGTCTTTTTCAAGAAGATGGTGAAAGTCACAAAATGATTTTGCTGTCTTGCTTCCCCCTGCAGAGCTCCTGTCTTTTCTGTTTCTGCCTTGCTTCTATGAGCACGTTCCAAGGTCTCGGAGTTTAATCTGACACATCGCCAAGGCTGCTTCCTCTTAGTTCTTTTTTGCTCCACTGAGAGAGAGTAACATCAGAAAATTATTTCTCTTACAGTGTTAGCTCTGGAAACCCACTGTAGGAGGGCAGCTTTGCGTGCCTGTCTCACCTGGGAGCTGCTAATTGGCAAGTGTCGCATTAGAGCTGCTTATGTGGGCTCAGCCTCACCAGCTTAGCCCTATTTTTAACTGGGGATGAGTTCATGGCCCGGTCTCTGGTGCTGGGCCAAGTGGTGGACACTGAGGTTTCTCACAAATCCTTGTGGTCCCCCAAAGTGATGGAACTACATAAGCACAAGCACAGGCAGCTACCACACCTTGGATTGTTCCTCTGGGCTCTCTCACAAAACCATCGTGCTTTGTCTTAGGTGGTACCAGGAGATTTTAGGTGGAAGGTCTCTGCCTTTGCACCTGCAGTGCTGCATCCAGTTCTGGGGCCACCAAGATCAGAAGGACACAGATCTGCTGGCACAGGTCCAGAGGAGGCCACAAAGATGCTGAGAGGGCTGGAGCATCTCTGTTGTAAGGACAGTATGAGAGAATTGGGGCTGTTATTAGGTAGAAATTCTTCACTGAAAGTGGTCAGACACTGGAAGAGGTTCCCCAAAGAAGCCGTGGCCGCCCCATCCCTGGAATTGTTCATGGCCAGACTAGATGGGGCTTTGAACACCTGGTTTGGTGGGGGGTGTCTCTGCCCATGGCAAGGGGGTTGGAATTGGATGATCTTTAAGATCTCTTCCAAGCCAAATCATTCTGTGAACCCATTTGAGATCCCCCCACACTGTCTGTCCTCAAGCCTGCACTATGGAGAGGTGGGTGGAGGCAATCATTAGCCCAATGTGAGCAGGATGCCCTAAGCAAGGGCAAGTTCAGAGCTGACAGCATCCATTGGGATGTCACACATGTGTACCTTATTTTGGGAGAGGAGTCAGGGCTTGCTGCCACATCTCCTGGGAGCCAAGTAAAAGTCACAGCAACAAACAAGGATCTATTTTAATCACAGCTCTGACAACTGTCCCTCCTCTACAGGGGTTTGAAATGTCACCTTAAAGACAGGGGGCTTGGTACATGCTGTACAGTTTAATGAGAAGAAGTCATGTGGAGCCTTAGGGATAGCAATTTGCTGAGTTCTAAAGAGAAAATTAAACACGAGTCATCCTCCAGATGGGTTTTGCATCACCACAGTGGCTTTTTCCACTACCATTCATGTGGTGGTAGTGGGAGCCCAAATTCTGCCTTGGCATGACCAAACACAGACATGTGAGGTTGTTGACCTGGGACCCAGGACATCAGAGATGGGATCCCTTCCCTCTGAGGGAAGTGGTGCTCCTTAGGAGCAGGGCACGGCTCTCCACAGCAAGGTGATGCAAATTTTGGTCAGTGTGTCTTGCACTTTTTTTGTGAGTGTTTTTGTAAGTCTGGACATGCTTAGTCTCCTAATTTCCCAGAGGAATGAAGAATCTCTCTCCCCGTGTCATTACAGTCTGGGTTCACAAGCCAGTGTGGCTTGTAAATATTGTAATATTGGTTTTAACACCAAAAACTTGTAGAATTATTGGTAGAGAATGTCCAGTTTAGAGAAGCAATGAAGAGGCATTTTCAAAACCAAATTCCTCTTTGCATTCAACATTTTTCCTTACCTTCTGCCATTTAACACTTAGATGGCAAATGCTTATGGGCAGAATTTAATTATAAAGGATTCACTTTTACAGCAAGACAGAAGGTTCAGTCCTAGAAGTTGCTCAAATAGAGAAAGTTGCTTGCTTCAATTCTTGTTTGAAGGCCTGGGAAATTGGCTATCTCTAACTGTGGAGCACTGCCCATCACATTTGCATTTCTCAAGCAAAACTTGTCAGCTGGTAAATATATAAAAACCCCACAACAATATATGGAAAGAATTAATGACATATATTTATCAGCTGCTCCAAAATAAAAGTGTTTGGAAAACTGACAACTGGATAAAAAAAGGAGGACCTCATCTAATAATAGAAGCTTCTTAAGAACTGATGACAACAGACACTCTGTCTCCTCTTCTAGGAGAATGTGCTAGTGTTTTGTGGCCATGTTTATTGTTTAACCACAAGAGAATTCACAGCCTCTGGAAACATTCCACCAAAGGCCTAGCAAGCTGAGGACTCCATATATTTTAAGAAGAGTTGAAAAAACATGGAATTGACTTCTCCTCTCTGTCTGAAAGAGGTATGGTAAGACCAGCACCACTAGAGCAGGTGGGATTGGGATGAGGAATGGCTCCATGATCCTCCTCAGCCTCCTTCTGCAGCAGTGAGCCATGAGAAGCCATCAATGCAGGGATTGTAACTTGCCTTTCCCACCCTTCGTGAGGTCTCCCTGCAGCCTTCCCAGCACGCAGAGCTGCCCCAGATATTTTCAGTGCCTTTTAACCGTCTTGCCAGCTTGGTTTCAAAACACCACAGGAGACACAGACAAGGTCTGCTCTGGGAGAGTGAAATGGGATCACTGGATTGACCTGTAAGACATGGACAGCCCAGCATAAGGAATTACAAGCCATTACCTTATGGCAAGCTTGGAAAAAGGGTATGGAGAAGTTCAGCTATAGAGATTGCTCCCCCCAAAACTCAGCTGGGAAAGATTTAATGGGAGCTACACACTGCCAAATTCCTCCCCAGGCAGCATCCCTCCTCCTTAGCCCCCTTTTCCTAACAGGGCATTAATTCCCCTTCCTACCAAGCATTATTGCACTGAGCACTTTAACATCCCATGCCCCTAAAAAAGGCTGCACTCCTGTGTGTTTGCCCTGAGGTGATTTATTTTTGCTGTTTATGCTGGAATGCTAATTTGCTTAGCAACCCGAGATATTTTTCCATGCTGGTTTACTATTATTTATGAGCTTTCACAGTCCCAGCTCTGCTATATACAGGTTCTCTTAGGGTTTAACTTGGATTCCCCCCGACGCCAGCTCCTCTGAGCGCTGGTGCATTTGTGGGAGCATCTAAGATCATGCAAAATCAAGACGCCCATTAGCTCACCACCTCATAGTACGAGCTATTCAGCCCTAAATTATCAGGCAGGAGGAGCTTGTTGGGCTGCAGGAGTTTGCTCCAGGTGATGTCGCAGGTAAAAGAGTTTCTATCAGAAGTCCCAAGCACAAATACAAGCTGGGTGGAGAATGGATTGAAGACAACCCTGTCCAGAATGACTTTGAGGTGCTGGTGGATGAAAAATTGACTATGAGGCAGCAATGTGCACTTGTTGTCCAGAAAGCCAACCATATCCTCCTGGTCTGCATTGTAAGAAGCACAGGCAGCAGATCAAGAGAAGTGATTCTCCTCCTCTGCTCTGCTCTTTTGTGACCCCCACCTGGAGTGCTGCATCCAGCTCCTGATTCCCCCACACAGGAAGGACATGGGCATGTTGAGGGAGGGTATGAGGACAATTCTAGGGCTGGAGCACCTCTGCTCTGAGGACAGGCTGAGAGAGTTGGGGCTGTTCAGCCCAAAGAAGAGAAGGCTCCAGGGAGACCTTATAGTGGGTTCCCAGTACATGAAGGGGCCTACAAAAAAGGTGGAGAAAGACTCTTTGTGGGGTGTTAGCAATAGGACAAGAGAGAATGGTTTTAAACTGAAAGAGGAGAGATTCAGATTAGGCATAAGAAATCCTTCACTGTGAGGCGGGTGAGATCATAGAATGTATTGTGTTGAGCTGAAAAGGACCTCCAAAGGCCATCTAGTCCAACCTCCCTGCAGTGAGCAAGCACATCTTACACTACATCAGGTTGGTCTGAGCCTCATCAAGTCTAGCCCTGAATATTTCCAGGGATGGAACCTCCACCACCTCTCTGGTCAACCTCTTCCAGTGCCTTGCCATTCTCACAGTGACGAACTTCTTCCTAATGTCTCATCTAAACCCTGCCCTGCTCTAGTTTAAAATCCTTTCCCTTCATCCTGTCACTCCATGCCCCCACAAGCAGTCCCTCCCTAGATATTGCTAGTTTTGGTTTGGTGCAAGATCTCCAGGTGTCTCAAACTCTAATGAGTTTTGGACGAGGTGGATCAGAAATGAGCTGATGGGTCCTTAGGGTCCTTATTTCAGAAGGAACACCAAATCAGACTCTGGGCACTCTATGCATGGGACATGTAGGGATTTGAATTTAGGTGGCTACTTTGCCTCTCTGGACCTTGCAACTGCCACCCTGCAATGGCTGGTGTATTGTTTGTCCTCTCTTTGGTGAAACCCAGTGGCTTCTCCACTCTTCCTGAAAACACTGCTTCCCAGAGGACTGTAGCTGTGGCAAACATGGAGACCACAGTCCACACACTGATGCAATTGGAGCTGAAAGCTAAGCACACTCATAAAGCAGAGGATCTCCTGGGCTGAGGTCTAGCTTGTTAGTGAGCACTTTCACAGCAGTGCTATGACATATCTGGAAGTGCTTTCCCAAGCTTCTCTTGGTCCTAAATACTCCTCTTGCATCTGAGACAAGGGATGGGTTCGGGACTTGGGTTTAGTTATGAATAAGCATCTCTTTCCTATGCAGAAACAGGTTGCTGCTCAGTTTGTCATCCTACTTAAGCCATAATTTCTCCCAAAAGATCCAAGGCAGATATCCAAGCTCTAGTTTTGTTGATGGAGGGATCCACACTGATCCCATCCCCTCCACAAACCCATGAGGTGTGGGACTGCACAGTGTTATCTCATATCTGATCCCCAGTGAAACCTACTGCTGCATGAGAGAGGTCCTCCCTCAGATCTCTAATCTGCTGATAAGCAGAGGTGACTACAGAGGTGCAACTCCAAACGCTGGGAGATAGTTTTCCACCAGCCAGGGTTGAGCTGTTCTCCGATACCCACTAGCTGGGCATACTGGTTTGGCTGGATTTTTATGTTCTTTACCGTATCACCGTATCACTTCTATGCAGTAGCTGCTGCCTCCACAAACGACAGGGCTGATCTGCCCTGGGAAGTGAGTGGGAGAGAAGCTGGAGTGCTTTGTCTTCTCCACATTCACTCCAGTTCTCACTCTGAGGCTGGTACCCAGCACTTCAAGGTGCATCAGGTGAATGGAGGTGTTGCTCCATTGAGTTCAAACACATGAGCTACCTTCATCCCTTCCTCCCTCCCTTCTTCCCTTTCTCCATTCCTCTCCAAGCTCAGGGAGCTGCTGGGGTTGGATGAAGCATGCTCCCTGGCAAAACCCTTTTCCTGCACTACCTTACTTGCTGGGAAACCTAAACCCTTGGCTGCACCCATCTGCTGACTAAAAGCTGTGACAGATGATGCTGTAATCCAAATGTCACCGTGGCAGTAACTTTACACAGGCTGACTGGGGTCATGGGTCTCATGACTATTGTCATATTTTTGGAGCTCTGCTTGGCCCAGGGGTAAAGCTTCCCTTCACAGCTTCCTTCCACTGCCAAGATTACTGCTGTGTATGGTCCTCTGCCCTGGGATACACCACCAGTGGCTATTGAAAGACAGAGCAGCTCCAGGGCTGCTGGGGCTGGCAAGGTGCTCTCTGTTTTGGGGAAACTGATACTTCGCCTTTTGGGGTCACCACTGATACCTTGTCCCCAAATGGTTGCCTCCAGGGCACATGATCATCATGCATCCCTTGTGCTTTGGGTTCAAAAGTTGTTCTATGGACAGTGGGCTGATATTTATTGCTTCACAATATTTTAAAACATCATGAAAAGCTATTTTCCTTTCTTTGTGTCACTCATATGGTAAAATTGAGCCAAGAGAGGTTGTGGATGCCCCATTCTTGGAAGTGTTCAAGGCCAAGTTGGACAAGGTTTTGAGCAATCTGGTCTGGTGGGAGTTGTCCCAGCCTATGGTACGGGTTGGAACTGGATGATCTTTAAGGTCCCTTCCAACCCAAACCATTCTATGACTCTATTCAATGATTCTATCTTTTTAGGTTTGTATTGATTTTAAAATACCCTTGAAGTTTAGGAAGACTCCATCCATGGAAGTGCTGTCAGAATTGACCTGGAGGACCCTTCTACTGGTCCTAAGAAACCCCTAGAGGCACCTGCAAATGGACTTGGCAATGTTTTGTTCTGCTTTTATTGGATCAATATCAGTCAGTTCTTCAGGTAGTTGCCTGAACGTGTTTTGTTTTATTTTTATTTGTTGTGAAAGACCTGTCTCTCTGCGACTAAAAAGATACTTTCATCTCACTTTGGGGCAGATGGGGCCTTTGAGAGCCCAATTAGCTTTGGATACTGGTGGTTGACCATGTGTGCTGGGTCCTCCAAATGCAGATGGACTTATCCCATTTGCTTTAAGAGCACTTTACATCATCCCTGGTGTGTTTTAAGGCCAGGTCAGAGTAAAGTGGCTTTTGTATTAAGGAGTATCAGGCTCAGAGATTTGGCGTCTCCACTTATTGCAGTCCTCATAATCAGCTTGAAGCCTCTAATTAGCTGCAGTAATGACTCAGCCCTGGAGACAAAGTTTGAAGGTGAAGGCTGACATGCTAGAGTGGCTCCCTTATCTGGGAAAGGCTGAGATGTACCATTTTTTTTTCTTTAAAGCACCTGAGAAATGTACCATCTCCACACATTGCATTAATGGCATTGAAAAGACATTGATATATTCAAAAGCCAAACTTGTTCCTCTTCAGACCCCAACAGGAGTCTCTCTAAATCATCCAGTTGCCAAGTGATCAGGCTTTCTGGATGTCACCTGTCTCCTCACCCTTTGGGACACACCAGATGATGTCTCATTTTGTTGAGGATTGTGGTTTTCCCCAGGGAACTCTGATACCTGGTGTCCAATGGATGATCCTGGCTGGATCCAGCTATGGGCTGGTCCATGGAGAAGTGGCTTGGGCAAAAAAATACACATTCTGGGCAAATTTAATTAAAGCCTGACATGAGACAGGAGGAAGTTCTTGACAAAGGGGATTATGAAATTTGAAGGGAAGGCTGCTTTGCCAGCTCTTGTTGAGTGAATAGCTGCAGGAGTTGCTTGAGTCCCCATAAATGGCTATAATTTGCTTTTCAGCAGCTTCAACTAATGGTCATGCAGAAGTATCTCATTAGGGTTTATGGGAGCTTCCAAAATCTTCCAGGCCTTTAAAGAAGACAAAAGTTATTCTGGGCCTCCAGCTGAATTCATGAGCTGGTCTGACCAAAATTCTGCCTCCAGGAAAAAAACCCCTGTGCTTATTTCCTGACAAGCTGTTGTATTCCCAGCTGCATGGCTTTGTGTCCCTGCCTTCCAGCCATGTGGGTGAAACCTGCTGTCACACATGGTCACAGCCAGGAGACAGTGAGGTGGTTGTTGGGAGACACCAAAGAAGCTGACAAAGTACAGCACAGTCCTTGAGGTGTTTATTGTTTGTGTATTTAGCATTTCATAGTCTGTTGCAAGATCCTCTGCTGAGTAAAAAAGGATCTGCAGCAACAAACGCTGGCCCAGGCTCCCCAGAGAAGCTGTGGTTGCCCCATCCCTGGAGGTGTTTAAGGCCAGGATGGACAGGGCAATAAGAACCCTGGTCTAGTAAAAGAACATGGTGGGGTGGAACTAATGATCTTCTAGGTCCCTTCTTACTTAAACCGTTTTGTGATTCTATGACCTTGTGGTATCACAGGGGGGTTGTGGGGAATTGTGGATCCTTGCAGGCTGGGAGACCACAGCACCCTCCTGTTTTCCCACAGGCTGCCTGCCAGCAGGGAGCCAGTGGCTGTGACAGTCAGGGTGGTGGCTCTGCAGCTGGAGATGGGGTTTAGCCACACTGAGTGGCTCCTGGAGTGGAGCCACCAGGCAGAGGGCAAGGAGGGCAAGCTGGCACCTGAGCTGTGGCAGAAGGAGGTGCCACCAGCTGAGGAGCCAGGCAGGATGCAGAGAATCCACTGGAGCTCCAGGCACAGCAGGAACAGCCCCGGGCAAAAACATTCACCCTTGCAAGTAAATCAGCTTGCTGCTTTCCTTATTTGAGGCTTCCAGCTGGCAGCCCCACAGCTTGTCCTTCCTAACAAAAGGGTTTCCAAGCTTTTTTTACTGAAAGCTGTGGGATTTGGCTGTCCTGTGCAGTTTGTATTCAGTGAGACCCTCTTGCTCCTGCTTGCTCCTCACTGCTCTGTGATGCTGTGGTCCCACTGCAGTCTCTCCAGAGCTTGATCTTGGTGGCATGTGAGATGTTTTCCCACAGTTCAGGCATCCAGAGAGGTAAAACTGCCTGTGTTGTAAAGCCTGTAGAGCCAAATTCCTGTAAAAGCCTCATCACTCAAGCACAGAACATTTTGTGCCCTTGATAGGCTGTAAAACATTTCTGGTTGTTTCTGGATTTATGCAGAAAAGTGAAGTAGTAGAAGATTAAGCTTGCTCATGTTTCACCACAAAGCTTGAGGGAATTAGGGCAAAAGAAAAGAGAGAAGGAGAGCTCTTGAACATAGCATATATGGTTGAGGTGGAAACTTGGCTTTGAGTCTCTGGGTGTCTGTAATGTCCCATCTGAGGCTGTTCACTCAGGCTACTCACTGGCCCCATGTTAAGTCTCACCTTTGGAGACCTGGTTTCCAATTCTAACCCCTGTTTCTGAGGTGCTGAGCAATGATGCTCAGCAATCAATGATGGCATTTAATCTTTCTGAGGCAAGGAGTATTTCTTCTGGGCTTCTTATGTGCCTGCATCAGAAGAGGTTTAGATCGGATATTAGGGATTTTCAAGTATTGGAACGGGCTGCCCAGGGAAGTTGTGGAATCATCAACACCGGAGGTATTTAAATGATGTGTAGATGTGCTGCTGAGGGACATAGTTTAGTGGTGGACTTGGCAGTGCTAAGTTAAAGGTTGGACTTGATGATCTCAAAGGTCTTCTCCTAGCCTAGATTTTATGGTTCTATCTTACTAGCAAATGATCAGGATTGAAAATGTTAGGAGGCTCCATGAGAATGTATCAGGGACAGGAAGGTTTGGGTTTGTGTTTCCAGTGCTTCATTCTTCATGGTTACAATCAAAAGTCCATTGTCCCTGCTGGGTAAGAAGCAAAGCCAGGACCTTGGGATTTAGGCCCCTTTGCTACCCCTGCAAATATAGATTCTGTAAAGACTTTCTTGGTGATACCCATTCCCAAATTTGGGCCAAGGAGGTGTGGATGGTGTTGGGAAGCCCTCAGCACAAGGACGTGGACCTATTGGACAGGGTCCAGAGGCCAAGAAGATGAT
>VZTY01003026.1:17559-28552 GCA_013400935.1 Turnix velox
ATGGACAGGGGGTTGGAACTAGATGATCTTCAAAATCCCTTCCAACCCAAACTATTCTATGATTCTATGTCCTGAGACCCTGCAGTGCCTATGGCCTTGTGCTTCTTTCTGGCCATAGTGTCACTTAAATGTGACAAGATCAGAGGATGACAAAGTCAACTGGCAAAAACATGTGGAAGAAACAAAAACATGTGGACACACAGAGCAGTCTTCAAATCCAGCAGAGCACAGGGCAGAATCACACTTGATTTCCTTAAAATTTTCTAAAAACAAGGAATGAAAATTTAGTCTTTTCTGGTTTTAACTAATGAAGATGCTTCTTTGAATACAGAGTAAATACAGTGAATACAGTGTTGTTTCCACTTCATGTGTTGATTTGGGGAGTTTATTTTTTTAAAGAACTTGCCTCTTTAATTGAGAAACTGCAGAAATAAATAGCTCAGCAGAGGATTACAGCAGATTCTCAGGCAGATTGTGCTGAGATCCATGGTTTCAGGTGAGCATGGAAGACAAGGCTGGTCAGAGGTGGTCTTCTGTGACCAGCTTCATAGCAGTTGCCTTGGTAAATAGAGGAGTGGCAGGGACTGCAGAGCAGAGCTGGGTTCCAGCTGCTTTGGTACAAAAGCAGAAGGATTTAGTATTTAACATCAATGTCAGCACAAACGTTTCATGACCTTCAGCAGGCCTGAGCCCCCCGTGGAGTTATTCATCAGAAAACTTGGCTGGGCTGTAGCATCATCTTGGACACATTCAAGTGCCTCCTGCAGAGAGCATCAAGGACTCAGGGACTCAGCATTGATAGTCTCTCTGGCCTCACTCCGCTGGTGCCTGAGTCACAAGAGCTGGGAGCTGTGTTTTCAGAAGCAGCTTTTTTGATCATTATCTCTCCTTTCTGCTCTGTCTGAAGCAAGACAGAGAGAGAGAGAGAGATATTTGAAGTAATCTGTTAATATTCATCACTTCATCCCCACATCTTTGAACACCTCCCTCTCCTTCCCTCTGTGGGAAATGATTGTCTGATATTTCTGTTTATTTTTGAGCTTCCTCAGTACCTTAGGAGGACCAGTGGTCAGAGTGGGGATGTGGGAAATAGCAACATAGTTGGGTAGAACTTCAGAGAAATGTTCTAGAGTGTAGACTTGGAGGAACAGGAGATCTAAAAGTGCTCTTCTGGACACTTGTACATGATGTAGACAGTGGAATTGAGTGTTTACCCTCATCAAGTTTGTGGGTGACATCAAGCTGAGTGGTCCAGTTGACATGCTGGAAGGACAGGATGTCATCCAGAAGGACCTGGACTGGCTAGAAAGATGGGCAGGAGGCAACAAGGATGATCAGAGGGATCAGCACAAGAAGGACATGGAGCTGTTAGAGAGGGTCTAGAAGAAGCCACAAGGATGATCAGAGGGAGCACCTCTGCTATGAGGACAAGCTGAGAGAGTTGATGATGTTCAGTTTGGAGAAGAGAAGGTTCTGGGGAGACCTTCTAGTGACCTACCAGTACCTGAAGGGGGTCTACAAGAAAGCTGAGGAGGGATTCTTTGTCAGGGCACGGAGTAACAGGATGAGGGTTGATGGTTTTTAACTAGAGCAGGTCAGGGTTAGATTAGACATCAGGAGGAAGTTCTTCCCCATGAGAGTGGTGAGACAGTGGAAGATGTTGCCTAGAGTATTGGTGGAAGGTAATTTCTGGTAGCTTGCTATTCAAAATAAAAAAGAAATACTTAGAAACCCTGGATATTCACCGAACTGAAAATTTTCTAATGATCATTTCTACAAGGCCAAGGCTGAATCCTGCCTTTGATCTTTGGGAGAAAGTTAAACTTTTTGGTTAAATCCAATGGTCTGAGCTTTATTGGAAGCAAAAGGATCAACAACACCTCACTGTAAATTCATAGAATCATAGAATACATTGAGATGGAAGAGACCTTCAAAGGTCATCTTGTCCAACCCACCTACAGTAAGCAGAGACATTCTGTGGTAGATCAGGTTGCTTAGAGCCTCATCAAGAATGGCATTGAATTTCTCTAGGGTTGGGGCTTCCACCACCTCTCTGGGCAACCTGTGCCAGTGTCTCACCACCCTCTTGGGGAAGAATTTCTTAATGTCTAATCAAAAACTTCCCTGCTTTAGCTTTAAACTATTGTCCTTTGTCCTGTTGCTACATGCTCTGAAAACATTCCATCCTCAGCTTAGTTTCATGTCTCCAAATCCAAAATGGAGCTTGGAGACCAATACCAAGAGTCAGATTTTTTCTATATACGACTTTCTGGAAGAATCTTTCCCAAGGAGAGTATATTTCATAGAATCCTAGAATAGTTTGAGTTAGAAGGGACCTTCAAGATCATCAGTTCCAACCCCCCTGCCGTAAGAGACACCTCCCACTACACCAGGTTGTTCAGTGCCACATCCAGCCTGGCCTTAAACACCTCCAGGGATTGAGGGGGCATCCACAACCTCTCTGGGCAACCTCTTCCAGGGTCTCACCACCCTCACTGTGAAATGCTTCTGAATACCTCTAAGCTCATTAGAGTGACCTTAAGCATGATAAAATCAGAGAGAATGAGTGGAGAAGTCCTCTATCTGCCATCCAGGGTATTCTATGTGGACTGTTTCCTTTTCCTATATTTAAGTTTTCAAAAAGGCTGTCAGCAAGGTTGCTAAAGTGCCAGAGTAATTAAAGAAGGAGATTAAACAATTAAACAATTTAAGGTGTTGAATTTACCTCCAAACACAGCCATGAGTGACACCTTTAATGTCATCTTGCCCCCAAAAATGTATTCCAGAGGTAGATGCAGTGCAGAGGTGGGTGGCCAGGAAACCAGTGAGTGGTTAAAATAAAGCCTAACTCAAAAAGAGTTCAGTGTCTCTGTCTTGACAAGAAGATGAGTGATGGGTTATTTGATAATAGAGCTTAAACACCTTCACAAAGAGCAAATATCAAAGCTTTTCTGTCTGATAGAAAGAGGTGTGACAGGGGGTGGGTGTTGAGAGAAGAGAAATTCGATTTTTAAGACACATCAGGAAGGCTCTGGGACAACCCCAAAGGAAAATCCTCTGTCTGCTGCAGGATTTGCTTCAGAGGGACAGAAGCTACTGATAAGTGAAGGAAACATCATGGCAGGAGGTGACAGAATTAAGAATGATAGAGGTTGAAGGGATCTCTAGAGATTATCTAGTCCAACCCCCTGCCAGAGCAGGTTCACCTACAGCAAGTTTTCACAGGAAAGTGTCTAGGTGAGTTCTGTGTGTGCAGCAGTGACAATAGCAGCTCTGGTGAGACCCCAACTGGAGTTCTCTGTTCAGTTCTGGAACCCTCCACATAAGACGGACATTGAGCTCTTGGAGTAGGTCCAGAGGAGGGCCACAAAGATGATGAGAGGGCTGGAGCACCTCCCTTCTGAGGACAGGCTGAAGGAGTTGGGGTTTTTCAGTCTGGTGAAGAGAAGGCTCAGGAGGGACCTCATAGTAGCTTCTCAATACATGAAGGGGGCTACAGAAAGGCTGGGGTAGGACTTTTTAATAGGGTCCAGGATGGCAGGACTAGGAGTAATGAATGCAAATGGAAAGAGGGGAGATTTAGGCTGGAGAGAAGAAAGAAATTCTTTCCTGTGAGGGTGGTGAGACACTGGAAGAGGTTGCCCAGAGAGGTTGTGGATGCCCCCTCAATCCCTGGAGGTGTTTAAGGCCAGGCTGTATGAAGCATTGAGCAACCTGCTCTAGTGGGAGGTGTCCCTGCCCATGGCAGGGGGGTTGGAACTAGATGATATTATAAGGTGCCTTCCAACCCAAACCATTCAATGAGAAGCCTTCCTGGGACCCAGAGCCATAATGGGGTAGATTCAGGTGGTGAAATTGATCTAGTGATGCAAAAATTATTTTAAAATATGATTTTAGAATTAAAATCTGTGCAAGCAATGAAGATGTCTCAGACAGGTGCCTTTCAGCCTTCTCCTCTGGCAGCTTTGCCCCTCTCCTTTGTTTTCCCTTCATAAGCAAACTTTAAAGGAAAGGGATGGGGAGATCTAAAAGCCTTGCTTGGGCTTCCTTCCCTCTGCCAACAGAGGCAATGACAAACCCCAAACGCTGCCAGCCCTCCTTCAAGGGCTGGATTGATGTCCCTGCCTCGTGGTTCGACCCAGCTGGGAGAAGGGGAATTAGGCCTTGTCTTTCAATTACTGCTGGTTTTTGCTCAGGGCCTCACACTGAAGCCTCCCAGAGGAGAAGTCCTTCTTTGCTGCTTCTAATCTCCTGAATTGTATTTGAAAAATAAAAGCTTTTAATTAAAACTGGCGTTTCTCTGCTTCCCACTGGCAGCCGGCATCTGCCTGGGAAGGAAGATCCTTTGTGACACCAACAGCACAGAAGCCTGGCCCTAAAAAGGGGGGAAACTCATCCCCTCCCCCTCTCCCTCTCCTGCCATAGGGTGAAGATGTGAAAGATGAGCACCACAGTAGATCCTCAGTACCTGAAGGGGGCCTACAGAAAGGCTGGGGTAGGACTTTTTAATAGGATATGTGATGGAAGGATTAGGAATAATGGATGCAAATTGGAAGAGGGGAGATTTAGGTTGGATAGAAGAAATTCTTTGATCTGAGGATGGTGAGACACTGGAAGAGGTTGCCCAGAGAGGTTGTGGATGCCCCCTCAATCCCTGGAGGTGTTTAAGGCCAGGCTGGATGAGGCACTGAGCATCCTGGTGTAGTGGGAGGTGTCCCTGCCCATGGCATGGAGGTTGGAACTAGATGATCTTTAAGTTCCCTTCCAACCCAAACCATTCTATGATTCTGTGTTGACATCCATTAAAGATCTCATGGCAATTGGTGGCATCAAAGGGGTTAACCCCAGTGACCTGGCTGAATTCCAGCTCTATCTAAAATCCTCCTCCCTATGTGCCATAATCTCCTTTACCTCCCATGCTCCATCATTACTGGAAGCTGTTGATGTAAAAGGATTTAAGCAGGGGGTCAAGTGGCTGCAAGGTGACAGCATTTTGTAGGTTGATGCTTTCACCCATGTCCAGAAATAATCAGAGTTGGAAGGAACCTTCAAAAGCCATCTAGTCCAACCCCTGCAGTGAGCAGGGACATCCTGCACTAGATCAGGTTGCTCAGAGCCTCAGCAAACTTGGCTTTGAATATCTCCAAAGATGGAGTTTCCACAACCTGTCTCACTGTCTCACCACCCTCCTGGTGAAGAATTTCTTCCTAATTTCTCATCTAAACCTGCCCTGCTCTAGTTTCAAACCACTGCCCCTCATCCTGTCCCTCCATGCCTTGGCAAACAGTCCCTCCCCAGCTTTCTTATGAGAAGAAGATGCCATTTTCTTCCAACCCCCTGATTTGAAGACAAACCTTGGGAAAAATTCCACCCTCACAACAATATTTCTTGCAGAGTCTCTGCTCCAGCAGCTGAGAGGAACCATTTCCAGTGCTACAAGCAGACCTTTTCCATACCTCTGCCTTTATTATTTCCCTTAATTAACATTCAAGGATGTAGAGAGCATTCACAGCACTGGCAAAGTTCTTTTGAGGACTTCAGTTGCACAATGGTACAATTGAATCCTCTTCTGACATCTTTTAAATCTGTCAGGAGCCCTTTTTTTATGTTTTAAGTGAGGATCTTGACATGTAAGTTAATTTTATTATGCCAGTTTCTGCAGGGGTCCTGAGGGCAAGGGGTTTTTTCCCCCTCTGCTGGCAGATGTGTGTTTTGATGTGGTCTAATCATCTCTCGTCCTTTCTCCCTGCAGCTCATTGAACTTCAGGCATTTTATGTACCAAATCTGCCACTTTCAACATAATCCCAGTGAGGGGAAATGGGGAAAGGGCAGATTAAACTGATTTTTCCCCTCTACTTGGCTCTGGTGAGACCCCACTTGGAGTTACTGTGTCCAGTTTTGGAGCCCTCAACATAAGAAGGACATTGAGCTGTTGGAGCAGGTCCAGAGGAGGGCCATGAAGATGCTGAGAGGGCTGAAGCACCTCTCTTCTGAGGACAGGCTGAAGGATTTTTGGCGTTGTTCATCCTGGAGAAGAGAAGGTTCAGGGGGAACCTCAGAGTGACTTCTCAGTCCCTCAAGGGAGCTACAGAAAGGCTGGGGTAGGAATTTGAATAGGGTCTAGGATGTCAGGTCTAGGAGAAATGGATGCAAATTGAAAGAGGGGAGATTTAGGCTGGAGAGAAGAAAGAAATTCTGAGCAGGGTGTTTCTTGCACCACCGGAAGAGGTTGCCCAGAGAGGCTGTGGATGCCCCCTCAATCCCTGGAGGTGTTTAAGGCCAGGCTGGAAGAGGCACTGAGGAACCTGGTCCAGTAGGGGTTGGACCTAGATGATCTTTAAGGTCTCTTGTGGATGAGGATGGGGATAAAAAAGAAATTCTTTATGGTGAGGGTGGTGAGACACTGGAACAGGCTGCCCAGAGAGGTTGTGGATGCCCCCTCAGTCTCTGGAGGTGTTTAAGGCCAGGCTGGATGAGGTATTGAGCAACCTGGTGTAGTGGGAGGTGTCCCTGCCCATGGCAGGGGGTTAGAACTAGATGATTTTAAGGTTCCTTCCAACCCAAACCATTCAATGATTCTGTGACTTATTGACAATATCTTGCTAGAAATCTGTGCTGGAATTTTTATAAGTTTCACAAAGTCCTGGAATTCCATTAAGCAACAAAAAAAACCCTCCCCAACTCACAGTCGGGAAATGGTGAGGATTAGACATGAGAAGATAAAAATCTCTTCTCTCCCAGCACCAGCAATCCCAAAATGACAGGAAAGTCAAGGAAAAACAATGAGTAGAAAACAAAGGTGGCCTCAGGAGTTTGTTCATAGATTTATAGAGCAAGAGCATTGCATGTTCTTCAGAAGGGAATGGCCTGAGATATTAAAACTCAGAGACATCTCTGCTGATGTAACATTTCTGCTTGATACAATTGAGATTACCCCGTGGATATTTTATGGTTTTTAGCAGCCTTCTTCCTCCCACCATTAAATATTTAGTGCTTCTAATTTATCACTTTCATACTGAGTTGTTTTGCCTCAGATGCTGGGGCCATGGACTGAATTCCACAGAGAAGAGGAAACTCTCTGCATGTTTATGAGTTCCATTCTAGAAAAGGGTTTGGTGATCTTGTATCTCCTACACCTTTTACCACTCATGATCACTTCTACCAAGAGAAAATGCAATTAATAGCCCTTCTGTGAACAAAAAACTTTTGGAAGCAGCCCAGCTCATTGTTTATATCCCCCAAGCATTAAAAACTGATGGAAGAGATGAAGGTTTCCATGTGCCAGATACCTGCTGACACAAGGAAAGGACAGAGCATCTCAAAAAATGAATGAGCAGATGGTGGAGAAAGGGAAGGTGCCCCATCATCTCCAGCCCTTTGTGTTGCTGTGTTCTGCTCTGGTGACAACACGGGACACAAGGCTAACAAGGACCTTGTGGTGGGATTGATCTGCCCTCATTTAGATACTTCAAAGTCAGATGGTGACATCTGAGCTTGTCACCACAACTTCCCCTCATCATCCATGGAAAGCAAGAGGCTGTTCAGAGATGGTTGGACAGAATTCAGACTGGGAGTGATAGGGAGAAGCTCTGTGGTAAATGACTTTGGGGTACAAAAAGCTGAACATGAGCCAGCAGGGTGTGCTCAAAGCCCAGAAGTCAACCATGTCCTGGGCTGCATCAGGTGGAGAGAGGTGATTCTGCCTCTCTTCTGCTCTGGTGAGACATCACCTTGAGTTACTGCATCCAGCTCTGGAGTCCTCAGCACAAGAAGGACATAGAGCTGTTAGAGAGGGTCTAGAAGTGGCCAAAAGGATGATCTGGAGCACCTCTGCTATAAGGACAGGCTGAGAGAGTTGGTGCTCTTCAGCCTGGAGAAGAGGAGGCTCTGAGGAGACCTTCTAGTGGTCTCCTAGTACTTACAAGAAAGCTGTGGAAGGGCTGTTTGGTGTGGTAGGATGACAGGCAATGGTTTTATACATAGAGCATGGCAGGGTTAGATTAGGCATTGGGAGAAACTTTGTCACCATGAGAGCAAGGAGACACTGGAAGAACTTACCCAGAGAGGTGGTGNTGGTTGGACAGAATTCCAACCATCTCTGGTTGGGAGTGATAGGGAGAAGCTCTGTGGTAAATGACTTTGGGGTACAAAAAGCTGAACATGAGCCAGCAGGGTGTGCTCAAAGCCCAGAAGTCAACCATGTCCTGGGCTGCATCAGGTGGAGAGAGGTGATTCTGCCTCTCTTCTGCTCTGGTGAGACATCACCTTGAGTTACTGCATCCAGCTCTGGAGTCCTCAGCACAAGAAGGACATAGAGCTGTTAGAGAGGGTCTAGAAGTGGCCAAAAGGATGATCTGGAGCACCTCTGCTATAAGGACAGGCTGAGAGAGTTGGTGCTCTTCAGCCTGGAGAAGAGGAGGTTCTGAGGAGACCTTCTAGTGGTCTCCTAGTACTTACAAGAAAGCTGTGGAAGGGCTGTTTGGTGTGGTAGGATGACAGGCAATGGTTTTATACATAGAGCATGGCAGGGTTAGATTAGGCATTGGGAGAAACTTTGTCACCATGAGAGTAAGGAGACACTGGAAGAACTTACCCAGAGAGGTGGTAGAGGCCCCATCCCTGTAGACATTCAAGGTCAGCCTTGAGGAGGCTCTGAGCAACCTGATCTGGTGCAAGATGTCCCTACTCACTCCAGTAAGGCTGGACTAGATGGCTTTTGAAGGTCCCTTCCAACTCTATAATTCCATGAAATAAAAGAAAAATTAAACCATTAAATCTTGGATAAATCCTTAGAATCATAGAATGGCCCAGGTTGGAAGGGACTTTTAAGATCATGGAGTCCAACCATCAACCCAACTCTGACAAGAACCAGCCCCAAAGCATATCTCTAAGCTATTTGTCCAACTCTTAAATGCCTCCACCTCTTTAGGAGACACCTCTTAGAACAAAAATAAAATGTTCCTCCACACCCAACTGCAGTAAAACATGGCCTTTGACATCTTCTGGAATAATCTTGGGGAAACAAATTACACATTTCCCATAAGGAGCTGAGTGAGCAAAAGAAGAATTCTCTTCAGATTCTTTTGAAAAGTCTTACCCTTAAAGTGTTTTGAGGTCCCTGGACAGCAAATATGATAGAGGTGGACATTTGCCCACAGGATCTGATGCTTCAAGGCCTTTGCTGTCCTTCAAGGAGAGTCATTGAATTAATTCAGCTGATGTCAGGATGTTCTAGTTACAGGACAAGGCTGCTCTATGCAGATGTGAGACAACCATTAAAAGATAAGGACTGCAATTCAAATTCCTATAAAGATGTGAATAGAAGGGATCCAAGATGCATGAAAGAAAGGAAAAGTGCAATCAGCATTTGTCCTGCCAAGCAAATTACAGGCAGGGGGTTGAAATCTTGCCACAAATTGGGTCATCTGTGGCTGTAGTGTCCTTCCCTGTGACTGACTAGCAGGGAAATCACAAAGGGGACTGTCCTCAGGCTGCCTTGTGAGACAGAAAATGAATGTTTGAGCACCCTGGTTACAAGGGAATATGAAGATATCAGTTTGTTTGCACCCTCAGCAAGTTTGCAGATGTCACCAAGCTGTGTGGTGCAGGTGACACACCAGAGGAAAGGGATGGCATCCAGAGGGGCCTTGACAGGCTTGAGAGGTGGGGCCATCCATGCCAACCTCATGAAGTTCAATATGACCAAGTGCAAGGCCCTGCACTTGGGTTGGGGCAACCCCAAGCACAAATACAGGCGGAGAGTGGCTTGAGTGCAGCCCTGAAGAGAAGGATTTAGGGGTGTCAGTGGATGAGAAACTCAACATGAGCCAGCAGTGTGCACTCACAGCCAAGAAGGCCAACCACATGCAGGGCTGCATCAAGAGAAGTGTGACCAGCAGGTCAAGGGAGGTGATTTTCATCCATCACATTTAGCAGATGCAACATTTTGTGCTGCTGCTGTAATAAATAACTGCTTGCCATTAAATTCCTGGATTCTTCTTGGTGACCAGGTGGCTACCAAGGTAGAGCTTCCATTTCTATCCAGGCTTTGATGGTAGGGACCCATTTCATCGACTCTTTGTGCCAGAGAAAGGATAAATGATTTCAAAACTTGGCCCCAAACTTGAGAGCAGAAGTGGCAGTAAACATTAGTCACTGTAGCAAACTAATTTGTTTTCCATATGGCATTTTCAATGGAGTGTGGAAGATTCACAAGTGATATAATAATTACAAATGAGGAATACTCAGGGAAAAAAAAAAAAAGAAAAAAGGGTTTCTTTTTTCTCTCCCCATGCATCACTTAAAAGGATTTCTAATTAAGTCAACACTTGATTATGCTGGAGATGACATTGGCAGCCAAATTATAGTTTGTGGGGATTTTTTTTCTTGGGGAAAGATTGTTCCCAGGGGTAGGAAAATACCTGCTGTTTAGATGTGGAGAGGGGTGGGAGAGTTGTTTGATTCCCTTGGGAAGATGAGGGGGTGAACATTTGCTTAAGAACATTGTGGAAAAATTTTGCTCAGCAAGATGAGGGGCTGATATTAGTAATTAAATCCAAGACAGATGCTTTAGGATATCCTTGGATCTGAACCTGGCTAAATCCAAAGCCAACTCAGAGCTGGAAATTATCCAGAATGGAGGCATTTTTATGAGATTTCAGTCCTAAGATAACAAAAAAAAAACCCTAAGATACATTATTTTCCTTCCAAACTATTGTTCTGTGAGTAAAACAAAGAAACTTAGAGTATAAATGGAGACAATGAAAGCCAAGAACTTGTTGGTCCAATTAATATTCTGAGTCTAATATAGCAAAATTCCTCATTAAGTGTTTTTAAAGGCTTGGCAATAATGGAATTTACTTTTTTTAAAAGAAAAAAATCCTTTCTAGACTCTACCCCATGTCTCTGGTGTGATGTTCACCCTGCCCATGTCCCTCTGCATCCCATGTTCAGTCTCCTTCAGCCACTATTAGGGCCTTCTGCTAGTGGTGG
>VZTY01003029.1:0-71016 GCA_013400935.1 Turnix velox
CAAAAAAGTTTACTAAAACCCTGTATTCTTAGCTTTAGCGTGCACCTGCAAGCTCCACAGCATTGTTAAGTTAGTTTAAACTAATAGTTTTAACAAATACTAACAATTTGAAAAAACACTTCTAAAAAAGAGAATGCCTTCTACTAGCATCTCCAGAATGAAGTCCCTTCAAATAATTTTATAGTTGTCTTGTTTCATTTTATAGTTATCTTGATTAATTTGTTGCAGTTGGATCATTGCAAGTGAATAAAAAGCTTCAGAGTGGACAACTGAAAGATCCTGAATCTTTTGCTGTTGATGGAGGCAAGTAGATCACTTCCAAACGGGTGAAGTTAGACATCTTCCTGTCTAGTTATTAAAAGAGAAAAGTTGAGAAATTAAATCCAAGACTTAAAAATTTGATACAAAAAAAGAAAAATAGGAGTATTTGCTAAATGATTAATGAAAAAATATTAAGATAATTATATATTCTTCTGATATTTGTGAACATATCCATGAAAATATTCCAGAATGTTTTGTTATCTGTTTCTCCCAAGGATACAGCAGCTGTCCTACTGCTATATTAAACACAGACACACAAATTTATGACATATGGAAATCTTATGAAAATGTAATTTATAGAAGTTATAAAATGGCAATTTAAAAAAGTAACATGCAAAAGCAACTGAACATGTTTGTGGGAATTCTTCCGAATGTGAGTTTAAGCATGTGTTTTAGGCATACAGAAATAGTGATAAGCTTGCCTTGTTTTCTTTGGTTTTTTTTTTTTGCTTCCAAAAGTGGTGTTACTTTGCTGCTTGCCCTCAGTTACTGAATTCAGCACACTCTTACTTCAAAAGCTGTTATTGAACATGCAGCTAAAAAGGGAAGGCAAACAGATTTGTTCAAAAATGTGCATAGTTTTCAGAAATGTTTTTAGAGCAGCTTGGAATACAAAAGAACTTTTTGCTGTAGTATAAAACCTCCTATGGAATTCCTCTTGCTTGTCTGTGAAGTAGAAAAATGGTAGGTGCAGGAGCCTGCAGGATAGTGGGAAGCAGAGAGCTGAAGTGGTGACAAGTAGCATGTTTAACACCTTTCCAGCAACTCTTAATGCAGAGTGTGACTGTCATAGGAACTGCAATGAAAGTTCAAGCCAAATACAGGAGAGGGACCGTGACCTGCTGTTTAAGACACAGGTTTAGTGCTGTGGACTTAGGACTCGCCTGTTCTGGGGTAACAGTGGATAAAATAGATTTCTGCAGTAACCAGTGTAGAAAAGGTGGGCAACTCTCAGTCCAGCACAGTTTGACCCAGGCAGTTCTGACACTCTCCCTTGCTGTTGGTGCTAGTTTGATGGTATTTTTTAAGGAAATATTGAATGGCCCAGAACATGTTTGAAACATGTTTGAATGGCCCAGAACATCTTATGTGGTGTAGAGGTGAGAGATAATCATCTGGAACATTCTTGTTTGCTGTTGTGCAAGCTGAAATTAGAAGTTCTTTCAGTTGTAGCAGCATAGGCCTGGAAGGGACCTAACTCAGCATCTTACACTGGGGCATCCATTCCCAGCAAATGTCTTTCTAGAGCTGTTTCCTTTCTGCTTTCCTCAAAGGTGCTATTTTAAATTGTCTTTTTATTGCACTTTGAGTTCTCCATCTGTCCCTCTATAACTTTTAGTAAGGCTAGCATTCACAGCTGGAGTTTTGCAGAGTACGTTTTAAATATGAGGATTAATCCTGCAAATGCTCTGTGTTGCCAAATCCAATCTCTTTCATGATATTGTAGAAAGCATTGTTTTCATTTTGGTTTACTGGTGTAAGTTAATTCTACCATGGATTTCCCCTGACTTTAAAGGATGTTTTAGGAGGCTGGACTCGGTCAGTTGAAGTCATACAATGAGACTGAGATTGTAGTAAATGTTGCGGGGCTGTAGCCTTATTTAGGCAAGTGTTCTTCCCGTGTGAATACACCAGGATATTTTGGAGTAGTTCTGTTTTACTTTACTACAGATATTCATGAGACAAGTCAAGTGCAAAACCAAATTGCACTAGCTATATATAAATCTAAATATATCATCACAGCCTAGTGCACAGCATAGTAAAAAATAGCCTTACTAGTTTAAGATTTCTCTCTTACAGACTCTGGTATGTGATCAGAAATTTCAGCTGTTTCCAGCATGCCTCAGGAGGTATTAGAATTTCACAGTATTTCAGGATAGCAAAGTTCACCCTCTGTTTTTTTCCCAGGCAAAGTTGTATTGAGCTGTAGCTCTCATCTTCTTCCTTCATATATAAACAGGTGCTTTCTATGTGCCAGTAATCCTACAGAATTCTTTTAATCTAGATCTGACAGCTGATACTTTGGGAATTTGTTCTATGTGCTCTTAACTTTTTTTCCTTAGATGTGAGTGACTTACACCTGCTCTGGTGTAAGTCCTTATTAAACAAAGTCAGAATCAGTGTTTTTTGAGTAATGTTGGCACAGAAGGGTAGCAGAACTTTTATGCAGTGTCTTCTATCACCCACTGCCAACTGACTGCACTTTTTTCAGTGTAAACAAGGCTAGGGAGAAAATGCAGATTGTGCAGAGAAAATAATGTCTACTTTAGATGAGCCTCTGTAAATTAAGTGTCCAACAGATATGGAGAAGTGATTCTGCCCCTTTTCTCTTGTGAGACCTCACCTGCTATGAAGCCCTCAGCGCAAGAAGACAACAGGCCTGTTGGAGCCGGTCCAGAGGAAGGCCACAAGATTTGCTGGGGCTGGAGCGCCTCTTCTATGTGGACAGGCTGAGAGAGCTGGGGCTGTTCAGCCCAGAGAAGAGTAGGCTCTGGAGAGACGTTATAGTAGTCTACCAGTATGCAAAGCGGGACTACAGGAAATCTGGGGAGGGACTGTTTGTTAGGACATGGAGTGATAGGGCAAGGGTTTTAAACTAGAGCAGGGCAGGTTTAGATCTTCATCATGAGAGTGGTGAGACACTTGAAACAGGTTGTTCAGAGAGGTTGAGGCCCCATCCTTGGAGATATTCAAGGCCAGGCTTGATGAGGCTCTGAGCAACCTTATCTAACATAGCATGTCCCTGCTCACTGCAGAGGGACTGCGCTAGATGGTTTTAGAAGGTCCCTTCCAACTTACCAAATCTATGATTCTGTTAAATGAGAGAAGTGTTTCCAGAAAAGAGTTAAGAGACTTTACACTAAAAGTGTATTTTGTTGATAGATCTGTGATTGGTGATGTACCATTTTAAAGCCTGGGCTAGTCAAAAGGTAGAGTGATGCTATTTCCAACAGTGGGACTTAATCACTGCCAGTGTTTTACATCGAATACTCTTCACAGAAGTTTTTGGACTTAAATAGAATGTCAAAAGATTTGAAGACTTCCTATGTGGTTTTTTTGCCTTGTTAATTTAAACCCTTGAAAAGCAAAAGAGAAGCTGTTCAATAAAAACAGTGCTCAGTCCTTAAATTCAAACTTGCACCATTTTCATGATATTCTGGTAGTTCAAAACCCAAGCAAAACATTGCAGCTTAAAAAAACTTCACCACACTTTTTTTTTTTTGCTTAGGATTTTCAAGGAGAAGAACCACTTTCTTGTTTTGGATCAGTCGTAATGTTTTCCTTTTGTCTAGTGAACATTTGAGCTAGCTGATAATATGACAGAATCCATTGGAGAAAAAATTAGATGGTGTGAGGTCTGGTAATGCTTTCACTGATTTTTATTGACAGTGTGGAAATACCACTATGAGTTTCTATTCCCATCCTTCATGTCTTTGCTAAACCAGCAATTAAGATAACTTTTAATGTATTGTTAATTTAAAATAAACAGATGAACAATTTATATTTTTTCTGATCTCAAATATGTTGTTCTTTCTGCTTTATAAAAATGTACTTAAAGTAAGCTGTATGATATCCTGTTTTGTTGCTTTGTGTCAATATAGAATATATAAATCGGGAGCAAGAAGGAAGGGCTCATAATGAGGAATATACTTCTTTGTGGTGAGTTTTATTTGCCTCAATCACTTTGAAAACAGCCTTCTAATACACTTATTTTAAGGTAACATCTACACTGGTACTGTGGATGGAAAACTCTGGATAAACCGGCTGCATTTCCTTACTCAGGTGGGGCAGGATGTGACTGAATGTGGTGAGTGACAATTTGGATGAGAAAATTACAACAAACTTGCTCATATAAATATCAATGAATGAACAATTGAAGTGCTATTCTTTTATCCAAACCTGCACAAGATAGCCTACTCCTATTGTGTAGTTTTCCGCCTTAATCCTGCCTACATTAGGGAATGGCACACTTCTCTAGCCCTTGAGGCTGACTTGGATAGACATGCCATAGATTACTATTTAAATAAGGACAACATTTCATAGAAGTCCTCCTATACATAGCTTTTTGTGGGTCAGAAGACATGACTGATGCAATTATTTTCCTGCCTCGAAGTCACACTCCATTTTAGAAATAGTTCAAATCTCACAAGGGTGTCAAAGATTATAGCCTGTCCTGGTATTAGACTACAAGGTTGCATTTTCTTTCCTTGTAAATGAAGCAAACATTAAAATGTTCATGATTTTACCCATCTGGGGTTTTTTATTAATTAAGCAGGCCTGAAAGCCATTAAAATAGCTGATTGCCTTTAGCCTGATTTCTTAAAAACCTTACAGTTGTGTAGGTGCTTTCTGTGTCTCCCAGAATCCCTGTTTTGGGGGCTACTCTCAACTGAATTTACAAGAATTCTCAAGGGTTACTAAACAAATTTTGAGTCTTATGCAAATAATTGGCTGTGTGAAAGTTAATAAGCCAGAAATGAGATCATAATGATTGAACCTGTTCAGACCAAGGCCAGAACTCAGCTGTTAACTGTGAAACCTTGTGTTATTGGTGTGTTATAGACCAGGTGAGCTGTAATGATGTTGTCCCTTGTTTTATGGAGTACTGGGGAAAAGTACATGAGTAGGGGTCATTAGGTCTCACAACTATAGGATATCAAGCCTTACTAATTTACTGGTCACAGGAAAATTACTCCTTATAAAAATAGCAAGCATGTTAGATCTCGTTTTTTCTGTAGTTTTACCAGAGAATTACTTAAAGGACTGTCACGTGACCTGTGTAACTTGGGCTCTTCAGATGAAGGGAAGCAGTTAATTAAGACTTCGCTAAAAGCAGTTTTTCCCATCTTTTTCTTGGGGATATAAAAAGAGCAGCAGCTAATCCACTTTAATTCATTAATTTAGTAATCCTGCCAGTTCTTCAGTAATCTTTAAAGTTATCTGGAAAAACAGAGTAGAGCTCATTTTCTCCAAAGGTTGAAAATGTTTTCTGAAGTAGTAAGAAACAGACACTGTATTGTCAATTCCTCTGCAGGCTAATTTGCAGACAGTTTAAGGAAGATTTTAGGGTTCTGGTTATGAACTCCATGGTAGTTCAGCGTTTTCAGCCTTTGTATTTCAGGATCTTTGTTTTATCAACCTTGTGGTCTCATACCTCCTCCCGTTTGTATCTCAGGAACTCCAGACTATGAACTAGTTTGTGGTTGTCCCCATGGTGTCCGAATAGATCAGGATGGTAATTTGATTGTGGTGGATTCTTATTTAGGCCTTTACAAAGTCAATACAGGACAGGAGAGAGAAACCTCTTGCTATCAAGTGAAAAAGGTGGGGGAGTAGATTGATCTTGTGTTTGCTCCTAATGCTTGTATATAAATGGGAAGATAAGGGCACTTGAATCAGGAGAGATCAGTATTAGTGAGTGTGGAGACTGGGACTGATCTAAAGACTGTTGGCTTCATATTTCTGAGATTTGTTTAAAAAATTGAAGAAATCAATGCAATTATATTTGTCAGAGGCTTTTTCTTTGGCATGTGTTATATTGAGCAGCAATCTGAACATATATCCCTGCAAATGAAAGTAATTTGGAGCTTGGACTTTATCCAGGAACAAATTAAGGACAGCAATATCATTAACTAAGACAAATGGAATTGCAATGTCTGAAACCTTATGCTTGTGTGGGTCTGAGTATGTAATTTTGAACACTTGGTGGCCTTGTACTTAATCAGTAGTAATTTTTATTAAACAGGTATGGATGGACTGCCTTTCAAATTCCTAAATGGATTAGAAATATCAAAGAAAAATTTGATTTATTTCACAGATTCAAGTAGCAAGTGAGAAAGATGACATCATAAGTATGAGGTGAGCGGAGGTAGTCCTTGTAGTTGTTTGTTCAGGCAACTTAAGTGTTAATTTCTGTGCTGGTATTAGTACTGAGTACTAGGCTGCAGAGGAGACCAACTTTTTTCAAGCATGTGTTTTTTAGCCAAGCATACTAAAAATGCAGCATGTTCAAGATGGAGGACTGTGCTGTCCTCTAGCTGCTCTTCCTCTGTGTCTGGCTACCAAAGAAATTGTCATGCAATACCTTACAGTCTGGATTTTTACAGTGTGTTAGTTTCTCTCTGATATCTGTCCACAAGAATGCTTTTGTACTGCTGCAAATGCAAGGTTGCAATGTGATTCTGTACTTGACAGTATCTTTTCTGTGTAGTCACAGTGGCCTTTAAGTAAAACTTTATCTAGAACAAACTGTTGGTAAAGATGATAGCCTGAAAGTGAGGTCACAGACATGAAAATCTCACCAAGTCTTATTGCTATTTCCAGAACTGTAGATAAAATTAAACGAGAAACAAAAACATATGAAGGGAAATATAGTTAAAAGATGGGAATTGAGGTCCAAGTTATATAAGGTAAAAAAAAAAAAGAGTAGTTGAAATCTCTGATGTGTCACTTGCTGGTTTGCAAAGCTATCAGAATTACTGCTTGGCAGTATGTAATTTTTGCCATGTAGTATTTCAGACTTGACAAAGGGCAGCCAGCACAAATGACAACCATAAAGTAGTTTCCTCTTCACAGAGCATATATGTGTGCATAATTCAATGCTGCTTTGCAAATTTTTAGCAGAAGAATCCTATCAAAGTAAAAGTAAGCTGTTTTATTTGCTTGAGCAAAACACGTGTGTGCACTTTCTGTTTTTTGTTTTGAAGAAGCTGTGATTCTTCACAGAGGCCTGGTAGGCCTCAATGTTTTGCTGAAGCAGAAAATGCAGAACAGTGTATTTTGAACTCTGGGCTGTATAACTCCACATTCCTCTGTTTTTGTGAGAATACTGTGGTCAGCTTGGGAAATCACAGAAACAGAATCCTTTGCTCCTTTAGCAGTGCAAACTTATTGTTTTTATAAAGATGACACCTCCAGTTCTGCAAAGTCTGTTTTTATCTATTTTGTGTTAAGACAACTTCAACTTCTGAATGCTTTCTGTTCTAACTGAAACCAGGTATTGTGATAGCCTGGTTTTCCATTAGATGTGTTGATTAAGGTAATAAAAACAAACCATCTCAACCGCCTCTTGGCCTACGACCCCGTGACAAGAACAGGAAGGACAGTCCTCAGTGGCTTGTACATGGCAAATGCGATTGCTCTATCTCCGAATGAAGATTTCATACTAAGAGCAGAAACCAGCATATGCAGAATCATCCAGTATGTTAGACATCCTAGATATAAAATACTACATGTTAGTTTCTATTACATGTTTTTAATCAGTCTGTAGATACGATTTCCACGTTCTTATTTTTCTGTTTTTTCTCACTTTTCTAAAAATGAAGATTGATTAGTTAACAGAGTTGCTATTGGAGACTTAATCTAAATTACCTATTTCTGTTGCAAGATTTGTGGGATTTACTTAATTCTTGGAAGAGATTAACTGAAATATTGGGGCCTAATTCCTTCAGACTCAAGAGCATTTATGCAGACTCCATTATTAGAGTCAAAACAGACTTCAGAGGACAACTTTTGCTGCATGATTATGATGATTAATGTAACAGTCCCTTTGTCCCACTTTATGTGGAGTTTGTGTTTTAACAGTTTTTTGTTTCATGGAAGCTTGAAAGCCAAAATTTGATATTAGTTTTCATTGGACAGGCATGTCTTCTGTGAATACATTTTTTACTAGAACCGGGGGGATACTGCTAAATGCTGTCATGGATGGAGTGAATCACAAGAGAAGCAGCAATGATAGAACACAACAATTTAATGAAATTTGATACCTGTTTAACAAGATTTGACTGCAAGGTGCACTTGATGATTTACTGCAAAGAGAACAGGGTTCAGACAAGCTGTCAGGGAGACCCTCCTAATGAGTCAAGGTCCAGAAAAGTCCCCCTTGCTTTCTAAACTCATCAGAGAGGACTCCAGGTGCAGATGGATCAAATCCTAGCAAGACTTGGTTTATGCGCAAAGTATTGTGTCTGCTCAATCCTTTGTATCACTTGTCTAAGATTTAGATGTTTATCAGCTATTCTATTAGTTACTTAACAAGGATCTGTTGCAGCAAGGAATATCTGAAGTACTCTTGGAGGGGCAGGTATAGGGCAGATCTTGGCATGCAGTTTGCTGCAGTGCAGAAGTAAAGAGGGCTCTTGGAGTACCATTATTGTAGTTAGGTGAGTGCATTGCTCATGTTGGCTCTTGAGGTGCTATGGCTTTTCAACACCACATCGAATTGGATCATGACCATGAAGGGTGGCTATTGCTTTGGCAGGGTTACAGGAAATAAAAGTCAGGGTGATGGTGGAACACACTGTCTCATGTGAGGCTTTTGGCCAGCATTGCTACTCAAGTTTATTATCTCTTTGCATGTACTACTTCCTGCCGAGTTCTGTTCTCTGTTTTGAAGCATTCCTTGTATTAGTCAAGGTGCTGTTAATCTTACTGCATTTTGCAGCAACCGCTATTGCTGGTGTAAAACAATCCCCCTTTTGCAACTATTGGTTGAGTGGAGCAAATGCAGGAAAGAAAGAAGTTTTGACAGACAACCTGCCTGGATATCCAGACAACATCAGATTATCAAACACAGGCATATACAGAGTTGGAATATCTACTCACTTTCCCAGTTTCTTTTCTCCTTTTCTGGATGCTTTAGGAAAATATCTACTCCTGAAGAGAATTACTGCAAAGGTAACTTGGACAGTTTATAGTATTAACTATGAGTGTCACAAAAACATTAACTTTTGATGTAGAAAGAAATGCAGGAAACTGCTTCAGCTTTACTATCTAGCATATCAACACATACTGACTTTGATTTTTCTTTTTTACATATTTAAACAAAGCCATTTTACTGTTGTAAAATGAACCTACTTCTAAATTAAAAAAAAATCACTATTGACAGAAGTAGTCCATATTTGCAAGCTCTCAGCCTGCTGCTTAAAGAAACATGATATTGTCACCACAGGTTAAGAATCCTTTATAAAAAACACAAGCATTATGCTATTAAAAAATCAAGTTCAGCAAAATAAATCCTGCCAAGCAAGAACCAGAGCTGATTATGATTAACCATGCTACTTTTACTAGGAACCATGCTGCCTTGTCCCTAGAATTTCCACAGGAAAAATACTGAAGTGGGTGACTCAGTGGTGTTCCATCAAGTGCCTGTTATTCTTGCTTTCAGAAAATGTACGGGTTTTTTGCAGCTGGAAGAAGTTCAAACAGTTACCCCACCTTCTTGAGCAAGCAGGCACTGGCTGTATTTTAAGATTAGTGAGCATTTATTGGCCCACCAGCTTCAGACACAACCCAGTGACTATTGTCAGAAGATTACTCTGAATCTGACTAGAGCAGCATCTGGAAAGCAATAGATTAGCGCTGACATTTTGTTCTAGTCATTGAAATTCTCCCCCGCTTGAAGGAAGTTTTAATTCTTTCTCTAAAACTCCTTTATCATTCCACAGCATTTCCTCCACAAACATGGCTCGTTCCTGGAAATTAATGACAAAGGAGACAGTGTGACAAGCTTCCATGATCCTGATGGTCATGTCACAAGGGCTATCAGTGATATGTTTGAGCATGACGGGAAGGTGGATCTAGGTAATACAGAGCTGCCTTTTCTTGTGGTGCCACAGCAAACTTCCACCTTTTCATAAGCTGGAGCATTAAGAAAAAGACAGCAGCATTGTTTCAACAGCCATTAACTGTTTTTCTCTACTTAATGGAAGATCGCTGTATCTCTGAAGGATAAATGAAACTGTTACTACATGGGTAGCAGAAATGAAAGCAGAATGCAGAAATACTTGTTTTAGAAGCTTGCAAAAGCCTCTGCCTTAAACAGGTTAAAGCTACTAAACCACCTTGTTGTATAATTCAGAAATCAGTTATATATACATTTCTGAACAGTTGTAGACTAATCCAAAGAATTCAATTTTGCAACAGGAGACTGAAATAAGAAGACTGTGTCTCACTATTGCTCACAGCTTCCATTTTGGAAAAAGGCATATGTAGCATTTTATTCTTCCTCTTTTCTGGAGGCAGAACATAATGCTTTTAATTATGAACAGCAGTTCCTCCACTGTCTAGTTGAAATTCTGTATCCACTCGGCTCCTTTACTTTCTGAAGAAATATGAGCAAGTACAGCTTAAATTTGTTCTCTCACCTCACTGTTTCTTCCTGCTGTAAAGAAGTGACATGTCATGTTGCTGTATGTAAGAGTACCACTTGACCATGTAGTTCACTAGTGCCTGTTATTAAGTGGCAGGGCAGTAAGCAGAGAACAGGCTCATAGAATCATACAATGTGCTGAGTTGGACAGGACCTTCAAAAAGGCCATCAACTCCAACCCCATGCAGTAAGCAGGGACATTTGGCACTAGATCAGGTTGCTCAGAGCCTAGCCTTAATGTCTCCAGGGATGGGGCCTCCACTATCTCTCTGGGCAGCCTGTTCCAATCTTAAATAGAAATAAACAAATAAATTAGCTATTAGGTCTTTAGAAGTATAACACAACTTGATCCCCTGGAAAGATTTAACTGAAGCTCAGTAACAAAAAGATAAGAAGTTTGATAGGCAGTTTATTTTTTCTTTCCTCAAAAGTGCAGCAGTGAACAGGGTCCTCTGGAAGGGCACTTTCTAAACAAACATTCAAAACAGCAGAAGTTAAGTATGCTCACAACATGCTACAGCAAAGTATGCTCACATACAGAGAGAATAATACAAAAAATAATTTAATTAATCACAGTAAATGACAGCTGTTTCATTATGATGAAATATTGCATTTAGCTTGTGGAATCAACCTTAAATTGACCTCAACTGAAAAGGCATTATACCTGCTTCAGGTTTGTGTTTGCATGTGTGTATCACAGGTACAGCTTTATTTCTCAGATTACTGGGGTCATGTGTAAGCATGTACTAGCTGTATTAATTTATGCTGAACTGATGATGTAGAATGTTTATTTTTTTTTGTTTAGGATAATGTAATGAAGTTATTAATTATATTTCTCCCTGTATAGTATCTACTCTACAGATCAGATAATTAGAATGCACAGCTCTGTTTTTAATGTTTTAAAAATAAAAAAAAATTAATTCCCATTTTACCTAAACCAAACTTTGTACCAGTAAGGCCCTTTCGTTTAAAATTCTGCATTGGTAAGTTCCTTTCATTTAACACAAACGCCTTCAGTCACAAAGTATGGATACAACCATGGTCAAATAACACATGAAATGCTATATATCCAGGAAGAACATTTAGTTTTGAAGCCACTTAGTTGGGAATTAGATCTAGGTAAGATTCAGGGTTCCTTCATGGTGTTTTTTTAATTATTGAGGATTAGAATTAACACTGTTCAGTCAAGGCTGTAAAAGTTCTCAGAGTTAACCTCTTTCTTGAAATAAGACACCAGGCAAGTGACAAACATTCCCTAAAAGCAATGGAAGGTAGGCAGCTCTTGCTTCCTGTTCTTCCTTCAACTACATGCTTTCATTGAACAGTTTTTGCATCTTTATCAAAAGTGAGTGTGAAGCAGATCCTTCCCTGAATTACTCTTCTGGTTAAGTAAGGACTGACTAGTTTCCTTCTGAATTTCAGTTTAATACAACATTTACTACCTATGACATATTTCAGATTTTCCTGCAGTGAGTTATTGAGTGTAGTTACAAAATGCTTTACAGGTATGTGAAGTGTTAACTTGGGGAAAATATATGTATTGATTCTGTCAGCTTTTATATTAGTTATCAGGCAAAAATATAATACAAAAGAAACTTTCCTTGTTATGGCTTAAGATCACTTTAAGAAAAGACAGCATTAAAATTACACATCTGTACCTATAACAAAGTGGATCTGTTTGTTTGTTTTTATGAAGAAGTAACATAATGCACATTAAGGGCATGGAAACTTAAGTAGAAACTTGTTACAGGACCTAGATTTGATACTACTGTTGAGCGTTTTCTGTGCAGCAATCAAAGCTACCAAAAGTTTAAACAAAGAAAGAGTCCAAGTTGCTAGAGTTACCTGAGCAAAACACTACTTTAGGCTTAGCTCAGTGTGCAAGAAAATGCTTGAGAGTATGGAAACAACTTTGGTTTTGTTTTTAAAGACAAAGAGTCTGAAGGATATCAATGGGCAATACTAGGGCTTCAGAAACAAAAAGCAGGATAAAGCTACAGTTGTAGTGGAAGGAAAAAAAAAAAGTCCTGAGTTTTTGAAAGTGTGGAGTCTGCAATTCAAAACATTTATACAGATGCTCCAGCTGAAAAGTTACCTTCCAAGAGCTATTTTTTTTTTTTTCTCCTAATATTTGGTCGCTCTAGAGATTTGGAAACATGATTTAGGCTTGAGACAAAAGCTCTATAAAATTTAACCTATAGACCAGCACAGGAGTTCACAACTGCAAGCTACATTAATGGACAACTTCTGTGCTTCAGAATTAAAAGCCAGGTAAGTTAAACTTGCCAATAGCATTGTTTATATCTAGTTAGTGGATCTGCATCTTCCTAGTTTTGAAAGAGTTGTACTTTCTTGTCTACTTACTGATTACTTTATAGTTTTTAGATGATAGTAGTTGAAATCATCATGCTCTCTATTTGGGTAAGAGGTCTGAAATAATTAACTGAAAACTAAACAGTTCTGCCACAGTCTTTTCGACAAGGGAATTATTACCTTCAGTGATAACAGAGCTCATTCTCTCTAAAGCAACACAAACTTGTCTTGCAAGCGATACATAATTCAGTGTTTCTGGGGGCTGTTTGCCAAAGAATCTCTACAGAAGATAGATACTAACAGAAGTTTGGGTGTTTTTTAGGAATCAGAAAGATACTCGAGTTTGGGTGCAAGCAATGGCTGTGTTCCAGATAAGCCTAACCAGAAGGTTCAAAAGACAGTATCACCCTTCCAAAGGGTGATACAAGTACTTCAGTCAGACATTTGATGTCAGTCCTGTGGTGTGAAGGCCACTTACTGCAGGTTCTGAGTAGTTGTGTCTCAACCAAAACCTAACACTATGAAGCACTCAGACTGTCTAAAATAGTCCTCCTAGCCTAACTTCTAGCAAGTAATGGTTTATTTGTTTTTGGCTAGTTTTCTCTCAAAATCATTTACCTTCAAGAATCTAACTGACATACAACTTCAAGACATTTCAAGACATTTGGAGGTTAGTGACAGATCAACTTGACTGTGGTGCCCAACGTTGGTGGAAGGTTTTTTGTGATGCTTGGTTTTAATATTACTTCAGTTAGGAGTTAGCTCAAAGCACAGACATGCTTATTTGAATACTTAGTCTCAGCACTCTCTTGTTTAACTCACTAGGCAGTCTGTATTTAACTCTAAGCTTTTTCAGTAGTACACAGTAACCCATTCCAGCATTTCACACCAGAAGGGGGGTGAAGTTACATTCTTGCTTGCAAGCCAGCAAATCTACCCTACCGAAATTCATTGGTCTCATTTCAAGTGGCCTTGTTGAAAGGGAATACTTAGCATATGAATTTAAACTCTGCACAAGACAACTGCTGGTCAGATCCTACAGTTTTGACTATGCTGTCCTACACTATTTTGGGCTAGTTTGCTACTGTTAACAGCTTTTTGAGTTTGATAAAGGAAACTTATAATAAAACAGATTCTTAGGAAGTTTATGACACTGAATATGGGTGAGCATTACTGTGCAATAGCACCTGCCTACCTAACCCAACTCAAATACACTTGCATTGATTTTTTTCTTTTTTTTAGACAAAATAAGCTATTCAGGTTCATAGGCATAGGTTCACCTGTGCTTGTGATATGAAAAAGGTACTTGAAAGACAAAGATGGTAATCAACTATCTGAGCAAGACAGATTAGCCGTGTCTAACGATTCAGTTACAGTTCAGCTGTAAAATATACATATTGCACAAGGCAACTGGCTAAAGACAAGGGGTTTTCTTCCAAACAGGGTCTGAATAGCCCATCAGAAGTCTTCTAGCTGTGATTAGCGAGAGTTAGAGACAGACCTGCTGCAGTCACTGGAGAAACTGGTCAGTGGGAGCTGATTGAAGATGCTCCTCAGTGCCTTACAAGGACCGTGCAGAAAACCTCCGAGCCCAAACACCATGATTGCTGAACATGAGCCGTGGGTCAAACCTGTACCTATAGAAAGTGACAGAGTCTGCATGAGCTTCAGCTAGCCCACAGTGACCAACACTTTTAGAAACAGCTTATTTCTGCAACAGTTCTGGTAACAAGGCTACAGAAATAGTTGGGTTTTTTAACAGCATGCAGCAGGGAGTCTCTTCTATATATTGCAAGAAAATTAATTGTAACACCAGACAACTAAGGAGCTGACAGTCTCCAAAATAGATAAATACTAGCTACAACATACAAACAGCACATTGGCATGTATAGCATTAAGCATTTAGGAGATGCATTCTAACAGAAAGCTTTGCTGCCTCCAATGGAGCTAACTGTAAGGACACTTCAAATAGTGTTTAAAAAAAGCTGCAGCCAAAGTGATTACTGACTGAATTTTGTGGCAGTAAGTGCTACTTGCTTACAATGGCTGACTAACAGACACAACATAAGTCCCACAAGAAACATGCTTTGCTAACAGCACCTCCAGGAACAATCAGAGCAAGAATTTGGGGAATTCCTACTTGCAGAAACCTACAGAGCTTTTCCATATTTTCAAATGAATGTGAGGTCAACTTGTCTATGGCCACAGCACAGCTGTAAGCTCCAGCTATTCTAAGTCAAGAGTGGCTCACAAGATTACACTAATAGTATTAATACTATCAAACTACATTTGGTAGGTTAAATTAAAAGAGACCAAACATTAAAAATCAGAAGCATCAAGAAAACATCTCTATTAAACAACAGGATGCATGCCAGTAATATATTTAATCAAAAATATCTTCTATAAAAGCTCAAAAGTATAATACTTTTAAATAAAACTATATCACAATGACTTGAATCAGTGCTTACCCAGGATCAAAGACACCTGGTGTACGGCAAGTTGCTCCTGAACAGGACTGCAGCATCATTAACCGATAATTCATCTTTTCTAGAATTTCTTGATCAATTGTTTTAGCAATGTTATTGAGCTGGTGTGGATCTGCAGTCAAGTTATACACTTCCACAAACACCTGGAGAGGAAAGTTATTGCTCTGTATTAAGTCCTAAATGCAAATTAACATTTAACCCTATCATTTGGGAAGGACACTTTATGGCATCAGTCTCTAAAAGTACATTGCAACATCCTCACATACAAACTAGACTTAACCTTGTGGCTCAGGGGTGAAAGACAGGCCAGTGTGTTGGCAGAACTAAAATTTTGTGATAGTACTGTTGTAGTAGTTTTAATTTCCACCTAAAGAACTACCCTTCTACACTGCAGGTTCTTTTTGTAACACATAAGTGGACCCTGTTTTATGAGTGTAAGACCAAAAAGACCCATAACTAAGCTAGCTGTCTTTTTTGTGAATTGATCTAAAAATACAATTTCATGACCATCACATCACTATTATGTGGTCACCAGGTGTTTCCAGCTGTCAGACAGCTGTCTTCATTACACAGACAAGATGCTGAATACAAGATTGCTGTAACCTTAATACAGAAAAAAGTGTGCATATGTGTGTGCATTTTAAGAATGTTTGTCCAGAGGATTTGGTTATTGTTATGTTAAGCCTCTGAAGCATTCTGTGGGACAGAATGAATTCCACTGTGGTTTGGTCTGTGCTAGTGTCAGAGGCCTAATTGCAGATGATGTCATTTATAAGTGGCTTGGCTTTATCTAACTTAAAGGTGCATCCAGACAGACTTTGGTTGCAACCTTTCTTGTAAGGTTCACTACAAGGTCTTAGAAGCCACATTGCTGCATGTTCCCAATACTGTTAGTCATACTTTAGTTGACCCAGGCAAGCTGAGTGACCCAAAAGGGACACAAGCATATCTCCTTTCCAGAAAAAAAGGAAATTAAGGGTATTACTGCACCAACTTCAGTCTGCTTTACAAGGAAAGGTGCAACACTTGTTTAACTTCAACATAAATTGTCACAAAGAGGAGATATAAAGAGTAGGGTCTGCTAATTGGCACCTTGGTCTTCTATAGAGTCTTTCTTGCCTTCTTACTGCAAAAAAGATCTTGTGAGATTTAGCTATTCATTCTGAACGACCAGAAAATGTAGTGTGATGGCATAACTGGGGATATCTGCTGTTTATGCATTCATTGCATGCCTGCTGACAATGCAGTCACAGTTATAACTTAAATACTGTTTTGGCACATAAACGAGAGCAACAGAAGTGATCAGCCTGGGATTCCACTTCTTTCCAAGGAAAAGAGCTGCAGCCAAATGCAAGAACAGCAGAGATACAGCATAATAGAAAATGCCAGTCACACAGAAGACACTGCCACATGCAGAGGAGGATAGAGAACAAAACCCAGCTCCAGCAGGCTTTTAGGTGACAGCAGAAGGTATTAACCATAGTTTAGGCTATTGTTCCTTCCTCACATTTCTCTCACTTCTTCTACCCAGAAACCTTCAAGAGTTTTGGTCAAACATTTTCACCAGCAGACAAATCCTGCACTGTTTATCCTGCAAACAGTGCTAATCCATTTTTAGGAGTACTTTACTGAAACCTTGAGTAGATAAGAGTGCAGACAGTTACTCACACAGTTGAGAACAGCTGTCATCTGCTAGTCAGACACGGAGACTTACCTCCCGGTCATCAAATTCACAGTACTGTAGATCCCAAGAAGTTGATAGTGTCCTTACACATGCGTATGTGTTGTTATAGGAATCTTCACAGACACAGTCTGGGAAACAGTGCTGTGAAGTGAGCAGTGAACAAAGACTTCAGAGCAGGAAAAATAAACCCAACAAAAACTAGAAATCCTTTCTTTTCCTAGAATCAGCTTTTCCAGCTCAGGCAAATTGATGAAAACCTTACATACATTTGTAAGACTTTAAGCAAAACCTCAGCTCTTCTAAATTTGAGAAAGTGTAATTATTATTAAGCTCACCATGATTCAGTGCATTTTGTCAGGGAAAGGAATATACACATATTGAAGAAAACACTCTACTACAGACAATACCAGCTGCATGCTCAAAACAAATCATTGATTCAGGAAGGATGTAACTATTATTTAAGTCACTAGCTAAGAACTATGTGATGAGTTCACTGGAATTTTAGAAAGAACATGATGCTGCTACTGCCCACTTTGCCAAGCTCACACCTTCCTGCATGTTTCTCCAGCCCTGAGTCCCTCTAGATTCCCACTGAAGGGCTGACTGTTTTCTATATGGTCATATGGACACAGTTCCACACGGCTGATGTCTCCCTCTGATTCATACATACTGCACAGGTCCTAGAGAGGGAGCTTCTATCTACCAAGACACTTACTTACAGAACCATACAGCAATGGGTTTCAATTCAGCAGCTGTTTTCTAATATCAACAGATTTTGTCTTGCTTACTGTGACTCCAGGTCCTAGGCCAGGACAGGTAGGATCGCTGCCATTGTATCCTTCTCCTTGGTACTCCACCAAGAAGTCTGATCTCCATGTGACATTTTTGTCTCCTCTCTAGGACAAGAGTTTAAGAGGACTTAGTATCTACTGCATTGTAAACAAGAAGATACTCTCCTTGCTTAGTATAATCAAATGCTGGTCACTGCTTTCAGGGCAGTTTGAATCACAGTGTCTAGATCATCAATCTTAAAATAATAGTTAGCCTTAGATTAGAATAATCTTCTGTAAATGGTAGATAAGAGGATCCAACTTTAAAAGATATGAGCACAGCTTCTTGTGAGGGCTTAAAGTGCTACCTCTGGTTTATAAAAAGTAATACCAAACAGGAGCCACACAGCCAGATATATTTATATTATAGATGAGACTCAAACAGGGTGCCCAGAGAGTCTCTTTTTCTGGAGACATTCAAAACCTGCCTGGATGCCTTCCTGTGTGACCCGATCTACATGCTCCTGCTCCAGCAGGCAGATTGTGTAGGTTGATCTCTCAAGATCCCTTTCAATCCTTGAAATTCTGTGATTCTCTGTGATTCTGTGAAACCCCTGTAATGAGGCAATTTCTCTTCAGTTTATATCAGATGACACCCTTGGCATAAGAAAAGATAAATAGCTTTAGGAAGCAACTGAGTTTAAGCTGCTCTGGTTTGTAGCTGCATTTTTAAAAGACAGAGAGAGGCGCATTGTTACAGCACCATCACAGACACATATAGCAGAACAATGAATTTCACAGCTCCAATTCCTTCAGAGTTACAATTAGATGCCTTTTACTTGCTTCTGTCTAAAGAACAGTTCAAGGTTTGGATAGAAGGTTTTAAAAGCAAAGCTCTGTTTTAAATCTGGATGATCTTCTACGTTTCCAAGTAAGCTGCCTTCAATTTATAGACTAAATTTAATTAAAACTAAAAGGATCAACTGCAAGCAGCTTTATTTAAATAAGCTTCTGCTCACTTACAGGAAAAGTCAGGTTTACTTTGTAAATACACCACATGCGTTTTCCTAGATTTTAGGTTGAAACTCTAGTTTTACTAGTGGCAAGCCAAAGATTTAAATAAAAGTGCTCTCCTTTTCTGATGGCCACGCTGAAAAATCCTAAGGAAAAGGTGGGGGAGGATGCACAGTGGAAACAGCACACAACCTCCCAATCAGGAATTACTAGAAATGGCAGGATTAGCCAAAGGTTGACACAGCTTTCTGATACCGCAAATGTATGACCACAAAGTCATAGGGCTTATGAAAATACATCTGTATTTAAACAAGATATCTGCTTTTTGCCCTAAGCTACGAGCAGCCCACCTGAAAATGCCATCAAGGGAAGAATATGGGTTATGAGTCAGCCTAATCTATTGAAGGGAGTGGTGTTCACTGGGGGATGGGGGAGAAACATCCTTGCAAGAATTACATGTTACTAACCCATTCATCTACTTACCAGCAGTGGCAACAGTGACATCCCATCCATCTGGGTCTTATTTAAGTCATACCCTGCAATGTCCAGAATAGTGGGACCCAAATCAATATTTGCAACGAGCATCTACAGGGCAAGGAAAAATTACTTTAGAAGACGAGAACCTAACAGATGTTATAATGACACTTTGCACTTTACTTCTGTAGGCTGCATTCAAACTAAAGCACACAGCACTTCCTACCACTTTATTTATTTGATTTCATTGCTACATACATAGGAGGATGTTATTACCTAACATTGATAGTCATGAAACAATATTAAAAGTAAGCCCAAACTCCGATTTAACTTTTTTCTTACCTTGTTTGTCTGATTTGGTTTTATCCCTGGTCCTCGAACTAGCAAGGGAACTTTGATATCAAACTCATACAGCTGACGTTTGTCTATTGGCAGAGAAAACTGACCTATATGAAAGAAAAATGGAAAGTCTTAAGTGACTTTTACATTTTAAGAGTCTCGTGTTACATAATTTACAGCAGCCAATTTTTTTAAGAAGCCATAAGAGGCTCTTAACCAAAACTAATAAACAAAGTAGAGGAGCGGAACAAACAACTTCAAAGTAAAAGCTATATCTTAGAAAGTTCACAAGCTCAGTTACTGCATTTTTTATTGCACATGATCAGACAAGTCTTCACTGCTTAACATTTTCGTGGCAACCCTTCCTCGATTTCTGTCCTAATTTTACACATACCAGGAGACAGTGGTAGAGATTAATGCTAACTATAAAACCAACAACAAAATCCCCAAACATCCCACACTCCAACTCCAGATTGTTCTGCAGCTCACATCACTACTTCTCATGCCTACAGTTTTCCATAGTTGCTGTTTCCATTTTCTGGAGTGTTTACGAGGGTGAGATGTTACACAATTCCTGGATCTTCTACAAATATGGAGTAAGCAGTGAAAACTTTACCAGTGTGGTAGCCATTGTCTGATGTGTAAATGATGTACGTGTTGTCTAATTCTCCATTAACCTCCAGTTTCTTCACCAGTTTCTCTACAAGGTCATCTACTGACAGCAGCGTTTGCCACCTGTACAGAAACAAAAGTCATTAATATTAGAATATGAAGATTTTAGAGCAATTCTGCCTGGAGGTAGGGCATTTCTGTTATGCTACAGGCCACTTTAAGTGGATTATTTGGCTTACAGATTCTGAAAAACAAACTGAATGTGAGTGTTACAGTGTACTTTTTGAGGCAGCAACTTAAGATAGAAAGCGACTGTTTGTCTTCAGTTCTTGTTGACTTTGTTCTGCAGTGTCTGAGAAAGACGTCAAAATGCTGATTACTTCTTATCTGGAGACATTTGGGACCAACTTTAAAACAACAAAGTAAGGAAAAGTCAGAATTATCTCCTACAAGGCCACTTGTTATTAGTTTCATATATGTGGTCTTTAAAATACAAAACTGCCACAAATTTAATTGTCTATGTGAGATCCTTTTGGCCTGGAAATTACAATGCACTATTTTGTATTACTCATGTAATATTGGGGTCTGTTATTCCAGGCTTTCTAAAGCCTTGAACAGCTAAAGTTATTCTTTCCTTTGTCACAGGTTTTGCTGTTGAGACAAGTGACTGCTTCTTATAAGTCAATAATAAGCCTCCACAGACTAGTATCATGCTGAATTAACCAGACTTTCTGAATTCTTGAATCCTGTTGTTCCCAGGCTTAATTTTTAAATATTGATGCATAATTTTACTTTCATGTTTTATAAAGCAAGATGCTGAATAAAAATTGGTTTTCCACCTCTAAAGTGACAAGGACAGGCTAAAAGAGTTGGGCTGTTCAGCCTGGAGAAGAGAAGGCTGCAGGGAGACCTCATTGTGGCCAACCAGTACCTGAAGGGGACCTACAGAAAAGCTGGAGAGGGACTGCTTGCCAAGGTGTAGATGAATAACACAAGGGACAGGGCAGGTTTAGATTAGACACTAAAAAGAAGTTCTTCACCATGAGGCTGGTGAGGTACTGCAAGAGGCTGCCTAGAGAGGTGGTGGAGGCCCCATCCCTGGAGACACTCAAGGCCAGGCTTGATGACGCTCTGAACAACTTGATCTAGGGCAAGGTCCCTGCTCACTGCAGGAAGCTGGACTAGATGACCTTTAAAACTCCCTTCCAACTCAATGCATTCTAAGGGGCTATAAGTGAATGCCTGAAAATGAAGTTTAACACTTAAAGTTCAGCTTATGTTTGTTTTAGAGCTTTTAAAAACAAATGCCCACACAGTGCAAAGGAATACATTTCCTGTGTGTTAAAAATGGGGAACAAGTTGCATTTTCACATTACTCCCCACATCCCATTTACAAAAGGGAATCAAGTACTCATCCCATCAGGTATTCCCACATAAAAAGATCTCAGACTGAGAGCCAAAGTTAGTAAGTCAGACTAACTCGCAGACATATCAATTACTTTTGATGTACATCATCATGTAAGTACCTGGCATTCAAGTAATATGTCAGGCCATTTTTAATGAAAATCTGTTCTGCACAAAAAGAAAATCAGTAGAGGCACTTGGCATGATTGGTCTATTTCATGATAAATGATGGCAGAATTTGGGAGCAAAATATTTCTGAATTCAATGACAAGCTTCTTTGCTAACAAAATAAACGAAGTCAGGTCTGCTAAGACAGACTCCACTATCTATTACTAGCAGGTAATTTGACATCTACTGCCAGACTTATTACAACCCTTAAAAAAACCCAATAACAACAATTTTAAAAAATAGAAGTTCCAAGTAGAAATATTAAAAAAAAGAAAATCTTACCGCTTTCTATAAGCATCATCAAGAAACTGTATTGAAGAGTTAGTCATGGGAGTCTTTGCTTGTCGAATTAACCAGTGCTTGTTCTAGAGGAAAAGAGGAAAACAACAAAACCACAAAAAGATTAGCAGAGGGGAGAAGTAACAGCTTTTATACTCCTATTAATGCAGTTATAACAAGAAATGCTGTTTAGAGTGAAACATCCATGTGATTCCTGTGAAAGAGTGAGGCAATGCTGTCAGACCTGACTTTGATTTTCCCTCCTGGGCTACATACAACTCTTGCAACTTTGATTTTAAGTATCACAGCTTTCAGCCCTCTTTGAGAAGAAAATAAGTAGCTGTGGATATTCTCAATCAGTTTAGGGGAGAAGTTTGTAAAAAGAAACCAGAGAATGCTCTCCCAGAGATAAGAGTCTGAGATGGGTTTAATAATAACTTGAATGACTGAGCAGCATTGCAAGACTGGACTTGGTTGTCAAAGTGAGGTCTTTTTAAGACCTCAGCTTGGTGAGCACTCTAACATAGGTGGAGAGGTGGGGAGAAACTCCTGCATCAGAAATGATAGGTGAGGACGAAGATCTGTATGACAGTTCTACTATCAGACTTTGGTGGACTGTGAATCCAGGCCTGGAAACTACTGAGAGAAGTAGAAACAATACTTTTTTTTTTGGCTCCAGAATGAGCATTTCTTTATCCGAGTCATTATTAACTCATTATTATTGGGTCACATCCCCAAGTCTCAGAAACAGCCCACCCTTTCTCCCCTCAACACCTCACCTCCCCCCCTCAAGTAACAGAGATAGTTTAACTCATTAGGAGAAATATTCCCATGTCCTGAAGCACAAGTTTGAAATAGGTTGGCTGCTGTACATGGGCATAGGAAGGTCCATTGTGAACAACCTGAAGTTTAGTATTAGCGGGCAGCAGAATAAAGGAGAAAATCACATCAATGCAACATAACACCTGTTCATTTAGTAGGTGAGAGATGACCCTCCCATCCATACAGTTCCAGCCTGTATTTATTCAGTTGGTTAGTCTTCTCAGTAGAGCCTCTCCGTACACAACTTCCTCCCTGTCACAAGCAAATGACTCTGACAGGACTCAGGCTTCAGGAACTCACAATGAAGTGACTCATATCTCCTGCAATTCTTCAGTTCCCGTTTTCTGCTCTTGCTGACTGAATAAAAGAGATCTGGGCCAGAGATCTTTCATAACAGAAGTCAAGCAATTCTCTGGAGAGTCACTAAGTCTGTCTCAGCAAGACCAAGATTAAATACCTAGGAACTGTGTGGTGGTTGAGAGAGGAAAAAGAAAGACATCATCAGCTCAGCAGAAGGTCTTCAGAGAACAAAGGAGCTGGCAACATCACCTGTGCACCAGACATCTTTCTCAAGAGGCCTTCATAAGGCTCAAACATGCCAAATAACTCACATGGGTAAGTCACCTAGTGCAGTAGAAACTTCCTCTTTTCTGGAGTAATTTTTAATTCCTATCTTCAAAGTTTTGAAAACTTCACATGGTACCTAAACTCCTTCACTGGTTTTCCAAAATCTTCAGAGTGATTAAGAGTTTTCAGATCTGCTTCCCTGTCAGTCCCTGTAAAGTCTCTTTCACCAGTTACATCCAAAGCTGTCCACTAGTTCTGCTGCCTCCCCATGCCCCATTCTCAAAGAAATTGAGAAGCAGCATGCCACATCTTGCCAGCAGTATCTGAACACAGCTGTGCTCTGAATCTGGAAGAAAACAATGCACACAAGAGAAACATCCAGTATATTATCTTCACCAGCCTCTTGCTCAGAACAGCTTAGATAAAACACTCATCCAGGCTATCAAGAGTTCCCCTGGGGAAACCAGACGGCTACCCATCATGAGAGAGTTGATAGCTGAGAAGCCCAAGCAGAAATTAAAGCGCACGTCACTGCCCAGAGTCTGAAAAGAGCTTTAGCTCCTTATTTTCATGCAGACATTCTTCCCAGGTGGCCCCATGCTCACACACTATGGAAGGCAGGCAATGTTAATTTAGGAATCAAGACCATACAGTGCAAGACTATCTAGCAAACATTACAACAGTGATAACTCGAGAATCTGAGCCTATGAACACATTTATTGCTGCTGCAGGAATTGTGTGAAGCTCAAAGAACTCTGTGTCAAGATCACAACACTACCAATTACAGAAGTGCATACTATTAATGATCCTAGCTACTTTGCATCTAGAAAGAAGGGCAATGCCAGTCTGTTCCCCTCCTGAAACCTGCAAAAATGGCTGTATCCACAGATTTTTACTACCAAATGTTAAGTAAGTCTGTTATTTTGCTTCATATTATATAGGCATACACAGAGCTTTTGCTTTTGTCACACATAAGGGACCTCCCTTACACTATTCTTTTGGCTAACTGGTGACTTTGCTGCTAAGGCTCTTTCTTGCTCACTGCTTTGAAAACATTCAGTTACTAGTAAGGGATTTTATGGCAAATATCCTTTTATGGAGAAAATAAAAAAAAAGTTTGATTCCCACTACCTAGTTCAAAACCCAAACAAGTTGAGCTAAATTGCTTGTTACTGCTCATAGTCCTCTTCTCCCCTTTCATCCACATTTTTATATCGTGCTGATAAGCACAAGGTCATTTTACAAACCACAATCCTCAGCTAAAAACCAGCTTTATGCTGTAGTATGAGAGTCAGCGTGACCTCAAGAGGTATAACTGCACTTCTCCACATTGGCATTTAAGCAATGGCATCACTTAAGATTAAGAGCAAATCTTCAAGTGAATTGGTTGAATGCTGAACAGTAGCAAGTTGTACATTATAAACTAATTGAATCAAACTCACAAAACTTCTGTTAATATTTCACTAAATTAACTAACCGATTGTGATTTTCACTTTCACTTACCAGCAGAGTAAGTAGCGGCAGATTAAACTAAGCTAGACCATTATTTGGCCAAGTTTACTGGCAGTGGAAGGTACTGCCCTGACACAGGGATTATCTGTGAGTTTCTAACATTAGGCTTAGCAATCCCAGTTACAGGTTACTTCAAACAAATGAAAAGCTAGCTCTTAAAATCCTGAGTCATAACTTCCTGAAGTCCTCTGGTGAGCCTGATACCTGTCAACTAAGGACAACGTTGTCATAAGTTCAAGTAATCAGCCACCCACTCACATGAGCAGATGTGAGTAGGAAGACAGGACTCTCACTCTTCTTTACCTGACCCTATGTGCAACACATGACCTGTGTGTTCTCCTTATCATACTGAAAGCAACAAAAGAATACTTTAAGAGCTTCAGCAAAGTCTGGGATTGGATGTTTTTTTCCATTTATCAACTGTTCTATTGCATTGCCTTATTTTTGCCACCATTTAAAAAAATTTATAAGGTATTAGTATGCAAATATTCCCAATAAACAAATTTTAGCCTGAAAGGCTGATTAACATAATGAAATATCCAGTAGTCATAGTATTAGCCTATTCCTTTTACTGTTTGAACTTGCCATGCAAGTCAGGGTCACTGTCTACCACTTTCACTAACGAGCAGAATAACCTATGCAGATTCTTGCTCATTAGCTTACCTTTCCATGAATGTTAAAATTGCTGTTTCTTGGTGCACTGACGTTCTGAAAGCTCTTCATATACTGTGGAGCAGCTGTCCAAGGAGAGTGTGGTGCTGGGGTTGAGATCATCATAAAGAAAGGCTCAAAATTTGATTTGTACTCCAAGAAGTCCAATGACATGTTGGCCTGTGAAGGGTTTTGTTAGAGAAAGAGTGTCATACTTCCAAAGGAAGGCAGTGAGAATTTGAAAAATCCAGACTAGACATTCATAACCTATTTATAGCTCAGTAGTACCAGAAACATTTAAATAAACTCTTTCAAAAACTTACCGCTTGCTCATCTATAAATATCCCAGACAGCATCTCTGGATGAGCAGCTCAGTGATAAAAAAAAACAAATTTCAAGCATTCAAGTTAAACAATTTTTTCCCATTTCTGAATGGCTTTCAACTTCATATCTTTCCATTATTTAAACCTGGAAAGCTCATTGAAAGTTTGTGCTTATTCCAAGTATCAACAAAACCTAAACCTTGCTTTCATCAAGTAAAACTGGAGCTTTTTCTGAGGCACTCAGATGCCATCTCCCACCTGGCAGATCATAGACTAGCAGTTTTGAATGTCTTCAGAAATAGTCATAGTTCTGAAAAACTATGTTCAGACCCACTGTTTGCAGGGTAGGGTCATTCTGTAGCAAGCTCCTGTTTTCTAAGAGGTGCCACATTTCTGCGGGTGAAACTGGAAGGTCTGTTGAAGGAGAGTGCCAGACTCCACTCATTCACACCACTGGACTTTCATTTTAGTTTCAAGTAGCAAGTTAAAAGAGATTGCAGGTTCCTTTTTGGCCTTCCCTGGATTAGCTTTTGAAACTAAATTTTCAGAGCTACTATTTGCAAAAGAGTTCTTCACTATTCATTTCTTGCAACATTTTCCTTCTCTATCTGATTAATATACCCCATTTTGAATTTCCTATAGCCCCTTTTCTTTCCCTAGGAAAAGCAGTATGCTAGGAATTTCCTCCTCTTCCTCATAATTTGTAAGCACTGTAAGCAAACAGTGCTGGACTTCAATTACATGAGATTGGAGTGAAGGGAGAACAGTGAGAAGTTTGAAAGCCTAGTTCAGACACTGGTGTGAGATGGGTAAACTCACAGATGTAGTCCAACTTAGATTTTGTTAGCAGCTTAAACTGCAACATGTCAGGACTGTAGTGGACAGATCCGAGTGTTCAGATTCTTGATATCAGAAGCAATACTTAGATATTCTTAGTCAGGACAAGCTTGTGCATCACATCAGAGTACACGGGGACTTCACATAAGCAGTTTATCCCTGTGAATGTCCTCTCAAGTGAATTAAACTTCAACACCAGCTCTAGTTAAATGTGTTTGGTAACTACAGGCAGACAGCACAATGCAACACTGAAAACCATTTGAATGCTTTTTTGAATGCTATATCAATTAAGTAACACACTACAAGACTTTATGTATCAATGACCTTAAGAACTGCTGAAGGATCAAAGAAGACTAGTAATAAGAGAGTCTCACTTCTGGCTTATCAATTCCAATCTAGCTCTAGATGGTGTAAATCCAAATTTAATCAGACAGCTGTTCAGTGCCCTAAGCAACATCAATCAGCTCTGTTCCCAGTAAGCAGCTGTCTGTTCAAGAGCCCACTGGAATGAAACTCAATGGTCTCAATGGAAAACTGGAAAATCACTGGATGAAGGGACTTCTCAGAATAATTTTCTCCCTGGTGCTGCACATGAGCTCCACATGCTACCTACTCAGAAGCTGTTAACATCACATCAAATTAAGACTCCAGCTTGGCAGGCAGAAGGAACACTCCCCCTAACTCCCCACCCCCCAAAAAAAAACTCCCAGCAAACCTCCAAGCTACTGAAGTAACTCTTCCACTTTTAAGCATGTGCTGTCTTTGTTACCTCTCTTTACCTTAAGGCTAAAGGCTCCCCTAGTCAGCTACACATTTTGGCCCAGTCTATACATCATATTAGCCTTTGACACTTCCAAGTTATCAGTTTGACTAGTTAGAGATTACAAGATACTGACACATCATAATATCTAACAAAGAAAACATGGTGCAAAGTTATTTTTACTTAATTTCCCACCCTGTTAACCTGCTACCCAAGCTGTGTATTGCAGTGAAATACATGTAGTAATTTAAGACATTGCCTACACACATCATGTTCCTCACACAGCACAGCAGCTGGTATTAACCCCTCAGTGAGGCTACTGGCAAGCAAATGGGCAGTTGGAATCCCTTTCCTCTCCACAGCTCATATACACAAACTTATTTCTAAAAATACTCAGAATCATGCTCTGCTGATTAATGCCCACCAACCACCATGACAGAGGTACCTGAAGGGGACTACAGAAAAGCTGGGAAAGGACTGTTTGCCAGGACATGGAGCAATAGGACAAGGGGCACTGGTTACAAACCAGGGCAGGTTTAGATTAGACATTAAGAAGTTCTTCATCATGAGGGTGGTGAGGCACTGAAGTAGGTTGCCCAGAGGAGGCCCATCCATGGAGATATTCAAGGCCAGGCTTAACGAGGCTCTAAGCAACCTGATCTGATCTAAGCAAGTTGCAGGGGATTTGGACTAGATAGCCTTTGAAGGTCCTTCCCAGACCAGCACACTGTATGGATTCTATTACAATCACCTATTTATGAACTAATACAGCCTTACAAATGATCAACCGCACCCCTCCCCAAGCCCCCAGAATGAGGTATTATCTGGTCATAAGCAGATTCCGTTGCAAAATTTCTTACCAGGACATCTGTCAGGTAATCTGTGCTGTAGTTCTCCCCATGCCTTCGGGCTTTGCCATTCACTGAAAGAGTATAGTTGTAGTACTTTGAATTTTTCTCCTGTGAAAAGGAAGAGATGTGCATATTTATGCAAAGTAGTATGTCCATTGATTACTTGGAAGAAACAATGAGCTGCTAGCATGCATTTGTCACAATGACAGAATTCTCAGAACTGGCCTCCAATAGCAAAACTTATCTTAGTTCCATCTCACATTGCTTTGGCTTTACAAATAGGGTTTTTCCCCCCAGCAGCTAAGTGGGAGTAACAAGTGTTTGTGAAAGCCAAGGATCTGATACACAATAGAGGGAGAAAAAGGGAAGACAATTTGCATAAACTTGCTAGATGCTCTTTTCTAGCTCCTTCATGACCAAAGTTAGAACAGAATTTGGACTACAAAGAAAATGAAATGAAACATTTTTCTACAAAAACAGTTACCCACCAAAGCATACCAGAAGCTCCATCCGGGAGGGACATGACCTACTCCTCCTGCATCTTCTGCTCCATACTGAAAAAAGAAAGACCAGAACTCACAAATTCAATTATAATGAATTAAAAACTAGAAATTCTCTTTCATATTCACATACTTTAATCAACAACAGAAACAGCATTAAGCCAAATCTGTTCAAAATGGAAAAAACATGTATGCATATTAAAACATATGTATAGCCTGTTAAAGAGACTGGGGTTAAATAACTAGAAAGGCTATAACTGGACAATAAAAGCTAAAATTTATTCCCTGTTCTACTCTGCATATGCAAATACAGGGAGGTCATGGATGCAGGTGATGAAAACACATACTGAACAAGACACTCTTGGGCTTTGTGACAACAGTTCACAAGATACTAAAGGGAGTTTCACACAAACCAACTGCTTCTATCACCCTCCCTATCAAAGGGGTGCAAACTTCCAAGCAATGCTGGCCTCACCTCACCTTAGCACCAGATAATCTACAACAACTAGCCTTTAAGCCAGCAAAGAAAGGGAAGTGGCTGCTGAATCAGTGCCAAACTCAAAACAGAGGGTGCCTCAGAGCAACATAACTGCTTTTCTCAGGGCGGTCCTCTCCCATCTCCATGGCTGGCCTAACTACAGGGACATGGAGACTTGATTAAGTCAAGAGATGCTCAGAGGAAGGCAGGTAAGTTCCCCTTCCCTCAGCTGCCTCAAGAGGGACAAATCTGTGCCCAGCCTCCATTCATTATTCTACTACCATTATTTTCACCAAGAGATGCGTGGAAAAGAACAGTTTTAAGAACCCAGCAACTCATCTAGCTCCAAATACAGATCCATCACACAAGAGGAACACTTGATCTTCGAGGTTCTAGGGCTGCATTTTACAGCCCTACATACTACTACAAAATTGCGGCTTAGCTAAAAACAGAAAAAAACCAAAAGCACACACATACAAGCAATTCAATAATAAAGTGCTGGGAAACATCTGTTAAGGTACTACCTGCTCTCCCATTCAATTTGCCTCAATTAATGTCTAAAATATCATACTAACTGCTAAAAAGAAAAATAGTCCTCTGATTCAAGGGGATACATCAGTTAGGAATATTGAGGCAAAACTGATTTTCTTCTTTAATGGTGTTCATGCCTGGTGTGTAGCAAAAGCTTGATGCTGTTTGTTAATACCACATGCCAATCATCCATCTATCTATCTATCTATTTTCCCCCTCATTAAAATCATCACGTCTGAAAATTAACATGTCTGAACAGATTAAAAAAAGCTTTTAGATTCCATCATCCTTTCAAAATTAACTTTTTTAAATGTCCAGGAATCTACAGAACCTACCTTTAACCAAGTTATGTGAAAAACTTGAAATTTGCATTGCATTTATTCCATCACAGTAAAGAAAACTTCTGTCCAAGTAACCATTCCTAACATTTTGGGAAGTAGCATCAGCTACAGGCATAAAAATCACCAGAAGTTTTCAGGCTGATGAACAAATGCAAATTCATTGTGTCACAGTTAAAAGGAAAAAAAAAAACAAAAAACCAAATACCTCATTCAAATACTTTCCAGCAAAGAAGGTTTGGTAACCACACATGCTCTTGAGCAGCGCAGGGAAGGTGTACGGTTCCTGAATCTTTTGCCACAACTTGCTGCTACAGTTTCCTTCCAGGGTATTATTGACAACATGATGATTATGTGGGTATTTTCCTGTTAAAATGCTGGCTCGACTGGGACAGCAAAGTGCACTGGGAACATACTGGAAAGATGGGATGAAGAGACAGAAGATTAACAACATTAAACTGTTTTCCCTCAATATTTATAGTTTTGAAATATCAACAGGCTAAGAAGTTTACCAGCATTAAAGCTCACTTCTTCCGGGACACACAGAGCTACATCTCAGTGAAAATTGGTGAGAAGTTGCACATGAAACTGGTTTAAGGTCTCTGCCACCAACGCCCTTCCACATCTGAGGGAGGTGGGGGAGGGTTGATCTTATACAGTAGTAACTATTTGTAAAATTTCTGTTTTCCCACTTATTCACACTAATATAGCCATGGAAATACAATAGGATGTAAGAATAGTAACAGGGGTTTTCAGCACACACAAAGCTGAAAGCTTTAAGGAGCTTCCTAGTTTGTGATAAAAATACTCTGTTCAATTTTACCTTACAGCTTAAGGAAGCCAGCACAAGTGCTTTTCAGAAGTGAAACTCTCAGATTCTGAGTGTGATCTAGAGCTCTATTAATTTAAAGACCTAATAGGAGTTAGGGGTTGAACTTAAAAAACCCACATGCCTATGTAGAGGCTCTGTAAGACTTATTACCAGCTCTCAGATCTGAGATGACTTAAAATCCACAGGCCTCAGAAAGTTCGAAGAGTTAAGGGAAACACTTACTGCATTGAGGAAGGTTATTCCCATCTGTGCAATGAGAGCATCGGTCTTCTTCAGAGGGGTCTGGAAGAAAGAGACCAGCCTCAAATCAGCAAAAAAAACTAAGGACATCAGGCAAAGCTGCCGAGCTGAAGGAGGTGCGGGACCACCTACCTGAAAGAAGAGCCCACCACCATTCACGTATCATCCAGGCAAGACTTTCAGAATGCATTTTCACCGGGGGGTGGGGGGGCTCACAGCGAGTAGCCCAGTCAGCCCAGAGCCCAGTAGAGCAGAACTAAAGGGAACTTTTGGGGAGCTACCTGCAGCTGCTGTGCTCACGGACCCCTGCCCTGACCCGATGGAGCCTCGGCAGCTTCCCAGGGAAGCCTCACCCTCCCGGGTAAGTCCATCACGACCGCCCCGGGCCGCCACGTCCACTCGGGGGGCGGCTCGGCCTCAGGCCGGTGGGGGAGACCCCTCCCCAGCTGCGGGCTGAGTCCCGACAGCGCCGCTTCCCCCCGCCAGGCCTCCTCAGCGGCCGGGGCGACCCTCGCCTCACGCCAGGCCCTCACTCAGTCTCCAGCCCGGTGTGCGGCCAGCAACCTTCCTCCACCCTCCACCGACATCCCCATCCCGAAAGCCAAACGTGAGAGGTTTACCATGCCGCCCAGGCAGACATCCTGATCATCGGTGAGGATGAGCACCACGTTGGGCCTCCGCGCCTGCCGGGATGCCCCCACCGGGCTCAGCATCAGCAGAGCGGCCAGCACCAGCCTCCGGACCAAGGCAGCAGGTGACATGACAGAACGGTGAAGGGATGGGAAAGACGGAGGGATCCGGTACCACTCGACCCCGCGCGATGTAACGAGTGGCGGCGGAAAGTGAAGCCCCGAACAGCAACACACTACCCCAACCCGGCCCGGCCCGCCCCGCCCCCGGCATATGACCCGGGAGAGCGGCGGGGGGGCGGAGTCACGTGGCCCGAGCGGCCGCCGAAGCTGGGAACGGCCACGCCCCCTCCAGTTGGGCCTCGCCCCTGCGGTGGGGAAGTAGCGCCGGGGGCGGGGGAGGAGGCGGGGGCTCGTGTTTGGCTCTGCCCCCGCCATTCTCTTCGTGGCAACCGCCGGCTACCTCCGGTAGGAGCCGCTCATGGCGGTGAGATGGGGTAGCGCAGCGGTTCGTTCCCAGGGGGCTCTTTTTAGTTGTGAAATACCGCATTTTGCTGTGGAATGCCTGGCACTAGTCAGATCGGGGACAGGCAGGGAGCATGATAGTAGTAGCATGGAGCACTTCTGGCACCCACAACCTGTGCAGCCTGGCATCTGGAGCTGCCTCAATGGCCTTGGCCGGCTGGCCTCGGATCCAGTTGGGCTCTGACTGTGGCCAATCACCCAGGCTCAGGGGCCATGGCCAGTTAAGCCATGGCCAAGTGGGCTCACATCCAGTTGAGCCATGGCCAGAATACCATAGCCAGTTGGACTCAGTGGCTGTGGCTGGTCGTGGTTAGTAGCCACAGCCAGTCAGGTTGAGTACCCGGGGCTGGTTGGGCCCTGGGTGTGGCCGGTCAGTCAGGCTCAGAGGCATCATCTGGTCTCTCTAGCGGTGGCCACTGAGCCCCACTAGCACCACTGGGGGTGCAGAGCTGTCCAGGCCGAGGCAGGTCTCGGTGCACGGGCTGCAGCCGCCATAGCTGTGGCCTCAGTCCGCACAGGCACCACACGGTGTCACAGCGACACAGCCACTCAATCCGAGCCCCGGGACGCCCGGCTCCTGCAGCCCTGCGCACTACACTATCTCCATCGCGTTTCGCGTGGCTTGACGCTGACGTGCAGCAGCAGCGACAGCCTCACCACTGCCTCACCGGCCCTCTGCCCCACACTTCCACACGCCTTTGGTCTCNCCCTCTAGGGGTGGCCACCGAGCCCCACTAGGGCCACTGGGGGTGCAGAGCTGTCCAGGCCGAGGCAGGTCTCGGTGCAGCCGCCATAGCTGTGGCCTCAGTCCGCACAGGCACCACACGGTGTCACAGCGACACAGCCACTCAATCCGAGCCCCGGGACGCCCGGCTCCTGCAGCCCTGCGCACTACACTATCTCCATCGCGTTTCGCGTGGCTTGACGCTGACGTGCAGCAGCAGCGACAGCCTCACCACTGCCTCACCGGCCCTCTGCCCCACACTTCCACACGCCTTTGGTCTCCGCCTTTCTCTCTGAGGCGGCGCGGGGCGGAGACGGCAGCTCCGAGGGAGCAGGGCGGCAGCACTGGGCTAACTTTTGTGGCAGCCGCAGGGCCCCGGGGAGCTATCCCGAGGGAGACCGCCGTGAAGTGAGGCCGGATCGGGCCGGGCCGCTCTCCCCGCCTCCTCAACAGGTGCAACGCCTCTCCCTCCCTGGTGCCACCACCGCCGCTACGGGAAGGCGCCGAGCGAGGCCGTCCCGCGCCTCTCTGTGGGACAGACGGAGCCCGGAACCGGGCGCTGTGGAAGATGGCAACGGGGGAGGCCCTCCCGGGCTGCAGGGCGGGCAGCAGCGCCGACAGCCTGGCCGAGGAGGAGGAAGAGGAGGATGACGAGGCGGGTGCCGGCAGCGGCCGGTCCAGCCGCACCTCGTCGCTGGTGAGCGGGCTGCTCACCGAGCTCTACAGCGCCGCCGAGGCGGCCGCCCCCGCGGGCAGCGCCCGCTCCCGCGTCCTCCGGGAGCTGGAGCAGCGGCAGAGCCAGGTCAAGTACCTGTGGCTGAAAGGTACGGCCTTGCCCCGCCCTGTCCTGCTCCACTTCGCTTCCCTCCTCTCTGCCTGCAGGGGAGACCTGCCCGAGGGCAATGGTCCCCTTTCTCCTACCTGTCCGCACCTACAGGCATTATAGGCCTGTATATATCCGCCTCGCTACGTTACAGCAGTCTGCACGGACGGCCATCTCTCCCAGAAGCTCACTGTGCAGGTTTAGCCAAGCGTCTCCTTCAAACCACGGCCTCCTCTGCTGCTCCCTCTGTCTCCTTCCTTCGTTTTACGTGCTGTAGGAGCGAAAACGGAGCCACCTGCTACTGGCATTTCTCCAAGTTCGATGCTTTTCTTCACTTGTGATCATGAATCAGTGACCGCTTTTCGTTCATTTCTCATGCTAAGTCGTCCCCTCCTTTTTTTTTTCCCCTGAAGCTACATGAGGTGCTACACAAACTGCGTTACAACAGGTAGATGGCTTTTTTCAGGTCCTTTTAGTTCCAGTGGATTTAAACAGAAGCTTGCAGGTTTTCATGTCCTCCAGAAAAAGAAAGGATGTAATAAAAAATATAATCCAATAGTAAACTAACCAAAATCTAGATATCTGTATTCAGATATTTAGTTATTTAAGCTATCTAGATTTAGGTATTTAGGCTATCAAACATTTTTCATGAAAGCTATGTAACCACAACGCTGCACGTGAAACAATGATTCTTGTGACTCCAAGTTGACCCCATGAGGAGGGTTGTGCGATGCCCTCTTGTCTCCTGATGTTAAGTAATTTTTGGTTTTGACAAGGAAAAAAAAACAAACCATAGCAAGGGGTGAAACACCTGTTTTCCAGACCTGTGCAAGCAGGTCTCTGCTTCCGTGTTTGACTACTTACTGAGGTGAGATGCCATCTGATGTTACAGGATGTAGTTTGTGTCCTATGGGAGTCTGGGTCTCAAGAAGAAATTTGCTTGGTCAGATATATATTTTATAGAATTTAAGCTGTCTAATTTTGCTGCCAAGTAGATGTTTTTTACAGGGACAGCTAAGTGGCATGAGTGGAGAAGAGTAAAATTCAGGCCACTCCTGTTGTGGTGACTGTACAAGTCAGTAGTAATACAGCTTTATTTTTTTCTCTCAAAATCCATGAACGTAGTTTTAAATCCTCTTGCCTGATACAAGGGATTGTGAGTTCCAGCTGAGCAGTAGGTGCTGAAGCAGAGTCCTGTCTGTTTTACGAGTGTCTCTCCCTTCCTTGGGGTCATGTTGCTTTTCACTAACTCATGATTGGTTACTCATGTTGTCCTTTTCCTTAAGCTTCCCAGTGTTATTGAGAAAGTTTTGCCATACGTGCTGAACTGTTACCATTCCACAAATAATAGCTTTTCCTGGGTGCATAAATTTATTTCTCAACGTATGATTGATTTTTTTCTTCTTCTGGGATCAGGGTGGCATGGTCGGATTGAAAATGATAGGATTTGAAAATCTATCCACAGGGAGCAGAAAGGTGTTTAGCTGCTGATGGCAAGCTGTCCCAGACTATTAGAGGGAAAAGCTGAGGCAGTCAGTGGGTCATAGGCAAGACCCAATCTTTCACTGGTGGGGTGTGCCTCTGGGAACACAGTTCTCAAAGCAAACAAAAAATTAATTAACTTAAGACATCTCCCCAACAACTCCCTTTTCTTCTGGACCTAAAGCTTGCCACATGGAGAACAAGAGGAATAATAAAAGTAAGCTGAGACATTGAGGTGAGCCAAAGGGGTCTGATGGCACCATGACTGATTAGGGTAATAGCTAAGGCCATGGCTGAAACCACCCAGCTTACATATTAGTGGAAAGACTTTCCCTGTTAGAGCTCATCTTGGAGTTTCTAGCTTTGCTGGCAACTTCTTGGACATGTTTCTTTGCCTGTTATTATATGCTTATTCCCCATGCTCGTTTTGCATTTCTGGAAGATTCTGTATTTAAGATTTCCCCCCTGGTTGCACTACTGTACGTGTATTCTGGCTACATCTATCATGATGTTTCCAATTTATAACCATATAATTATTCAGATTTGTAAACTGGAGTACTTCTAGTTTAAGAGAAAATTAAAGACACTATCTCAGATCCTGAAAGTCCTTGTTACTGTGAATTATCCCATTCAATAGAACTTGGAATTTATAAAAAGCTTGTATTTGTAAATGTTCTTGGGGCAAGTCCCTCTGCATGTCAACTACTACAATAAGTGGCTTGTGAATGTTTTGGCTTGTGCTGAAGTGCCTTTTCTTCTGCTTCCTGGCAGATGTTGATGAATTAACAACTATAAAGCGAGAGCTGAATAACAGAATTTCTGTTCAGTCAGCAAAGTTGCTTCGTCTTCTGAAGCAGAGAGACAGGCTTGTGCACGAGGTCCAGAAGAACTGCGACATTGTCACAGCTTGTTTACAGGCTGTCTCCCAGAAGCGATGTAAGTACTTTTCATGTATGTGGGCACTAGTGCAAGCAGTTTATTTCAGTAGCATGGGCAGTATTTCAGTTAAGCTTGATTTAAAGTCAAGAGGCCAGGCTATGCTGTTCCCTTAGATATAACTGGCTTCCAGTGATGTCAGCAGCACCTGGCAACAGGCAAAGTTCATTGAGCTCAGGTATGCTGCCAGAGCCTCAACATTTCCTGTTGGTGAGGCACCCTCACCAATAGGTTGACTGACAGGCTTTCAGCTTCAGTTTACAGAAACCCTAAGTTTAATTTTCTGGTGAACGTGCTGTGTTCAACTGTGTGCTTTCATATGGTTGCAAAGGAGATGTTAGAAGTGGAAGGATTCTTCTCTGGAAACTACTGACAACATGTGCAATTGTCTCCCCAGAGTGTTTACTCTTCTCTATGAAGTTGATTTAGCAGTGAGGAGTATTAGTAAAAACAAAATGACTTCACTCAGACCTCCTTACCAACACCAGTATTTAGGGGGTTCGGAGAAGGCACATTGAAAAGAAGACAAATGTTGGTTTTAAATTGTTTAGCCTTTTCTTCCATCACAGCAAAACCTTTATATTTTACTTGGCAAAGCTGTCATATAAAGACAGGCTGAAGTGCTTTTGCTGGTTCTCATAAAGTGAAACCACATGTAATGTCCAAAGTAAAAATAAGTAGAAATGATACCTTTAGAAAGGACTTGTGAAAATAACCTAATGTTCCCTGTCTTATTTTCTTCATTAACATGCAGCGTGACAGGTACAGAAATGTTCAGGTATGGTAAATAAAGCATGGTCTTTTCACAAAAATGCCTGTTAGGAGCTTTGAGGTGCATGTAAAAAAGTTACTAAAAGAACCTTATTGTAGTGGCATGTGTGAATGTAGTTAAGGATTTGTCCATTACTGTAAAACTTAATTTTTAAGCATTTAAAAGTGTTCCTATGTTTTTCTTAAATCTAGCATGAAAGTTCTTGGCTGTCACGCACTGCGTAGGCATACTTCGTTTTCTCACCTCCTCTTTTTCTTTCTTGACATCAGCTTGATAATTGAGGCCACGGTGCCATTAACACTTGAGCATTTAGTGTAGTCTCCTTTTAAATGAGACTACTTGAATTTTGCATGTGTGTTGTAATTATTTAGAGGATTTGACTATAATTCTGAAGGTCTGAGCATCCTGACCTCATTTGTTACATAAAAACCTGTTGACTGAAAGGGACATGGGATTTCATTCTAAATATAAGAAGTGGGTTTTTACAAATTTCAGGTAACATTTTACACTTAAATTAATGGGGTATTATGCTTAAAGTGTAGTAGTAACAACTGGGGTGGCTGAAGTTTTAAAGTAATGCAGCTTCCTGCCTAATATCCATGCACACGCATGCAGGTTTTTGAAAAATGTGTGTGGGTTTGTATATTGCATCTCTTTAAGTAAGATATTTTTATTATTAGTATAGCATGTTTACCTATAGTTAATTTTCAGCTGATATTTTTTAAAATCCAGGTACCAAAAGCATAGTTATTTCTTGCTTTAAGATCTACTCTGAAGCCACTGGGATTAGTCTTAAATTGCTCAGTATGAATGTATTGGCATTATTCAGAGAAAGTGGAATAAGCTTTTGCTGTAGGATGTGCAACTTTAAATTTCCTGGTGATCATGCCTTTGAGACGATATTTGATCAATAGCCATCAAAGGCAGATGCAACTGGTCTTCGGTCTAGATGCTTATTCTTGCCTTTATACGATTTCCTACATAGTAGGAAATACATAGTGGAAACCTCTGTGTAAGATATAATGAAATTGGAGAGGTGCTTTAGTAAGAGACTCATTCTTGTAATTTTTACTTAGTTGGAGTAACAAGATGTAGGTTTGTTCTGTAGCATTGTGAACTATTTAAAATCCATAGTGGAAAGCACTATTTAAAATCCACAGTGGAAAGCTTTATGCTTTTGAATGGACCTTTATAGACCTTTTGAATGTATTATTTCAAAAAAGCAGAATTCAGTAAAAATACAGTAAGGTTTTGAAGCTATCTGGTGTCTGAAGAACTTGCAAAAGACATCACATTCTTTTTTCCCTAGATTTTATATAATGACATCTTGATTACATTACTCTATGTTTTGACTGATCAAATTGCAGACCAGAAGTTCAGTCTGGCTGGAAGGAAGCAGGAATGCTTAAATCTGATTTGATTTATAATAAGCTGAAGTTGTATTAACACAAAGTTCATTGGTATTCCATTGTATTTTTAATGGAAAAATAATCTTAGTAGAGATTAGTAATTTGGTGCTGTGTAGCTATGGCTCTACATTCCTGGAATAACTTTAAAGGCCATATGTTTTCTGAAAGACTCTTAAGGTCTTCTCTGTTGTAATACCTGTTTAGAAACTGTGATTAAAGATATTTTTCTTATCCTATTTCCGCATTGAAACCTGTATAGAACTCTCCAGGAGAACAATTAACAGCAGCTTTCTAGTTTTTCTCCTTCCACTTTGATATAACACAGAGCCAGTAGAGGGAGGCAGAACATTGTGTTTTGTGCAGAGGTAGAGGTGTATCAGGTTTTCATACGTAGGTTGGTAGCTTCATATACGTTCCTTAAATGTGCAGGGAAGTGCTTTATAAATGTGCTCAGTCAGTAAATGGATGAAAAGATTGGAATTCAGGCTTTCAAATGCTTGTTGTTCACAAAAGTAGTATTTAGGTTCCATATATGGAAAAAATGGCTCCTTTATTATTGACTGAGATCATTAATTCCCACATGGTTGTCAAAGTTATCTAGAAGCTCCTGACTGAGAGAGCTGAGTGTTTTGGAGTCCATCTACAGAAATCCAGAGGGGGGTGTGTGTACTTATTAGCAGTACAAGTGCTCTCTTTGAGCGCATTTTAAGTGGATAGAACACCAGCACAAATTGGCTGTTCCAAGGCACAGACTGTTACCCTGTGTGATCCCAGGGGATGGAAAAAGTTTCCTGGTAGAAGAACGTACTATGAAGTCGTCTCTCTGAGAATACGCTGCTGTCCTTGCAACATCATGTCTCCTCACAGGCAGGGTACTGTGCTGACTCACAGGAAGCTGGGAAAGCCTTGCCCGGTGTAGTAATAGGAGTTGGTTCAGCAAGGAGTGGACAAGAGCACCATCATCAGGTGTGTCTGCCTAAGTGCAACTTAGAGATGTGGAAGTACTCGCACATCTAAATTAAGCAGTTGTTTTTTCTGTTCTCGCTTCCTCCTTCCAAACTTTCTCTTCATCTTCGGTCCTGCCACGTCAGTGTCTTGCCCCATCCTCCACTTGTTTTTCCCCCTTTCCCTCATGATTACCTTTGCTCACTTATCCCCAGCTTTTAAATATTGTAATTCTCCATTCCATGTTTCCCCTGTGTCTTGTTGACCATTGTCTCTCAGACAGACTATTTCCTCACTTTCTGAGTTTTTCTCATGTAGTTCATTAGTCTCATAAGTTCTTCCTTATATTGTTCCTGCTTGCAGTAAAATTAGATGAAAAACTGGATCCATTCATGCGTTTTCTTTATCTCTCCTCTGCCCTTAGAATTTATTATAAAGCCAAGGCATTTGCTTTGTAGATCCTTTTGGTTAAAGACCTTTATGGACCTTTTGATTAAAGGTCTAAGAACAGCTTTCATTAAATATGCTGTGGACTGTTAATATAGCAGTATTGATTTGATTTAATTTGGAAGAGAGGAAGATTTTTCTCATTGCGACCAATCAGCCATTGGAATAATCTCCCCTTGGATTCCCCACCTCTAGATAACTACATTGTCTAGACCTTGATTTTGCTAAGAAAGATTGGTTCGGGTGATCCTTGAGGTCCCTTCCAACCTGATATTCTGTGATATGATTCCGCGATTAATTTGGTAGCTCTGATGTTTGAAGCCAGATGAACCTGCTTCAGTGACTTTTTATATCCATAGATAATGAATTGATCTATCAAAAATATATTCCTCCTTTGATGTGGTTTAAATAGGAGGTTCACCTCTTAAGAAATCTGATTTCATGTGAGTCATCCTCAAATGACTCAATTTGCCACATGCTGCAGTTCAGTAGCTTTCCTATTACCTCATCTGTTTGTGTCCTTGTTTACATTACTAGTTTCTACCCTTTGTGGGTGCTAATGAACTTGATACTTTATATTGATGCAGTGGCATTTGAAATGCACACTTAAATAGTGTTGCTTGTGGCAGCTACTTGTTTTTCCTTATTAATTGTTCTTAATGTTGTTCAACCAGGTCATTTGAAGCCTTTTGGTGGGGAAAGGGAAATGCGACAAAACAGAATCATGGGTTTGAAAATGTCACAGTCATCTTAATTTATTTGTTTAAACTGTTGCCAAAGGTAGGCTGAATTGTCTTTACAATCAGTTGCCTACTTGTAGCAATATGTATGTAAATAAAAAAAATACTGCTGTTTATTTTTAATTATTGCTATTTTCATCAAACTGTTATTTATGCTGCATAGAGTGAAGGCTTTCTCTGTTACTGATGACTCAAGATGTGGAGGTGGTCCAAGGGCTGGCTAGCAAAAATTTTGTAATCCATTCTGTGTCCTGTGCTGGTTTGTGAGGAGTAAAGTAACAGCACAGTGTTGAGGGATGCCAAAGCTTGACTCAGTGGCAATGGTGAGTTTGGTCCACAAGCTTCTCTGGCCCATTGGTCGACAATTCTTTGGCTCTGGGTGGTCAAGTTCACCTGCCTGTCCCTTGGGTATGTGCTGTACATGAGGGAAAATTACTGTAGATGTTAAATGTGATCTTAACTGACTTGTTTAGTTGTCCTTCAGCACTATTAGTAAATTGTATGTAATGCTTAAAATATTATTGGAGAACCCTTCAGAAAAGCCACCTGTAGTGGTGGATATAAAATTAAATTCCATTTGATTATCATATTTTATTCAGGTTCAGCCAACCACAGTTCTGGGAAATCTGAAAGCTTGTTCCATTGCAATGGGAGCCTGAACTGAGAAGCTTTGCTTTCCTTTTTAGTACTAGGCTTGCAGGAGAAGGACTGCAAACAGCATCATTCTTGCTGCATTCCAGGTCATGAAGAAATGCTTCTATGAGTAGGTGTATGGCACGTTTAGTATTAGCTGATGTAAATTACATCATTCTGATTATCTGTTAGTCAGTCTGGGAGAAAGAAAAGTGAGTGTTATCCATGAAAGGAGAGACCACTCCACTTTGTTGTCTCCAGCCAGCTCTTCAGGGTGATCTGTACTAGTCCCAGAGAACTGACTGCTGTGTGAGTCTGCAGAAGCTAGCTCAAAATACTTCAGCTGAGTGCTATCTTCTCTTGCTGATATTCTGCAGTGTAAAAACAAAGCTGTATTGTAATTTCTGAATTGGCAAACTGTCCAGTCAGTTTCCTTACAAACTTGGCACATAGTTGTGATTGTGCAGGTTTGGTGTCTCTCAGAGGCCACTTTAGGGCTCATTTCAGTTTATCAGCTCCCGAGATGAAGTAAAACTTAGTTCCTTTTCAAGTGTTTAAAATTGAGATAATACTTTTAAAATTATTTTCCCTAGAAAGAAAGAGGCCAGATTTGATGTCTGATTTGGTCATGTCCCAACTGGAAAGTTCTTATGGGCTCTCCCTTTGCATAATACCAGATTCAGAAGATGGAAGTAGTACTTACAACAGGACAGAGCCTGGAATCCTCACTTTGAGGGAAATTCTGCTTTAAGAATATAGCAACTAAAATATCTTCTTTCAGCACGAAATACACCCACTCAGAAAAGTCAATTGCTTATGAAGCAGACTTCTGAAAGCTTATATTTTCAACTAAAAATGCATTGTTCAGATTTCAACACCTCATTTCATGTTATGTAATGAGCCACATTTGAGTAAGATGTTAAAATCTTTAATCCTAAAGTGAATCAAATTAATGCTTTAATTGTTTGGAAATAGGTTTTCGTCAAATATAACGTTCTGCTGTAAAGGAAGGACTTAGGTGTCCACAGGCTGGTATTTTTATGGCACTGCTTTCCATTATAGTGGTTACTTTGTCAACGAGCTCCTGCTGGGAACATGCAGCCAGCCATCCCTGCTCAATGCTGGCATTTTCAGGCTTGTTTAGGAAGCTGAGGAGCCCACATGCATTCCTAAACCATGTATTTTCCTTCTGCTTCTTTAGGGATTACATGGATCCTTATTTGCCTTTATCATATTCTTCATACAATGCTGCGTTGTCCCCTTCTCTCACCTCCATCAAAAATGCCTCCTTGCCTCCTCTGAACAAATGATATCTTATATTCCATTCCCATATTCCATACTTGTACAGTTCTCGAAAATGGCTTATGTCATGGGCTCCATTAGCTACATTCTTCATGATTTAACTAAGCAAACTGTCTTAGTGGCTGCTTCAGTTACTGGCAGGATCCAGGAGAAAGATTGCTTTTGTTACAAGACCTTAAAGACCATCTAGTTCCTCTGCCATGGGCAGGGACACTTCCAATTAGACCAAGTTGCTCAAAGCCCCATCCGTCATGGACACTTCGGAAAAGTCTGAAGTGACATTTGACACTTCAGGAATGGGGCATCCACAGCTTCTCTGGGCAACCTGTCTCCAGTGTCTCATCATCCTCACACTATAGAATTTTTTCTTTATACTATTCTAAACCAGTCCTCTCAATTTAAAACAGCGTGAGTTATAAGAATACACCTGTCTCGCACTCTAAGTATCATTCCTCTTCTTTTAATAGGAAATTGGCTGCAATCAGAGTTGGGATCACTGCTACTGCGAATTTCCTGGGGATAGTGTGGTCCTGTTAAGAGACCGTTACCTCCTTGAGGGAGCCCCTACCTCCTGGCTTGCTTCAGTTTGTTGCCTCTTGAGGGGTGGGGTTTTCCTGGGAAAGAGAGATTCCATGGGTTCACCGTGAAGTGGAAGCTGAGCAAAGTGAGCATCTGATCTCAGGCACTCGCCTCTGGGAGGAGAGGGCCTCCAGCTGTGTGCTCTTTTTTGCCCGTTGAGCCTCAGACTCATCCCTAGATGTGCCTCATGAGTGCTATGACTTGCCATTTGGGAGATACCAGGTCTTTACCCAAATGAGTGTGGTGTGACCTTAGAGACCCTGATTGGGGTCTGGACCCTGGCGTGGTGTCCCACTTCTGTGAAAGCTGTGGATTCGGACCCTTACCTCTGCATCCTTCCTTCTTCCTGGGAGATAGCAGATATCCTGGGGTGAGGATGAAGTGGGGTTAAATTGATCTGTCTAAAGCATGTTGTGTAGACACGCTCTGGGCTGCTGAGGTGAAAGGCGCACCCTGTCCTGGTCACCTGAGGTGGTGAGAGTATCAGGCACTGCTAACCTAATCCCTCAGCTCTCTCTCTAATAAATAGTTCTACAGTTTTTGTAGGTTTTGGTTTGGTTTTTTGGTTTGTTTTTTTTTTTTAATTGTATAGAAACTTGATGTGGTTACAAAGTAAAAAAATTACTTTTTGGAGAATAAAAACTGCTTATCACAGAACTGAACAGTAAATTTAGTAAATCCCACTGTAAACAATAATCTTGGCTGCTGAATCTAGGCCCAGTCTGCAGCAGAAAATGGAGATAGTTCAGTATGGCAATGTATAGGCAATGTATAGGCAATGTATAGGTAAGAGGGTCCCTACCAAATTCTTGTCCTGAAACATTTTACCTAAGATGCTGTAAATGTCATTTGTCAGAGTGCTAGCAGCTGTGACAACAGTGAAATGATGGAGTTAGTGCTGCATGTGAAACTATGTTTATTTTGGGCATGCATGCAACTCAAGAGTTTGACTCCTTGGCTTCTTTTCCATATTCTTCTGTGTAAACATTATCCTGTTGCTGTTGCAAAGTGGTAGCTGACCTTGTTGGATTAGTGTTATGATGCATGTACAATTCTGAGTGCGCTGATTTACACTTCTTACAACAGCTGTGACACAGAGTTGATGTATCAGATAGTACTTGTTATATGAAATACTTACTGAGTATTAGAAATAGGGATTAATGCTATGGATTATTGGGAGGGGGAGGTTGGATTACTTGGAGTACTTATATACTAATTTGTCCAAACAAAGTGGTTCTCAAACAAGCAAGGTCTTTTTTCTCTAGTGCTGCAGTAACTTTGGAAGATGGGATGTGATCAGGCCAAGCTGAAGAGGCACGCAGTCACCCGAAGAAAGGATGCCACTATTTGCTGACAACAGTCAGAACAGCCCGTTTGCCATCTACAGTCCCTGTCAGTCAGAACAGCAGAAGTAACTGTCATACACCTCTCATAATTGACAGCTATTCAGATGGATACCTGATGAGTGTTTAAGTTTGGTTAGTCTAATAGTTCCTTGAAAAACTTAAAAAGCAAGGCTTTTGTTTAATCACCCTGGGTTATTGTGGCTAATGAGGTGAGGTGAGGTGCTGGTTTCCACCTAGGTTCAGGACAAGCATGAACCTGAGCTCATTCCACTCCAGCCCGTTGTGTTTGTTGGCCAGGGGGGGAGGGAGGAGAGGGAATGTTTATCCCAACGGGCTGAGCCTGCAGATCAAAATTACTCACCCACTGTGCTGTCAGAGTCCAGGGTATAACCCAGGAGTTCATTGCATCAACTAGGAATATATAGAGTCTCTTCCTAGCTGTACAGAGGTCACCTGTGGAGGAGTGATATGAAAGAAATGCACCTGAGTGCATTTGTATTTCCCAGATCGTTTAGACATACTTCTGAACCCATGCTATATCTTGCTCTGATTCCTGCAGGTAGTGAAAAGCTGTAGCATCTATATTAAATGTTGGATGAACAAGATGTGGGGGGTTTATTTGGATGTATAAGCTCACAGCAGGGATAGCTGTGTGAGCCGTGTGTCTGTGATACCACGTCATTGCAATCTTTAATCTTCCTCTGATAAGCTTTTGGATGTGGGAAAAGCCTGAGAGAAAAAGTTGTGCGATTAGATTATATGCACCGTCTTTCATACTTGTCTAGCTTAGTACTTCCTCCTCTCATATTCTTCTGACTACATTTCAATACAAGTAGCTGTGCTGTTCTTTCTCCTGATAAAATGTATTTTTAAAAAATTTACTCTTTTGAACTTGTAGGAGGATTAATAGGGGTTCACTGAAAATGCCCAACAGGGTACATGGCTTTTAAGTAACACAGATGCATTTTATCTCTGAATAGGGCATGCACTAGATGTTCTTTGGTTGAGTTAGTCTTTGAAGAAAAGATTTCCTGGATACTGAAGATCAAATGGAGGATAACAGCTGCTTGGGATAATTAGTGCTAGGAATAGACTGATCAGGCAGTGCTCGCAGCAATGTTTCTTCAGCTTTGTGAGATAAGCTCAACATTTAAAAACAAGATGCTCGAAAAATGGTCTGTGAACTTAATCTGTATGGATCAATAGTCCTGCTTATAATTCTGTGCTGGAGCAGTGCTGGAGGAATAGTTAGATGAGAATATCAGATTTTAAAATGCTTTTCTCCTCAATGCTGTTAATAACCTGAATTTGGCTTACAGAGCACCTTACATACCCTTGAAATATCCAGGAGGTCAAGTCCATGTTCCATCTCCATATTGCATCTTCTTACTAGAACACTTTCTAAAAGGAGGTGACGCAAATGTATCATTTATATCTCTTTCTCAGTAAAAACTGGAAAACTCTTCCTATGTTTTGCCAGCAATGAAACAGCTTCTAAATTTAGTTCCCTATAAATTGTAATTGCCTCCCTAAAATCACAGCAACCTGCTACTGATCAGTGTTTCCCCTGCCATCCAGACAGTATGTATAAGCAAAATACAAAGCATGAACAATTTTTGGCTCTTGTGTTGGATTAGACATCATTGATAGCTAGCAGTTTAACATCAGGCTTTGATTTTTTAATTTTTTTTTTCCTCTTAATGTGTTGTGAATTTCTTATCTCATCCAAATAGCTATTTGGACTTAGATGCTGAAGGAAAAATAATTATCCAGTGAGACTAAAGGAAGTCAGAATGGGGAGATAATCAGTGTACATAGCTGATATTTTTTTTAAAAAAAGGAATTGTAATCTGAGGAATTAAATATTACTAATATATATAGTAATGCCTAGAGAGGCCCCATTGAGAACCTGATGACCTGGTCTCTGGAAAAACACATGGTCCAAGGCTCTCTAAAAACCAAATTTTTATTGAAACATGTCTATTTGAAGGCTGGTGGAAGAAGCATGTGTTCAGAGGAGTAAAGTGAATTTTCCCAAGCTATGCATAGTAATATAATAGTAAATAAACAATTAGAGCTTTGCTATTACTTCAACTCATGCTTGCCTGGTGTTGTAGATATTCAAAATTTATTTTAATGGCTAAAGGCTTCAGTACTAAATCAGCCTTTGATTAATCCTAAACATGTCCCGTTCAGTAAACTTGCCCTGTAAAAGTGGGTTATGAACTGAAATTCTGTCATTTAACTCTTCAGTTAAAAATCTGAGTAGTAGTATTGTTGTAACTGATTACTGATGAAGATTTGTGGTTCCAAGAGCTTTTTGGGATTTGTATAACCTTCTTTTGCAGTGAGTCCAATTGCCCTTCCCAATGCCAAAAGAGATTTTGCTTCCATTCTTGCGTAACACAGTTCTGTCCAGGGAGGCCATGGGTACTGGGAGAGGAAAGATCCCTGCTGCAAGCAGGACTTTGTTATCTTTGGTCAGTGCAGGAACAACCTGTCTCTTTGCCCTAATCTGTCTAATGAAAGTCCTGTGCAGCATGAGCCTAGTCTTTGATGGATATCCTTATTGTTACTGCAAGTAAGTAATAAACAGCATATAAAGATTTTACATAGAAATATTATCCCATCCCCATAGAGCTTCCTGACCCAAAGCAAAGATGTTTTGCTGTTAGTATTTTTTCTAACTTTGCCAGTTAATGTAAGATCTTTGATAGCATTGTGTCTGTGGATAAATCTCTTGAGGACATACAGTGGTTTTGGTTTTGTTAATCATGTTGGGAGGATTAAAGTCTTGCTGTTTCTGAAACGGCAGTTCAGACCAATAAAGCTGGCAGTTCATGCTGTAAAATTCCATTTCTGTGCAGTTCTAGGTACTACACACATGATCACATTTTAATAAATGAAGGGCCAGCATTATTTTAGAGCTGGGACCCTGCAGTCTGCTATGACCTCCATTCTTCTGCAGATATCTTAAGCATCCCTACATATCATACCTGTCAGAATTCTTTTTTTCATACATTGCATTAGTTTTTCTTCTGAATTGGTAATTTATCTTTTAAATGATCGTGTAGCATTTCAGGAGGATTCTGAGATCTGAATATTGGCCAAGATAAGCATTTACTTTACATTTAGAAAGATTAGGGAACATTTCTTAATTAAACTATTAATAATTAATCATGTTTTCGACAATATTTTAATGTAGGGCTCTTCTTAATGTGTTCCTTAACAAAAAAAATTTTTTTTATTCTGTGCTTCCATAGAAATAGTCAGTTTCTCTGACCCAGTAAAAAATTGGGTGTCTGTTCCCTGAGACCTTGGTTCAGTTAATTACTTTGTGTTTTATTTAAAAGATCCTTGCTGTAGATTACATTATGCATGTAAGCAGTGCTATGATTTTTATTCCAGTTGTTAGCTCTAGAAATTATACTATGTTAAAATATAGTGTTGCTTTAGCAGCCCTTTTATAACTTGTCTTTTACCTTACTCATGAGGTGCAACTGCACGCTTATGTGAATGATCTGCTTCAGTGTTATGGCTGGCACATGAAGGTGATAAGTAAAATAAATTGATCTCCCAACCTCCCTTTCATTTTCTTTATCAGGACAGCACAGACCACTGTGGTCATATAGCAATTATGGCAATTATAACTTTAGACTTTATTTATACAGTTGAAGCAAATTAGGAAAAACCCCACAAACCTGGGTGCTGTTGTTCAATTATGCCCTCCCACTCCAATTTTGCAACTTGAGAAGATCCATCCACTTACTTATCTGTGGTTTTTCTCTGCTTAAGAGCTTATTGGAAGTATGTGAGACATAGCTTGGCGTTCTTTTGTCTTTTTGGACCATGTTTATGCATCAGTGTTAACAAGTTTGAGTGCTTGGTTGCTGAACTTCCCTTGTGGTTGTTGTAGATCTAGTCAATGTGTTGCTCTCATTGCTTTAATACCCTAAGTTCTTTACAACCTGTTATCAAATCCTTGTCATTTCTTGCTCAGTATTCAAGGTTAGCTCATGCCTCCTACCTCCATCCTGCTCTTCACATTTTAAAACAAGTACCTTATCAATTTCCCCCCTGCTGGTAATTTCCTTGTAGGTGTTTGACCGTGTTGAACTCAAGTTAAAACCCAATCCCTCAGTCTTCTACTTGACCTTATGCTTCCTCATTGTCCTCTTTCATGTGTGTCACTTGGTACCAACCTATCCTTACTAGGAAGCCTACAGAAGCTCAATAGCAGCTCTTATATTCGCATTGCTTGTCTGTCCACTGAGCTTTCCATTATCATCTCACTGTCTCCCTATACTCTTCTGTATGCTGATGTGTTCTCTTTTTGCTTATTTCTTTTTTTTAAAACCGGCAGCCTGCTTTTTTGCTGTGCTTGTACAGCACCTACTGCAATAATGCTGCAGCTCAGAATTAGGATTTAAGGGCCCTAAAGTGAATACAAATACCGTTCAGCGGAGTATCAGGCTTACTTTGTTGTTTAAGTTTGTTGTCCTCTGTTACTGGGGAACTTACTATTCTCTTTTGATCAAGCAATATTATATTTAAATCCCTTTTTGTTTCTTACCTAGATAGTTCCAAGTTATATCCTTACCTTGTCCTTTCAGTGCAGTCATCAAACCCTATGTGAAGATCAAGGTTTTGTAATTTCACAGTAGGTTTTTTCTTTTCAAAGGTGCCTTTGATTTATGGCATATGATGTTTAAAAAACATTACTTGGTTGTTACTATTCAGGAATTCTTTTACTTTTCTCCTATTAAACTTCCCAGTGATGGGCCTGGAGTGAAGCAGGTCACTGTTTGTACTCAGCCCATTTATACTAGTTGTTGACACTTGTGTGCTCAGGGTTGCTGTGTTATAAGCGTATTTAATTATTCCTTCCTCAAAGGGAAGTTTTACCTAGGAACTCCAGATGTTGCAGTACACTAGCTTCCTAATGGTGAGAGTCGTAATAGAATCACAGAATCATAGAATAGTTTGGGTTGGAAGGGACCTTAAAGACCATAGAGTTCCACCCCCCCTGCCATAGGCAGGGACACCTCCCACTAGACCAGGCTGCCCAGTGCCCTGTCCAGCCTAGTCTTGAACCCCTCCAGAGAGGGGGCATCCACAACCTCCCTGGGCAACCTGTTCCAGTATTTCACCACCCTCACTGTAAAGAATTTCTTTCTTATGTCTAGTCTGAATCTATCCCCCTCTAATTTATATCCATTGTTTCTAGTCTTCCCATCCGATATTATGTTAAAAATTCCTTCCCCTGCCTTTCTGTAGGACCCCCTCAGGTACTGATAAGTTTGTGATGTAAAGCATCTGAATATTAACATATTCTTATCTGTCAGTGTTGTAGGAACAGGTTTAAGGAAAGATTGTAGGTTACTGCTGAGTGATTTTTCTAAGGAACCTTGTACTGTACTGGATTGTAGTAGGTCTGGCAGTAAGTACACCTGGTTGTGCTGTTGCAGCTGCCTCAGCCCTGGTACTGTACAGGTGTCGGGTCTTTCTGCACCTCTCTTATTCATGGAAACTGCTATGCCTTCACAACTGGAGATAAGTTATAGGCAGGTTCAGATGGGTTACAGGCACATCTGTACCTCTGCTTTAGCAACCTGTGATGCTTTTGAGGGTCTTCATATTCTCACCCCACATGATTCTTATTGCACAAGCACCTCATGCCACTCTGAGAACAGCCGATACATTGGGAAACTGTAGTCAGCCTTACCCATGCTGACTGACTACCTGTGAATGTGGTGCCCCCCTAGAAGGGAAACTGATCATTGCATCTCCATCCCATTGTTTTGCAAGCTCCTAACTAATGTATAGATGCCTTCATTAAAGAGGTATGATATTTCAAGAGAAGTTTGGTGTGCTTTTCAGGATGTATCTTATCCACCAAGAATTTTGAGAAGCAATATGATTATGAATATTATTCAGCTTGTAAATAAACTTCCCAGGCATACCTGTTCATCACTCCCAAAATACATATTCCAACATGCCTTTGTGATTAGCTGATGTCTAGGTGAAGGAGAGCTAGATCTGTGGAAGGGACAGTCAACAGTCATCGATCCTGTCCCAGTATCTGCACATACATAGTATGTAATATAGGAGTGGATAGTGTGTATGGGAGGGAAGGAGCAGAGTGAAAAAAGTACTTAAGATCATGGCAAAGAATCTTGAGTCTGAAGATCTCTCTTGGCCGAATCTCGATTGCAATGCACTGAAGGATCATGTAGCACATGTACAGTTATGAGCTACTTACAGGAGCTATTATAGAGGTAATGGCCTTGCAGCGCCTTGCAGGCACTGAGAGGATAAGTGCTATTTTAATGATCAGTCTTCAATAGATATGGCTAAACAATATTCTCTTTCAGGCACTGTAGTTATAAGTGGGGCCCCAGGGCAGAATGTCCTCTCTAACAAGAGGATACCCTGGAAACTCTCTAATTTAAATGCTCTGAGAGCAAGTGGGCTATTTTAGGGTTTCCTTACTTACTGTGTTGTCAGTTTTTCAAGGGAGAAGTAAGTAAGAAGGCTGTGTGTCTGAACTAAAAAGGAAAAGAAAGCACTGGACTACAATTGAGCATGTTTGGATTTGTTTCTGAGCTCTGCTGCACACTTCCCCAGACTAATAATTTCAGTCTAGGTCCTGTGTTTCTGGGAACCATAGATGTTACTTCCTGTCTCTCGTGTAGTTTTTGTGCTGAATACCTTTGTTGCCAAGGATTGGCTCTGCTCTTTTTGTCTGTGGTATCTAGTACAGAACATGGTGAGGTGCTGACCTCTTTTGTGACATTTATGAACAAAGGGATACAAATGGTGACTAATGCAATGGAAAAATTTAAATATTCATGCTGTGTTGATGAGACTGTAGTGTGTAAACATACTGCACTATTTTCCTGACCCCTATTTGCTGAAAGTCATAGAATCATAGAATAGTTTGGGTTGGAAGGGACCTTAAAGATCATCGAGTTCCAAGGCATGGACACCTCCCACTAGACCAGGCTGCTCAGTGCCTTGTCCAGCCTGGTCTTGAACACCTCCAGAGAGGGGGCATCCACAACCTCTCTGGGCAACCTGTTCCAGTGTTTCACCACCCTCACTGTAAAGAATTTCTTTCTTATGTCAAGTCTAAATCTACCCCCTTCCAATTTACATCCATTGTTTCTAGTCCTCCCATCCGGTATCATATCAAAAAGTCCTTCCCCTGCCTTTCTGTAGGACCCCCTCAGGTACTGATAAGTTACTGTAAGGTCCCCCCTGAGCCTTCTCTTCTCCAGGCTGAACAGCCCCAACTCCTTCAGCCTGTCTTCATAGGGCAGTTGCTCCAGCCCTTTGACCATCTTCGTGGCCCTCCTCTGGACCCGCTCCAATAGCTCAATGTCCTTTGGTTATGGAACCACTAAAGGTGCTGTGCTTGGTGATCCATGCAGGAGATAGAGCTGGCTGGTAGGTTAGAGCATGTGCTCATCTGTAATGTCCGAAGCAGGAAGTCAGTAGCAGAGCCTGTGGAGCATTGCTGGGAGTGATGGAGCGCCCCTTCACTCTCAAAATCCCAGCAAGCCAGAGGTCTCTTTTCAAGCTGTCAGAAGTGGCGCCATCTTGTGTGTTGGAGGATCATGAAACTCCAGGTGGGCTGTGCTTGGTTTTAAGATCAAGCAGAAGGAAGTGGAACTGTTTTTAGCGGAGAGATATTTAATAATAGAACACACATAGATCTGGGTAGCATAGGAATTTTGTGCTCCAGCTGTGAGGATGGATTAATGCATTTAACTAAATGTATTTAAAGTAGTTTTGCCTCCTGGGAAAATCTCAAGCCTTATCCTTTCTACTTTAGGAAATGCACATATTTCATTCCATATGTTTTCTCTTACATGCTACAGTTTGAAAATTAAATCTTTTTTAAAGCTTGTGATGAACTAGAATGCACATCAGAACATGTGTCAGGTACCAATTTAACATGCCTTGATCTGCTAACTTCTGTAGAGATGTTTGAAGCCAACTGGTAGTTGCGTTACATTTTCTTTAGATTTTGTGGGCTCCTAAAATATGGAACTCTGGGGCTTATCAGAAAATAGCCCTATGATGTGGCCAGTACAGTAAGTTTTACACTGTGACTGCAAAGCACTCTTTCCCCTCATCCTCCTGATATATACATAGTCTCTGATATTTGCTTTGTTAGCAGATTGTGCAGTGATGCTGCCTAAATGTAATTTCTAAAGGGTTTTGGGATGAAATATACAATGGTTTATCATACAATGTCTTTATCATTATAGATTTTTTCATGGACACCCATTGCTTTAGGTGTTTCTGCTAAGACAGATGTCCAGGAGCATGGCAAAAAGCTCTCTCCCTAAATTGTCACTATTTTACTGTCCTGATGCGAATCAGAATTACAAGAGGTATGTACACTTCTCTGTGAAATTAAGGGGAGGATGCTGAGCTGAAAAAATATGTGACCTAGCTGAAGAGGTCTTATCTTTTTCAGTCTTCGGTTTGCATTCAGTCTTCTTTGTGCACACCAGAAGATAACTAGTGAGCTGTGTTTTCCATTAATCCTGGGTTCAGGTAGTTAAAGCTCCATGCAAACAAATGTTCTTCTCTTCAACAGCAAGATCAAACTTTGGCCCTGTTCTACTGCTGTTCCTGTTGCTGCCTCATCATTTTGTGCTTGCCCTCCCTCTCTAGCTGTCTCACTTTTACTCCGTTGTCCACTGCAGAAGGAAGTGAGATGATGAATGAGGAGGCTTAAGCTAAATGGAGTTGTTTTCTCTGTGTCAGTACCTGGCAGTGATGATAAGCCCAATCACCATACAGCTGATTGCAAAAATTGAGCAAGTTGAACTACTATTTCTTATGAAATTTGCTCTGCCCTATAAAGGCAGAGTGGGCAGATGGTGCTAAGACTGCAAAGAGATATCAAATGAGGAGGCTGTGAAAGGGAATAAATGAACTAAGGGAGGGAAAAAGCAAAGTTTCATGTTTATTGCAAAATAACTGGAGCTGAGATATCTAGACTAACCAAAACATATTTATTTTGTATATTTTCTTGTCAGTAAACTGTCATCTGTCTTGTCAGTAGTTGCAGTTGAAGGCTTGTAGACATGGGCAGATCAAATATGATGGCTGATGACACCTTTGGGTTCAGAACCACTGCATTTTCACCATCTTGAAGCTTAAGTATTCTACACACTTTGAAATTTCCCAATTGTTGAAGACACTTTACAGTGGCAAATTTATGCAAGCTGCTGACAGGCAGGGTCATGTTTAGGTGTCTGCAGGTAGAGGGAGTGATGCAGGACATGTCTTGCCACAAGCAAATTAGAAGCTTTGCCTGATCAGTGGTTGACCCCCAAACTTTTCTAAAACCTTGCCCCTAAGCTATGTATATATATTCTTAAAGAGAGGCTTATCCTAAAACACATTTGTGCTAATGATCCAGTGAGTCATCAGGCGCATTAGTGTGGCTTGGCTTCTTCATTTTGTATTCTGGAGTTTATTTTTGCATTTTCTTCTCTTTTTTTTTTTTTTTTTTAGATTAATATTGCATTAATTGGCTGGCATGCAGAAAAGTGTCATTAATTGTATTCTGGTCTTTAGAAGTTGCTACGTCCCAAGTCACAGAATGATTGTCCTCATAGTTTCCAATTTTCTTTAGAGTGACAAAATGACAAGTAGGAGAAATAGGAGTTATGAGGACATCAAATTCCCATTTTGAGAGCTGGTTTTCCTCATCAATTGAATACTTTCTTACAGCTGATTGGCAGTTGTTTAAAAATTGAATCATAGAATCATAGAATGGTTTGGGTTGGAAGGGACCTTAAAGATCATCGAGTTCCAACCCCCCTGCCATAGGCAGGGACACCTCCCACTACATCAGGCTGCTCAGTGCCATGTCCAGCCTGGTCTTGAACACCTCCAGAGAGGGGGCATCCACAACCGGTTCCAGTGGGCAATCTGTTTCAGTGTTTCACCACCCTCACTGTAAAGAATTTCTTTTTTATGTCAAGTCTAAATCTACCCCCTTCCACTTTACATGCATTGTTTCTGGTCCTCCATGATCAGTTTAGTGGGATGACTGAATCTCACTGTATGGATAATGAGTGCTTTCCGAATCTTTGGCTGTAGCTCCTGAAACGTTCGGCAGTGATATATGGTGTTGGTTAGCCAGTAGTGAAATGATCCAAGAACAACTGTGGTGCTATTTAAGTGTGACGCATAGGAAAGAGGAAAATGACATTAGAGATTACATGGTTATTTCTGTATTTAAGTGTTTCTGTTACAGTCATGTTGGTGCATTCTATACCCTTAGGGAGATGAATTAATTTCAGATTTGTTGCTTTAAACATTAAATTGTCATCTCCAGCTGGCACTGAAATGAAGTGATTTGCATCATCTGCATCAGCAGGAAAGTGTCACCTTTCTTAAAAAAAGAACCACCGACACGCAGACTTAATTATCTATTCAGAGTGCAAGCTAGCAGCTCAAATGTAGCGACTGCTTTCCAAAACCAAACCTGATATTTAAAGAGGCATGCTCAAAATCACGCTTCTCTGAAAAATTAAGGGAACTTCTAAAGATAGCTATAATTGATCTTAAAAAAAGGCTTGCTACTGTGTTTTAAATTGTATATCTTTTATATAATTGGCTTTGCTGCTTATCTGTTGACCATTTTCTCCTATCTTTGTAATGAGGCTGAGAAAAAATTTTTAATAAAAAAGTAAATTGTTGTTTCAAAGCTACAGATGTTGCAAGTAGCCTCAGACTTCTTGTAGGTTTGCCTTTTAGACAGACTAATGTGGGGTGATAAATCTGCTTTCTTTACATCAAAATGATAAGTGGTTTTGATCATAAAAGCTATCATTATTTCAAATGCTTTTCCTCATTGTCAATCAAGCTACTAGTTTGAAATTCTGTATCAAACCCTTTTAGGATGCTGTTAGGTCAAATGGGACTGAAAAATGCATCTACTGTAATGATGGATAGCTTTTTTTCACTATTTAGTGCATGCATTGCACATCATAAGTACTGAGTGCATTTGCAGATTATATTCGTAGAAAAGGCTGTTATTTCAGATGAGGATTTTTAAAGCCTGTGTGCTGGAGAGTCAGGAATGCAGGAGCTGTATGTCCTGTGCTGTTGCTGGGGCTGTTCCCAAGCAGCCTTGGTAGCAGGGGCAGACCCCAGCCCACCCTATCACTGAGATGCTGGTACATCCATCACTCTCCCTTTGCTCTGTGGCCTAGGAGCACCTGTGGGGCTCTTTACATAGCATCATAGAATGTGCTGAATTGGAACTGACCTTCAAAGGCCTTCTAGTACAGTCTCCCTGCAGTGAACAGGAATATTTTGCACTAGATCAGGTTGCTCAGAGCCTCACCAAGCCTGGCCTTGAATGTCTCCAGGGATGGCGTCTCCATCACCACTCTGGGCAACCTGTTCAGTGTCTCACCATCCTCATCGTGAAGAAATTCTTCCTAGTGCCTAAGCCAAACCCGCCCTGCTGTAGTTTAAAAGCACTACCCTTCATACTATCTCTCCATGTCCTGACAAGCAGTCCCTTCCCAGCTTTCCTGCAGGACCCCTTCAGGCACTGGCAGGCTGCTGTGAGGTCTTCCCGCATCCTTCTCCAGGCTGAACAGCCCCAACTCTCTCAGCCTGTCCATGTAGCAGAGGTACTCCAGCCCCCTGATCATCCCTGTGGCCAGAATGTCCATCTGTAGGCCAGAATTCCCCCGTTAGAAGTCTTTTAACTTAATGTTCCGTTGTGGTCAGGAATGTCAGTGTCGCCCCCCACAGGAGTGGGACCTGTCAGCGCTGCCCGTGTGCAGCCGGCTGGGGCTGCGCCGCTGTCCCGGAGCCCTTTGCCACCGCTGATTCCCTTTCTCTACCCCCGTGTTTCTAACCGGAGCAGCTGCTGCTGTATCCCCGGTGGTACTGGAGGAGAAGCTGCTGGTTTATTCAGGCAGTGATGCCAGAATTGTGGGCGGGCGCAGTTCCTTCCCCACCACTACCCTTCCTCCTTCTCTCCCCCCACTCGTTTTTTTTTCCTTCTTCCTCCCTCCTCTCCCCCCCTTTCTCCTCTCCGTGTCTTCCCTCTCGCACTTCGGCTTGTCTGTCTCTGCACTGCAGATACCCATTGCCTCTTTCCCCTAGTACCCGCCATGTCCCCCGTCTCGCCGCCGCCCTAGGGCGAGCTGTCGGCTAGCACTGGACCAGAGCTGGCCGAGGGGCTGCCATGCGGCAGGACCGGCTGACGGGCTCGCTGCGGCGGGGCGGGCGATGCCTGAAGCGGCAGAGCTCGGGCGGCGGCGTGGGCACCATCCTCAGCAACGTCCTCAAGAAGCGCAGCTGCATCTCCCGCACGGCGCCGCGACTGCTTTGCACCTTGGAGCCAGGTAACCCGCTCCACTCGACCCATTCCCGGCCGCAATCCCCTAAGCGGCTTACCAGGCACGGGGGAGCCGGGGAGGAAGCGGCCGGGGGCCGGCAGCCGTTTCCCCTCGGAGGAGGCGTCCGGAGGGCAATGAGGGCTGCGGGTAGGTGATGGGGGCGAAGGGGGTGGTTGCCCCCCGAGGGCGGCGGCGGTGGCACCAGCTCGAGGCAAATGGTCGAACCTCATCGACCGCCTCTGCGGCGCGGGCTGCCGCGGAGGGGCTCGGCCTGCATGAGGCGCTGCGGCCTGAGGTGAAGGGAGTGCCGCGACACAGGGTCCCGCTCGGGCCTGCGAGGTCGCCCCGGGTCGGTCTCGGGCGCCTCCGGGCCCCTTCCCCATGGGTCTCCTTCTGCTCCCCGCAACCGGCCGATCCCGCCTCCTTTCCCCGCTCCTCCCAACCGGCGTCGCCGCCTCGCAGCTTTTTTGTGCCCGGTCCCGCTGCCTCCCCACCGTCCCCTTCGCTGTGCTTTCTGCCATCCTTTCCCTGTCACCCCCGGCACGGTCGGGCCCCCTCGGCCTCACCAGAGCCTTCTCGCTAAACCTGCCAGCTCTCGGCTTGCTGGAGCCCCCCTTCCAGCTCCCTCCCAGCCTTTGTCTGCGGCAGGGTGGTGTCCAAGTTCCCAACCGGCTCTTTCCACCGGGAAATGCTTCGGCTCTGCCGCCGCTTTTGTTTTCCGGAGCCTGTTTGAGTGCCAAAATTTTTTCAGGAGCTGGTGGTCAGCAGACAGACAGCGTGTGTGACCCAGCAGAAGCAGTGACAGGTCATCGCTACCGAGTACCAGTTGTCTGTTATGGCAAACTGGCAGATGTAGTCGAGTTTGGTTGGTTTGTTTTGGGGGGTTTTTTGTTTTGTTTTGTTTTTTTTTAAACTAAGTATTAGAAATTTAAATTCACAATTCACAATCACAGCTAAAATGTTGCTGATCTGTTGCCTGATCCAGGCCTTTACAAAGCATGCAAGCCTGAGGTCTGCTGAAAAACACAGAGCAGCATGTAGAAATAGATGAGATTCTCACTGTAGTAGCTGTATGTGCATCAAGCTGACTGCCTCAGTGTTTGAGATGAGTTTCGAGTACTGTTATTATTAATACAATCCAGGTGTCTTCTAAAATCTCAGGTGGTGTTATCTAAATAATGACATGCGTTTGCTTACACAAAGACCAGAGGAGATGATCAGAGATGTAGCCACAAATGCCATAGCTTTAAAGCAAGGAAATTCTGTTGGGTTGGGGTTTCCAAATTGTTCGCGTGTAAATAAATATGATGATGTCATCCATTCATACAGTGATGGTGACAGGGCATCTAATCGGTCCTCATAAAGTCAGCTGAATGAAATCTCCTTTGTATTTTTGTGGTGTCTATATCAGCTGGCTATTTGTACTGAGAAGTTTCTGCAGAATGTGGATTTAAGATGTGCTTTGATACATCCCAGTGAGCTCTGGTTCTTGACAAAAGTGATTTCATGCAGCCTCACTCGGTATGCTACTTTTATTTTTAATTTTGGAGAAGAAAACCTGTATTTAGAGATAAATTACAGGGCAAGGCCAAGAATTAACTTAAAACAACAAGTAACAGTAAGGTGGTAGTTTGTGTTGCCATTCCTCCCTCCCTCCCCCACGTTTGCCTCCCACTGCTCATAAAGCTACTTTAGGCCTTTTTCCATGTTTGTTTTCAATAAAATATTTACTAGCTTTCCATGGGATGAGTTTCAACAGCTGCTTTTAAGTACCGCCAAGAATCTACAGTGATGTGCTTTGTAAGTTTGAAGTCATAGCTTTATGTCTCACATCTGTGTGTCTGAACAGGTCATCTACACTTTCTGGCTTAATATTTCTGAAAAAATCCAACATGTCCCAGATTCTGCTCCATCCTTTTGTTTAATGTTGCTGAGGAGTGGGGGTTATTCGATTCCTTCACTCAGGTACTGGCTGACCACATTTTGGTCATGCAGTGAAAGACTGATCTTCCCTCTTAATGCCTTTTGTTGTCAGGAGTCTTTGTATGTTTTATGTGGAAAAGCTAGCAGGATTGGGTATTGTGGGGGTTTATCTTTTTTTAATCTTTTTTCCCACTTTTAAAAATAGCTTTTCTGCAGTGATTTCTGGTGACCTCATTGCAAGGACAATGAACATGGCTTATTTTGTCATTCCGCTACCCTGCAGAAATTCAACTGATGCCAAACATACGTACCTTTGTTTGCTCCTGTATTTATAGAGCTAATAATTCCTATGCGTTCCCAGCATATTCCCACTTCCATGAGTGAATATGCTTTTTAGGTATGAAGTGTCAGGTTGAAAGTGTATGAACTGGGGGTGATACCTGATATGTCAAGTGACACTATAGCCTGCCTGGCTTGGTGTAAAAGGGCTGAGTCGTTCTGACAGTGCTTACAGTCCCCCTGAGCAGAAACCATTGCTGCTTATATAAGTACATTTCTTCTAGGCTCCACATGCAGAAGAGCTGGGAGAAAAAGTGCCAGTAAGGTCCCAAGGGTCTTTTCTTCAGAGAGTATGTGTTTACATAATGAAGAATGAAGTGGTCCAGAGATCCAGGGTTGACAGAAAGAGGGGAAATACAGTGAAAATGGATCCAGGTCTGTGGTTTGGATGGGTGTGGTATACCAAGGGTGGAAAAAAAGCTATTGGCGGATCTAAGCTAGTGGGGAGAGGGCAACTGAATGCAGAATTGAAGAGAGTTGCTGCTAAGATGTAGCAGATTATGGAAGTGTAGGGGAGAGCAGGCTGTATTTGGAAGAAGGCTCTGGGGAAAGTCTGGTGATGATCCAGCAAGAGTGGACAGGATGAAAATGATAGAACTGAGTGCAAAATAAAATAATTATAAAATAAAGGTATGTGTAGGGGTGGGAGATTCTTTAGGGGAAGGAGAATGATGAAGGTGTGAAGGCTTGGGAAACCAAGAGAGGTTGTAATAAGGATAGACATTAATTTCCTTGAAGCTCTAAAGTCCAAGGACAAATGCAGTGAAGAATGCAGAAACTGCACCACACAAGATGATCCTTGTGCCAGAAACAAGTAAGAGGCAATGAGGTGCTGCTTGCCTCACTGCAGGCATCCTGGAAAGTTCCTAGGTTGTATAGCGTTTTCTTGATCTGTCTCTACTCTGTGTTGCAGCATTTTTTACTTGCTTACTTGCTGTATTTTTATATAATAAGGTTGTTGGAGCCATTCCTGGATGCTCTGTGTCTCAGTCTCCATGGCTCTTCTCCTCCCCCATCACAAAACCATTGCATAATTTGGTTTTGTGAATATTTCTAAATTGTAACAAATAAGGGGGCATAATTTCTCTATTAGAGATTATAAGTGTATGAACTGACTGAGAGGTTCCTCACCACACTAAAGAGAGAACACCATGGTGTTATTACATGATGTTATTTCCATTTCTCGCAATTTTCACTCCCATCTTCATTATCTTCCATGATTGAATAAACTTTTATAGATGGAGGTTCTGGGGTCTCATTTCTGCCTCATTTAATTGAGACAAAACACTGTTTGGGTGTCTTAGTGAGCTCTAGGGTCGTGATGTTTCTGTAAATGATAGCTACCTTTAACCTTATTATTATCTTATTGAGCTTGATCTTTTGCAGACTTGGCTGTCTCTGCATCTTTCTTAGGAAATGTATAAGTTGTTACTAAGATCTCTGAGTCTTAGAGAACTGGTATTTAATATTTGGCTGCTGAGCTAGAAATTAATACTTTATTATTTTGGAAGACTCTTGCTTCCTTGCAATAAGATAGCATTAGATAACATGTCAACATCTGTTACCTAAACAAAAGAAGTTCTTGGTCATGATATCTTTTTGTATGTATTGGAGTTATCTAGGATTTCTTGGGAATGAGGCTTATTTTTTCACATTTACAGCAAATGTGATACAGTTTCATCTCAGTAGGTTACTGGCATTGAAAAGATTTATCTATTCAGAGTCCCTGCTGAGTGCCATGGAGTTATGGGGAAGAATATGTTATAAACAATTACTTCCAGGAATAACTGTTAATCCTTTAATGCTTTCTCAAGACATTTCTGTTATGATTTGAAGCATTAATTTTTCTGAATCTTACAGGCATTTCTTTTAAACCTGAAGCAGGGAAACAAGACCACTAATCTCCAGGTCTCCATGAGGCAATTCTAAACTGTACTGGATTTTTGGTGAATTTTCTTTTCTCTTCCCTCTCAAAGTGAGGAAGAAAGAAAAAAGCCTTGAAGAGGAAGACTTTGTCTTTAAATATGTATTTGTCAAGCAGTAAGATTTTTAAATTACTTATCACCACTTCAGTATGCAAATACTGAAAGCCATTTTGCATACTGTAACTAGGAAATGCCGCTACAGTTTGGGTTTCTGTCAGGCTTTAGTCTTCCAAAGCAGCGAGTATTAGCGGTTGAGTTGATTAGCTTGGAATTTACATGCTTAAAATGTTGCAGGATTAAAATCTGGGGTTTAACGTATATGGGTATTAAAATGTGTGTTAAAAAATACTTGGCTTGATGTCCTAGAAGGACAAGAAGGTGTGCATAATGTAATTTTAAATAGGGGACGATCCATCACGCTAAATTAGGGAGTAATGGCAAAGAAAGGCTTTCTTTTTCATGCCAAGAGACTTAACGGGGCGGTGCGATGGGACGCTGTTTCAGCACCCGGGCTCTGGACAGCGGTGTTTTAGGGACTGAAGATCGGTTCGCTGAAATTGTGGACTATAAAGCGAATTAAGTTAAAACTCTTCTTTGTGTTGTGGCATCTTCCAGAAGCACAGTGGGGATACAGAGCAGGCCAAACTTGAGGCCCTAGTCTGTCACATAATACGCTATTTTATAAACTGTTAGCAGGCAGGCTTTAGAACAAAATAATTTGCTTCTATGGCCAAAAGAAAACCTAAGCTTAACACTAAGCAAACACACTTTGATGTTCTGAGGGATTACAAAACAAATTATATTCTGAGCAATAAAATTATTTTAACAACCCAGACTTAGAAATAAAAATTTTAATGTCAAGAAGTTGAAATAGACAGAAGGAAACTGCATATGTGTTTTTCCATGGGTACATATGGTAGTTTGAAGTGTATAAGGATAGTCTGTAGAATAATGTACACATTGATTTTTTTTCGTTAAATGAGTTGTATTGAACTACATTGTTAGAGTAAAGGGTATTACTGTATTTAAAACATTTTTTCTGTGCCTTGAATCTACTGTGAAGATAAGAATTCAATATTCAGACATTGAAATGTAGTTGTTGGAGCTAAAATCTTGTGTTCTTATTGGTGGGGAAATTTTTGCTTCTGAGCCATATGAAAATACTGACCATGATTTTTTTTTTCCTAGGGGTTGATACAAAACTGAAATTCACTCTTGAACCATCTTTAGGTCAAAATGGTTTTCAGCAGGTAATTTGAGTAATTTTTCTCTTGCATTTATGAAGGACTGGGTTCTCTTCAGTCAAGGTACTTGCCCTAGTTCAAAAGTGCATCTGTCATCATAATATGAGCATATTATTTGTAATTACATGAAGAGTTGTTCCATTGGAACATTTGGAAAGACGGGCTTTCATTGTTTACTCAGGTATCTCATAAGTCTTCGTGTCCTAGAATATGACATTTTTCGTACAGCATTAAGTAAATAATCGATATTTTCCCCAAGGGTAGATTAAGTAGTTGAACTCTGAAATGTGTGTAGTAAAATGAATTGATTGTGTGTGTCACAAGTGTTGCTATACTGTTGCATTACGTTAATGGTGAATTTTATATGTTTTTGGTTGCTTTTAGTGGCATGATGCACTCAAAGCAGTGGCCAGATTGCCGACAGGTATACCAAAAGAATGGCGGAGAAAGGTAGGTAGACCTGTACCTTTGTGGGATATATTGCCCATGAATTGTTCATGAGAGGTGAATAATAACACTATTATCAGTGTTCATTAACAAATGCTTGGAAGTATTCAATTCAAATTGTACTGGGAATTTTTCATGTTTTACACTTACATTCCTCAGCGATAGTCTTATAGGGCAGCTGGAGAGGCTGAAGAGAGGTAAGGATGGTGCTTTTAATAATCAGTCTCTTTCTGTTTGAGGCTCAGGTGACTTACTCTGGTGCAGATGTGATTGCTTCATTCTGTCAGTCTCAAGGAACTGCACTGGTGAAGCTGCCCCTGCAGCTGAAGATCAACTGAAAGGAGAGCAGATCTCCAGTGTAGGCTGACAAAGGTGAAGTTGATAGGTGCTAGTGCTGACAAGAATGCTCATTGCAACATTTGATGGGAGAAAGGCAGGTTGCCTAAATTAGGGATGTTCAGAGTCAGGAGTGATGTAAAACAGTAGACTATGTCATTAATGGGAACTTCCACTGAGTTAATGTGTAGGAAAGGGTTCACTGGGATTTTACTAAACTTACTTCATTGCTTTCTTCAACAAAGTTTGAAGTTCCCTAGCCTAAAACATGTCATATCTGCTCATCTTTTCTGTAATACTAAGTGTACATTATACACTTTAAAAATGCTATTTTAATAAAAAGAACATTTTTAAAGCTTTATAAAATATATTTAGTTCCATATATTTTGCATGTATCAGATTAATTTTATTTTCCTATTATTTTTTTGCTTTCTTTCCAAACCAAAATGTTCCTCCTCACAAATCAGAGGGGAAGGAGACTGAAGACATACAATGGCACTGTTTTCCTTGCACCACTATGATCTTGGAGCTGATCAACAGCTCCAGTGAATCATTGTATGCTCTGAAAGCCCATATTCTTTCCTTAAATGTTTTTTTCCCCGTGCTCCAGTAAGTTGCCTAGACACTTCTCTATGGTACCTAAGTAACAGCGGTCATAGTCATAGAATAAAAGAATGGTTGAGGTTGAAGGAGATATCTGGAGGTCATCTGGTCATCCCTCTGACCAAGCAGGGCCACCTACAGCTGATTGCCAGGAATGTGTTCAGATGACTTCCGAGTATGTCCAGGGAGACTCCACATCCTGTCTGTGCAATCTGTGACATCCTCAGTAAAAAAAGTGTTTTGAGATGTTCATGTGGAACCTTATTTTTGGTCCCATCACTGGGCACCACTGAGAAGAGCCTGGCTTCACCCTCTTTATACCTTCTCTTCAGGTATTCATATAAATTAATAAAATCTGTGTTGATCCTTCTCTTTTCCAGGCTAACTGTCTGAGCTCTCTTGGCCTTTCCTCATAGGAGAGATTCTCTAGCCTCTTAATCCTCTTAGTGGCCCCTTGGTGAACTTTGCACTCGCTCCATATCTCTCATATCTCTCTTGCATTGGGAAGCCCTGTACTAGACTCAGCACAGCAGGTATGTCTCACCAGGGCCAAAGAGAGGAGAAGGATCATCACCCTTGATCTGTTGGGAGAGCTCTGCCTGATAAAGCTCAGGAGGCTGTTGTCCTTCTTTGCAACAAGAGCATGTGGCTGGCTCATGGTCAACTTGGTCAACCACCAAGCTCCAGGACCCCCAGCTCCTTTGCTGCAAAGCTGCTTTCCAGCTGGGTGGTCCCCAGCATATACCAGTGCCTGGGGTTGTTCCTTCCCAAGTTCAGGACTTTGTACTTCTTGTTGAACTTCATGAGGTTCTTGTCATCCCATTTCTCTAGCCTCTCAAGGTGCCCTTGGGCTTGTCAGCCACTCCTCCCAAGTTTTGGGTTGGCAGACTTGCTCCACTGTATCATCTGACTCTGGCTTTCCTTCTCATTCTACTTGCCTCTGTGTTTGTTCACACATGACCACGTGATGCTAACAAAAGATGCAGTGTTAAGAAAAGGGATGTATGTGGTGTTTTTGCTGCCATTCCCTGGTTTCCCAAAGATTTTAAGATTGATTCCAAAATAAAGGAAGCATTATGCATTGACAGCATGCTGATTGCCTCTTTTGTTGGCAGCAGGAGCAGCAGGGTGACATCTGCATTATTGCTGTACCATGTGACATTTGTTTGCTGCCACTGGCAGAGGTAAAGAATCCAGTCAAACAACATCAGTAGGATGTCAGCAGTGCCAAAGCCTGCTGAGAGGCAGAACAGCAGCACTTCTCCACATGGGTAGCTTTGCAGAAGTGTCAGAAGAGAGATTTGAATGTAGAAAATGTGCTTATAAATGTGCTTAAAAATGTGCTTATGAGCTGCTTATAAATTCTTTCATCATGCAACTATCTAAGTGTTTAAATCTGTGGAAAGTTTCTGAATTGCTTTTCTCACTTGAGTGACCTAATAGCTGAAATAAAACGCGATCAATTTGCTTTCATGTTTTCTTTAAGCTTCCTGAAGAGAAAGATCCTTTATTGTTGCCACTGTATGGTCTGTCACATGTCTTTCATGGTTCAAATGGTTAATAAAGGTCCAGCCTTTGTCTTAGATACACATGCATACATCTGTTCTGGGAATTGTAAGGCCTTAAAAATTAGTTAAAGTGGTTGGTTGGTTGGTTGTTTTTTTTTTCCCCGAAACCAACAGTTCAGGAAGCCCTCTTGTAAGACTAGGTTACTTTGATCCAAGTGATACTTTCAGATCAGTCGCAAATGTTTAATACTAGATGCTATTTCTTCTGCATAGTTGGTCAGAAGATGCCTCTCGTAAAGAGAAGCATCACTGGGGTTCTTTAGTGAGGTTTCCATAGAACGGATACATGGTTGAGCCTGAGGAGAGCCTGCAGTAGGGTTAGGATTTTAGAAATTCCTTACTGAAGGAGTTACAAGGCTAGAGGGCTGAAATGACAAGGAGATTCCTTGCAGGAGGGACCATGTGGATTCAGTTTCTCACAGGAGACTTGCATCTTTATGAACAGTTTACAGATCTGGACATTTAATGCTAACTGTTTTCTTCCTTTTTGTTTTAGGGAGTGGTATTGCTTTAATTGTGCAAGATTTGTTTTAGATATAGTTCTTGTCTGCATATTTCAAGTCAATTTTTTCATATTTCAAGCAGTTAACATGTAGGTCAACATTTGAGGTTCATCTAACTGTATATATCAAAACTGTGATGTTTAAGATGATAAATAATAAATTTTGTTGACTTTATTTGTCTATGTCTAGGTTTGGCTAACCCTAGCTGATCAGTACTTACACAGTATAGCCATCGATTGGGATAAAACCATGCGTTTCACATTCAATGAAAGAAGTAATCCTGATGATGACTCTATGGGCATCCAAATAGTAAAGGTAGTGAGCTGATTTGCTATTTTGCTTTTAATAAATGGGAATTGGATTAATTTTGTTTTCTGCATCTGCTTTGGCAAAGTTACATCCTCAAACTCTAGCTCACCAAAATTATTTCTGCTGTCTTTGGTCTATCTTCTGCACTCATCCAGATAGCATTAGTTGGGAAAAAAAGTGTTACTGATTTGGTTGGGGTAGTTTTTTTGGGGTTTTTTTTCATGAATTTTTACTCTTTTATTTTAAAAAAAGACTGGAGTTTAATGGAGATAAAGGAGAATAATTGGTTTTTTTCTTGTTTTCTAAACAAACAAATGTTTGAGATAAAATGTGTTACAATACAGCAATTGAGAATTTTTCAGCAATTTCAGAGGAGTGAAACACCACTGTTTATTTATCATAGCTAATTAGCATGTAATATTTAAAGCAGTGGACAGTTTTAAGGAAGAGCTTAATATATTTGTATTGCCATGGTGACTTTAGTATTAGTCTATTTACCTGTTTAAGAGGTGTGACTCTATTTAGAAAAGATTGTGTTCTATAGTCACCTTAATTAGAGTACGTGGAGCAAAATGCTTTATGTTCCTGGTCATTACAATTGTCATTTGTCTTTAGTAATTTTGGCTTATAGATGCTACTTATGAAATATTAAACATTGCAGTACATGTTTTTTTTTTTTCTCGTATAAATATCTTAAATGTCAAAGATGCTCCTTCTGTTTTTTTTATGGCTTGATAATTTAGTTGCCTAGTAATTCTTTTACAAAACAGCTGCTCTATTTTTTGTTCAATTAAGCAGCTGTTATGTCTTGCCTTTTTGGAACCAGATACCTGTTAATATCTTCTGCAACAGCTTCATATGAAACATCTTTTAGGCACCTTTTTTATTTAAGAGCTTGCTCACTAAGCTAAGGGTTTACAGATTAAAAAAGAAACACTTTCATCAGCTTTGGGAGTGTATATTGGGAGGGTGGAGGTGAATAGAAAACTGGGGCGGGGGGGAGAAAAATGCACATATTTTCTGTCCTTGTATTTTTTTGTTTGTTTTTGTTTGTTTGTTTTAAAGGACCTACACCGAACTGGTTGCAGCTCTTACTGTGGTCAGGAGGCAGAGCAAGATCGAGTAGTATTAAAACGTGTTTTGCTGGCTTATGCCAGGTGGAATAAATCTGTTGGCTACTGTCAAGGATTTAATATACTAGCTGCACTTATTCTGGAAGTAATGGAGGGCAATGAAGGGGATGCCCTGAAAGTGAGTAAAATACTTCTTTTTTTTCAGTGTTGAAGATTGACCAATGCATAAATTCTGTAAAAAGCCTGAAAGAACAGGACTTAAAGGAGTCAACTAAATTATAACTGTGGATTTTGTGTTTTCCCATCTGAGCTAAAATAAACATTCTGAATATTACCACTGTTACAACTTTTTCTCAAACCAGAAACTAACAAGGGCTTGGCCATAGTGAAAATAAGTGGTAACACTCCCGCTGACTTTAGAATATCATATCCTATAATCCCAAATCTGCTTCCAAACAGCCTTTGGATTCCATTATTAACCTCTTGTGAGGCAGTTAATACATCTGCAAATTCTAGAAAAACACTAAATGATTATTTTAAACGAGAGTAAATCACTTTGAAGCTACTTTCTGGACTACATTAGTCATGCAGTGTTTTAATTTTTTAGAACTTTTCTAATTGGAAGAAAGCTTCATAAAATTTGTAGTATGTCAGAAAATGGGACATGTTTTATGGTTTGGCAAGATCATGTGTGAGTTCCCTGAAGCACACTTGCTCATGTATGTGAACTGGGGACAAGTTAATAAAAGGTGACTATACCTCTTGAGATAATGAACTGTTTGCTTTGACCTGGACAGTAATTTGACTATGGTAAATATTTCAATTCATTCAGAGCTCCTAATCTATAAAGCTTGTGATGGCAAGCTGATATTTAGTACTGTACTGTAGAGAACTGCCTGCAATGGGAAGAAAATAGCATAATATACCTGCTTTATATCAGAGAGTAAAATTTCCATTCAATAATTCTTGCTAAAAATGTCCTCACTATTTTTAACTATAATTTATCACATTTTATGGTGATCTTATACAGTGCAGAACCTCCTAAAGCGCATTATGATAATTATATAAGAAATGTAAATGCCCAAGGTTTGTGAAGTCCAGATTGATTACAATTACTGTGTGCATCCTTAGTTATTGAATTGTCTTTTACTGTGAGTGGAGTCATGCTCCTTGTGCTAAGGAGACAACGGAATGGCAGCAGACTCTTCTGGGGAGGTTAGCAACAAAATGGGTCTTACATGGCAAAATGGAAAAGAAAATAATTTCCTTTCCAAGCTTAGTGTGAAAGCTTTATAAAGTTGGAATTTCCTGTGGAGAGAGGGGAAAAGGGAAGGGAAAAAACCCACCCTAGCCAGAAGGGAACAAGGGAATTAAAAACAAGAAGGAGTTGTGAGTTAGCATGTGGCTGTTTTGTTGCTGTCACTGTGCTGTCTAAAACAAGTGATGAGTGACTTTGAAACAGCTGCAGAGGCTGTTGCCTGTAGAGCTGTCCTCAGAGTTGGAGCAATGTGGCAACTATGTTTGGATTATTGCAGAGTCTAGCAGCTAAGGCATCCAGGGGGTTCTCAGGGCTCACCAGTCTGGGAAGGACATTACAAACAAAAGCTCCGTGTCTGGGAATTGTCTCCCAGCTTCTGGGAGCTGGTAGTGTGAACATCATGGGGCTTTAACAGCACAGGAACCAACATGGTAGCTTCAGTGAATGCAAAGCTATGGATGCTTGAGTTGGGATAAGAATGTTTAATTTAAATCATAGAATTATAGAGTGGCTTATGTTGGAAGGGTCCTTAAAGATCATCTGGTTCCAACCCCCCTGCCGTGGGCAGGGACACCTCCCACTAGTCCAGGTTGCTCAATGCCTCATCCAGCCTAGCCTTGAACACTTCCAGGGATGGGGCAGCCACAGCTTCTCTGGACAACCTGTACCGAAGTCTCATTGCCCTCATGGTAAAGAATTTCTAATATCAAATGTAAATGTTTAATTTCTAAGCTTTCTTTCTAAATTTCTAGTATCTAAGCTAAATTCATAAAGACTCTTCAAGTTTAGCTTACTGAAATTATGGTAAGCATGAAAATTACAGATTGCATATGTATGTGTCAGAGAATGCATAAAAGTCTTATAGGTACTGGAACTTAAAGCATTTTTTTCCTCAACAGTATTATGGAGAAATATTACAAAGTCAAATAATAAACAATAAGTATATAGAGATGTGTCATGAAGGAAGTATCTGTTAAAAGCTGGTAAATATGTAAGTGCTTTTTTTAAAAAAGGCATGCTCAAAATAATTCACATGCCAGTGAAACAGGATAGGCTTCAGTGTTGCAAAATTATTTCTGTTTTCTTCTTCACTCTAATATATTAAGATTTCTGAAGTAACACCACTCAGTGGGAAAGGAGGAAAGTCTTCTCTAAAATGTTTTATTTAAGGTAGAGTTTTATGGCTTATGTCATACAAAATTAATGAAAGCACAAACAGAGATTGTGAAAGATCATACAGGTCAGCATCTGCTGTTAGGCTGACGATACACATCAACTTCTGCAAATTTGTTTGTTGCAATTTTTAATTCTCAGAAGTTTCACAGTATCAAGTTAGTAATGCATTACCACCCATGTAGTTGAGCTGTCTGATTTGAAATACCTATCTGTTTAAAATGTTTCGTTCTGATTAATTTAGCACCTTTCAAAGTGACAAGATGAAGTAACACATCACAGTAAAATTTGTGGAGTGTGGCTTTTAAAGAACAGTATCTTGGGGTTTTGGGAGAGGGGAAAAAAAGGTGATGTGGAAGGTGGGTCATCTGGTTGTGGTGGTTAACAACCAGTGAAGGGACAGCGTGGAGAATCTCATAAACGTGTACAGAATCAGAAGTGCCAGAAGCTGCCTTTGGTTTGAGTAATGGCTTCAGTTAGAGTGTAGCTTTCTGTGACATTGGTTTGGTCATCAATTGTTTATAAATTCTGTACTGCTTCAAGAGGCCTTCACAGCTTGATTGCTTTTGTACACCAAGAGTACCTGTGGGTGCTTAAAATAATATTGTTTTCTCCCCACTTAAATGGAGATGTGTTGCCCCTGGCTTCAAGTTGTTCTTTAGTGAACAGAGAACTTTAAAATTCAGTATTTTTTCCTGTTATTTTTAGAAAATAACTGGCTCTGTGAGTCCTATGTGATTATATTTCATTTTCTCCACAGATCATGATTTACCTAATTGATAAGGTACTTCCTGATAGTTATTTTGTCAATAATCTCCGTGCTCTCTCTGTGGATATGGCTGTTTTCCGAGATCTTCTACGAATGAAGCTTCCTGAACTCTCACAGCACTTAGACACCCTGCAACGGACTGCTAACAAAGAAAGTGGAGGTAGGTTCCACAGAAAATGCTATTACATTCCTTTTTTCCATTGTTTCACCTGAGCATTGGTTTAAAAATACACAAGTCTCACCTCTGTGCCTGGAAAAGTCATGGAGCAGATCCTCCTAAAAGGGTTGCAAAAACACATGGAGGGTGACACAGAGGTGATTGGAGGCCAACATGGCTTCACCAGGGGCAAATCATGCCTGACCAATTTGGTGGCCTTGAAGGGCAACTGACATCATCTACCTGGACTTGTGCAAGGCATTTGACACTGTCCCGCATGACATCCTGGTCACCAAACTGGAAAAGAATGGGTTTGACGGATGGACCACTCGCTGGATAAGGAGCTGGTTGAATGGTCGTACTCAAAGAGTTGCAGTCAATGGCTCGATGTCCAAGTGGAAACCAGTGATGAGTGGTGTTCCTCAAGGATCAGTACTTGGACCAGTGCT
>VZTY01003029.1:71630-113771 GCA_013400935.1 Turnix velox
AGATGTTGTGGATGCCCCCTCTCTGGAGCTGTTCAAGACCAGGCTGGACAAGGCACTGAGTGGCCTGATCTAGTGGGAGGTGTCCCTGCCTATGGTAGGGGGGTTGGAACTCGATGATCTTTGAGGTCTCTTCCAACCCAAACTATTCTATGATTCTAAGTGTCTATTTGAGTTTACTGCTTAGCACATATATTTTAGCACATAAATTGTTAAGATGAAAGGTGACAGTTTCCATACTAATAATCTAAACATAAATAGGTAACTCTCTCAGGAAAAAAAGAGGAGGGAAATCTGGTTCTGCTGCTTATTGCAAACAGAATTGTGTTGATATGAACTCAATGTAGTGACAAAATTGTAACACACAGCTTAGTACCAGGGCTACCTCAAAAAGGTTGTTTCTTGCCTTAGTTCAAGATAGCAGTCCTACCATGGCTCCTTGGTCGTGGTTAGCTTACCTAGCTGTTCTGGAAGGAGTCCCAGTGGCAAGGCCAGTGTTGTTTGGTTTGTATTTCTTCACCTGTATGCTTAGCAATACACAGTGGCAACATTCAGAAGTACCTCTTGGCTGATACCTGCAAACTGGATTTGCATGATGATTTTGAATTTTTTAATTTTTAAAATTCTGTTTCCTGGTGTAACACTTCCTTCAGACTTTGTTTGGATTTTGTGGGGGTTTTTTGGGGTTGTCTTTTTTCTTAATTTAAATTTTATTTAGTTTAGTTTTATTTTTCAATCTTAGAAAAGACATACTCNCAGCAATATAGAGCTGTTTTGTTGCTTGGGAGTGTTTTAGGGAGGGCAAATGGTGTGCTGTTGATTGATTGGGGGTTTCCTTAGTCCAGAAGATAAATGCACCTTGAATTCAATCTTAGAAAAGACATACTCACTTGTCCTGTGTAAATAAACTGTGACCGTGCTCACACTATATAAAAACAAAGAAAAGGGTATCAAGGAGGTATTTGCTTTTTGAAAATGTTTTCACAGGTAGCAGCAGCCTATTTGTTCATGTCCTTCAGTGCACCAGTTGATACTGGGGTGCCCAAAGTGTTCTCCGGGTGTAACAAGAAAGTTTCAGCCTGAAATTCTAAGTCTTAGAAGCTTAACAAGTCAGAAGGGAAACTAAATATATTATGGTCGCTTCTCCTGCACTAGCAGTACATCAGGATATTAAAGCAATAGATAAGACTTCACAGAGACAGTCACCTTCACCTTTAGGTAGTTAAAGGCCTCTGATGCCACCAGTTTCAGAAGAAATGCAGCAAGGTTTGTGGGGTTTTTTTGGGCATTTTTAACAAACCCTTTAGCCTTTGGAGAAGAAAAAGCAATCTTTATAATGTAAGGAAAATAAAGTGTGGTGTTTTCAGTTCAAAACCAGTGCTGCTGCTTAGAGGTTTTTGCAGTGCAGCAGAACAGAAGGTAACCAAGTATGTCATTTTTCCATCACTTTTTTCTCAGCTTACCTTTGCATGGCTGCAGGCTATGCAAGTTTTTAGCATTAACAGAGGCACTAGAATGTCTAGTGGATTTCAGTAAACAGCTTATGCTTCTTCTAAATTACAGTAATTTACAATTGCTTTAACCATTTTTTCTTAAATTTCAGGAGGCTACGAACCCCCACTCACAAATGTCTTCACAATGCAGTGGTTTCTGACCCTTTTTGCCACTTGCCTGCCTAACCATACTGTTCTGAAGATCTGGGATTCAGTATTCTTTGAAGGCTCTGAAATTATACTGAGAGTAGCTTTGGCTATCTGGGCAAAGCTGGGAGAGTAAGTAGTCATTTTAATCTGATTTTCAGTATGAGCAATGTGTTTTTGTCTGAAAAGCATATTCTCAGTTCTAAACAAGATGCAATCTTTCAGGAGAGTGCAGCTTTTTCAAAACAGAATGGAAATGTTTGTGTGGCTTTGCTATTGTGTCAGAATGGGCATGATAATTACTGAGCCGTGCTCGGGAAATGCCTGCAGTTGTTTGTATTGTCTGTGTATATTGTCTTAATGCTATGCTAAAAGGTTGATTGGACTTTTCCAGAGCATAGACCTCTGAGGGAGCTGGTAAATACTCTGTTGAAAGACTTATCGAGAGACTTGAGGGTGACAAGCTAATTTAGCTGGGCACCTGAAACTGAGGATGTTAGTTCTCTTTTTTTCACGTGGCGATTTAAGGATTTTGATCCCCCTGGCTGTACCCAAGAAGAGAGTTCTGTGTTACAAAGGGGGCGATTCAGTGTTATGTGGGTCTTTTGTGTGAAGGCCTGCAGACAATTTTCCTGCAAATTCTCTGGTTTTAAGCACATTCTAGTTAAGCTTCTATTATAGTCCTTTATGGCCTTGGAAACTCACCGAATGGGACGAAACACAAGAGATGGTTAGTTCTTCTGAACTCCTGTGTTGTCGCAGTATTTGCATTCCAAAGATGTGCGGTGCTCTTGGAGAAATGAGTTTTGCCACTGGTTTCGGCAGGAGGTGTGAGCAGGTCAAGCAGATGTTAGTTCAGCTGGAAACCTGTTTTCAGCTGCCATCAGCAGCTTCATCAAAGTTTTCTTGTGATACCTACCAGCACTCAGCTTCCTTTTTCCTCTGAGGCTGAGCCATAGGTTTTTCTGTCCAGCTCTGTCCTTTGAGGTTTCATTTCTTTTTTCTTTCTGGATAAATTGGCACTGCAGGACAGTAGCATTGCAAGAGACTTTATATGGTGTATTTAATTTTTAATCTGAAGAATAATAATTAGAAAAATAATTTCCTAAGACCTTTATTTGTTCAGATCATGAATTAAACTTGCACAAATCATTTGCATTAGGATTAAGCAATATGTAGTCCCATTGTGCTTTGTAATTTGTACCATGCCTTTAGGTAAAAGCTCCTATTGCAGTGGGTCTCTGTGCTCTCGAAAGCTGCAATTAAAAATGTTCCAACTCATAACATCATAAAAAAAGAGAGTTACTGTTTTGAAGATTTTTACCATAAGAATTAACACAAAAATGAAACGTGTTGGGAAAATTGGAAAGTGCAGAACAAAGACATCTGTATGAATATATTCCGAAGAATAAGCTGATCACATTGTACATCTTATAACCGTTGTTTGCGGGGAATGGAAGAAGGTCTGTAAGATCTAGGGGCAATTAACAGGAAGGGACGCTAGTTACGGTAACTAGAGATCTAGAGGAAAATGCATCATTAAAACTGAAGAAGAATTGAGATTCTGAAAGCTTGTGAGTAGTGATGTCAGATGAAATGAAGAAGTACAAGATTGTACATTACCTCTTTGCTGTGAGAAGCTTTCTTCTCTCTCTTCTTCAGTGGTTGCAGTCTCATGATCATCATACTTCTCAAGATTGTATTTCTAGACATGAAAATGGGGTGTGAAGTGCTTTTCCTAAAATGTGGGTCATTCAACCATACTTCTCTTTTGAGGCAGAATGATGTAATAGGGAGGTTTAAAAATAGGTTCAGTAGAGAAATCAGTGTGTGGAGGTCAAGAGAGACTGAAGGTATCAGAGAAGATGAGCAGTAATTTTGTGATAACTGGCCCATTTGTTTGTTTTTTTAATTTTTTTTCCTACTATTTTTTTTTTTTAATTTAAGCTATGTTAAGATTTGGGGTTGTTCTCTGTAGACACTGAAGATCAAGGGAGGCTTCCTCTTTTAATGCTTAAGAAAAAAAGGCCCTGTACTTTTTTGATCATTCCAGTGAACTTGGCAGGTAAAAATGAATGGCAAGCAGATAAAATATCTTTTTGGTCTCTTGTTGAGATGATAGCTCTTATGCTAGTCAGAGGCAGGATTTATTGAATCTTATGTTGTAGAAGTGAAAGGGGCAAAGGGAATAACCTGTCTGGACATGTTTGAATCCTCCCTGTATCATGAAACAGTCAGGATAGTAAGTGTGCTTCCTGTACTCAGTACATCCTTTTACTGCACCAGTATTTCCAGTGTGATGTGCACAGGTTTATTATTTGGAAATGTATGTAGGAATGCAGTAAACTTCAGAATTAAAACGACTAATGGAAGCTCATATTTTATTATTTGTTTTGGAGGTGTGTAGTCATATGTAAAAGTAAAACAAAACTCAATGTGTATTTTGATGTAGGCAAATAGAGTGTTGTGAAACTGCAGATGAGTTTTACAGTACCATGGGCAAGCTGACCCAGGAGATGTTGGAAGACAGTCTGATAGACAGCAATGAACTCATGCAGGTGAGTAATTGTGATATAATTGTTGTTTGTGTTTTCCATGCATCCTTTAGGTGGTAATTTCTAACAAATTACATTTTTGTTCAGGTACTGTGGAGACTTAATCTCTCCCAAGATTGTGAGATAAATGAGATATGAGCTAACATGTCAGTGAAACAAATCAATCACCCACAGTTAAAGCTACGATCTTATGCATTGAGCATAGAGAACTTCTAGGCTCCATTTAATAAAAATTGTTTGTGTGTTGACAGATGAAAGTTTGTTGTGACGTTATGTCTTATTGGATATATGCAAGAGTGATATAGGATCTTTCAGCAGTCATAATTTTTAGGATGTTTTATCTTTATGTTTGGGCCAGTTATTTATTACTTTGTGTCCTTCTCATTTTGCAGACGCTGTCAGGGACAACAGTTTATCAACTGAGAGGGGAAAAATGTCCTTCATTTTTTTTAAAAAAACAACTATGAAGTAGTCAGTGAGCTATAAACAAAGACATTTGCAGATAACTGTGGTCCCTGAAGATAAAATGTTCTGGGAAAGAGACTTCAGTATTACAGATGTAACTGTATTGATTTGCCCTTATGCTTTTTTTTCTGGTATCCTCAAGGTGTTGTCTATTTGGATGTTTTATAAAGACTTCATGTCATGGTTCTGGAACTTTGCTTTCAATGAGTTAGAAAATGGTGATAAAATGGGAGCAAATACAGAACACAGAATTTATCTGAAATTTTTTTATCTGATTCAGGAGAAGGAAGAAAGTCACTTTCAGTATATGAAGTTGGCTGAGTTTATTACAGAAGTTAGCAGGTGACTTCTGTTACCTGCTAACAGAAGAGATGAATGTTTAGACCACGTTGTTTTAAAAATGTTGTTTTTCCCCTCCCTTAATCGAAATCTGACCACTTAATTTATATATCATAATCTTTTTGCGGCAGGGGTGGGGGGCAAGGATTAGTATTCTACTGCAGGAAAGCAATAATATCCTTCTCTGCCTTCACTGCACATTTCAATAAAGGTTGCATGATGCTTACATTTGCATCTGAACTCCCTATGCAGGCTCACTTAAGGTAGTGAAGAGTAACAGGCACTTCTTCATCCCTAGGATGAAGTACTCTAAAATACTTGTTTCCTTTGAGTGTTTAGAGGGGAAAGTGCTGACTGAGCAGATGTCTAAAGTAGATCAGAGAGTTCTTGTCCTCATTCTCTCTGCCAGCAAGTTTTGTCATTATAAATATCTGCTTTTCTCCCTCCCTTGCAAGCAGTACACGTACCTCGGATTGAGGGATTAAAGCTTTTGCAGATTTGGCCCTTGCATGGCAAGCGTTCTACAGCTTCCTCCTTTCTCAGACCGTAAGGTTTAGGTAAATAAAGGGTAAATACTGTGCACATCAGATGCTAGATGAGTATGTATTCAAGGTGAGAAGTTAAATAAATACAGTATTCAGTAATGTCATTTTATCAGGCTATTAATGATCTTTGGTGCTAATATGGAGACAGAAGGCAGTGCTCCAGGTGCCTGCAGATATTCTAAACAGCATAAGCTAGCTTGAATACATTCATGCCCTTCTCAGAAAGTGAGCATTTTGATGAGTAGTTAAACTAATTTAGTGTGTATGCCTGGAGACATTCCACCATAGAGGAGATGCAGATAGGAAAAGAGGCATCCCTGCACATTTGGTGTGTCGGAGAGGAACAGGGATTAATCCCTCTGCAGTATCCTAGTGTTCTAGACTATCACCTGTAGACAGTGACTCTGATTTGATGCTATTCACTAGTAACATTTTGTTCCCTTATGAGTTTGGTTTTCCTTTTTTGTTTTGTTTCCTCGGTGAAAGTGAAGTGAGAGAGGAGCCTTAAATCAGTGTGAGTGACTCTTAAGTGCGGCTGTCTGCAACAACAAAACTCCTAACCTTCTTTTAGAAGCCACCGCCCAAAAGCTTCTGTGTGAAGTTCTGCTGAGGGTGTGGATGGCTTTGTGTTTTCTGGGTGAGGCAAAGGATTGACAAATGCTACTGATTTGAGAAGAGAGGGCGTTTTGTCTTTTTTTTTTCTAATTACCAGAATCTTTCCCATATGGTCATAAATAAGATAGTTAGTTTGCCTGCATCATGCTTTGTGTATGTAGGCTGTTTCCCCATGGCAGAATTCACCGGAATTAACCAAATGGCATCCAGGGCTTTGTATAAACTGGGAAGAGGATGCTTTGACTCTGAAGCATTGCTATGAGGCAGGCAATCACAGGTGTTGATTGAGAACATTTTTTAAATTTCCAGTGGAACTTCCATCAGCATAAAATTTGTGGATCTCCTAGCCAGGTGGCAAATGAGGCCTCCAGTCATAGTCTGATAACAAGTGATTAAGTTAAAACTGTGTGTTCTAAATGAAAGAGATTGCACGGGGTCTGGAAGAGACACAGGTTGGAGACAGGCAAAATATAAAAGCATTATCTAAAATAGTAGGTGCAAGGAGTAAATAAATGGAGGGCTCAGAGTTGACTGTTTCACTTAAAGGGTAACTAGCATATGGAACAAGTTACCTGCAAACGCTGTTGACATAAAGAGTAGGAATAAATTCCAGACACACCTCAGTTTCTATGAAGGCAGAGAGTTGAGATATAAGGGGGGGGAAAACTCAGCAGTAAAGTGTAGTGGAGATCAAACAAACAGACAGACATGTTGGGCCAGAGGTGGGTCTTTCTCCACATCATAAAATTCCTTTGTCTGGTAGATTGCCAGGATATCGCTGCTCAGACCCTAGAGTATATTTTTCTTTCACAGTAGCACTCGAGTTTCATGGAGTGCCAAAGCTTCAGTTCATGCTCTGTTTTGTTGTAGCCATTCTCCTTGCCTTGGAGTCTGGGCATGGCTGTAAAAGCATTTTCATGCTGAATCCTGTTGAACTGCACTATCACCCTGTGGCTGATGCAGCCAGGAGTGTCCTTCCTGCTCCTTGTTGCTTAAATAACTGTTGTTGGTGAAACTTTTTTTTCTTTCTGTGAGGAAAGTGCTGAATTCATGTTTGTAATTTTCCTTGGTGTATTTAGCCAGACAAGGCATGGCTGAAGAATGTATTATGTAAAAATTGTTCAAAATTTCCTTTCATCTTAATTGAGGCAGTTTGCTTTCAGATGAAAATGTCACTGACTTAGCACAAGAGGGAAGAAAACCCCTAAAACAAATAACAAAAAAAACCCCAAGATATCCTGTCACAGGTAATGAGAAATTTTTTAGCTGCTGTCTTTTGGCAGACATTTAATTTTCAAGGTGGGGGGAAAGCTATAATATTTCAGAGCAACTATGACAAATTACATTTTGGCTATTTGTTTCTTTTTACTCTGACATCAAGACTCCCAATGAATTGTGTGTCAGTTATTTGAAAGTCCTTAATTAGTTGCACAAAAGAGAGGGAGGAAAAAAATAGGCAGCAAAAATATAGGAATAAATCAGCAGTGGAATATGATGTGTCTTTATGCCAGGTTGGCCAGTGACACACATTCTGTTATTACAAAAAGACTTAGAGCAAAAATAATGCTGAAAGCAAATGCATTTGCAGCTATTAATCTTCTTTAACTCTGAGTATAGGAGTAAATAAAATATATTATCATTTTTTATTATCTTGTTTTAAGGTACAGGGGTACAGGTGAGCTCAGAGAGTTGCAGCAAGGTTTATTTGTTCACCATAGAACAAATTCCTTTATAAAAAAACAAACCAACCACCACTCATTCCCCACAGTCCAACCCCCCCCAGCCTATCCAATAGTTCTACCCAGTCTTCTCTTTTTGGCCATAACTTTTATGTTGACGTGATTTCCTTCACACCAGCTCTTGGGGCTGCTCAGGTGAAGTAATGGATCTGTTAACTTCCCACATCCAGTGAAGATCTCTGCTAGCTGTCTAAATTGTCAATAATCCATTGAACACTTCAGCAGAAATGTGGGTCTTCTGGAGGATACTCAAAACCTCAGTGATGCATTCATTTAAGTGAAATCATAATTGGAGGAGGAGGATTTTCAGTGTGTTGGCAAGGAGAATATTGACAATGATTATTAAATAAGTACAGGAGTTGAAAAGGTCCCTACATCTCATGTTACCTGTCCCCTTTTTTTTTGTTTTCTCTAAACCATGTATTTTTCCAGTGAGTCAGTCTTTATTTTTCTTACAGGAAATACTGACTGAATCATAAAATGAGACAATTTCCATTTTCTTATAGCACATGAGGATATGCAGCCTTTAATCCTGCAAGCCTGTGAAAGCCTGTTCATGGAAAAATCTGTGGCACTCGTAGTTAAAGCAAGAAATTTAAAAGTGGGTTTTTTTCCTTTCTTTTTTTTCCTCTAGACTGTTTATACCATGGCTCAGTTTCCCTTCCCACAGCTGGCAGAATTAAGGGAGAAATACACGTACAACATTACTCCTTTCCCTGCAGCAGTTAAATCATCTTCACTTTCAGGGTGAGTTCAAAATGTATTGCTTGTAGCATAGGGTTATTGTTTACCTTACACAGATAGTGAAAAGGCAAGTGGCATCCTCCCCTGTATGCTCCTACAGAGCATAAAGATGTTTGATAATGATCATATTTAAGAATGTCTCTTTTTTAATTTCTCTTATGTTCTCGTTTGACAGAAGGCTAGGCAGAACCAGGGACAGTGATGAGGAGAATGATCTAGATGATGAGGACTCAATTGTCAATGCAATTGGCTGTCTTGGACCATTAAGTGGGTTTTTGGCACCAGAGCTCCAAAAATACCAAAAACAAATGAAAGGTAAAAGTGCTTCTGTTCATTTTGGAAAACAAAGTTAAACCCGCATGACCTTGAAGAAATTATCTCTGGCTTCCTCTGTGAAAGCTGCTATGAAAAATATGTTTTATCCTCATGTAGGGATTATAGTGGGAGCCAAGTTACATGCTCTGTATTCTGTGAAGATATCTTCAAAGTCAAGTTTGAAGGTTGCATGTATATAATAAATGACAGTGTGGGTTAGGGATTTGACTGTGGTGATGGCTATAAGACCTGACCTCATACCCAACACAAGAAGCGTCTGGAAAAAAATCCAGTCACCTGTCAGCAATAGGTGAATTCTGTAGGTAATTTTCACCACCCACCCAACCTTCAGACTGTTGTATGTTGTATGTGTTTTGGTTTTTTTTAATAAAATTATATGGTTTCAGCTGTTCTGACAAAATGTCACTAATTTTCAAGTCCCTAATGCTGAAATGAAATTTCTGACAGAACTACATGTTCACCCATGTAAGTTGTACAAGCAGAACAAAATTCTTATCCATACAAGAAAAGCACTTCCTTTGTTAACTTGCAGCAGCCTTTACAATATGGTCCTGTAGTTATTTATCCCCAGCCTGCCCCCACTTTCCTCACAGAAAACCCTGGACTGATAGTAAGCAGTCACTGTTACCTGATCACACATCATCATTCCTGGTTTTGCTGAGACCTATAAGCTTCAGTTTTCCTCTTGATTACTGTGGTGTTTTGGTTTTTTTCCTTTCTGAGGAACTGTAAGTCTCTACCTGCTGCTTCAAGCTAGCGCTCAGTCAAAACATCAAACTGCTGTTGCCAACTAAGCCCTTGGAAAATAATCATCCCCTTGACCCTGCGGTACCAGTTCAGTGAAGCATCACAAGCAGCTGTGAAAATAAATGACACAGCTGCTGTTGTTGTGCAGCTGCTGGTCAGGGATTCTTTCAAGTTGCCTGATCCTCAGCTGCTCTGTGTTTATCTGTTTTGTTACTCCCAGCAGCTTTCTCCCTATGGTGCTGTAACTGTTTCTTGATGTCTCACTAGGTTGGTTGTTTCATCTCATGCCTGCTTGACCATAATGTATTTTATAACTTACATTGTTGTCCTCTTTGACCAACTGAGTAGTTTTCATCGTCATTTTCTGAATTGCTTTAGTGATGGCTTGATGTACTTTTGGGTAATTGTAGAAGTGTATTTATCTCTTTGCATTGCTGTGTTAATTAACTTTTGTACTCTTTAAGCTTCCCTCAAATCCTTGCCATTCTTAAGCAGCAGTTCTAGAAATGTAACACTTTTTATAAATAGTGCAGCCTTGTTAAGTGTACAGAATATAATCAATTTTTAATTAAAGACTACAGTTAAATAAGACAATAGGAATTGGACATAGACTTTCTTTGTAGATAATCTGTGGAACTATTGAGGATTCCAATTTACTCTTCATCTTCACTTTATTCCTGCTCTGTGTAGATCAAAATGAAGAACAAAGTTTGGGTTCCAGTAACATTGCGGAATTAAGTCCAGGAGCAATAGACTCTTGCCGGAGCGAGTATCATGCTGCTTTTAACAGCATGATGATGGAGCGTATGACCACTGATATTAATGCACTGAAAAAGCAATATTCCAGGATAAAGAAGAAACAGCAGCAGCAGGTTCACCAGGTGTATATCAGAGCAGGTAACACAATCAAAACACGCTTCTCTTACTAGTTTATTACCAGTTAATGTCATTGTAGGAGACAAGGCAAAAAAAGTTCTTTTATGTTTAACTAAATAGACAAAAAATGGGGATGGATGGAATATGTTAACACCTCAGTAATAAAGTGGGCACCACTTAATGCAGGCAGATTGTAAATGAGAAGGTGATGTTCTTTCTTCTTTTGTCAGGACCTGAAGATGACGACCCTGGGATTTTTTTAGGTCCCAGGGATCAGCTGAACAATGGTATTTAAAAATGTCCTTGTTTGGGTGCATTGTATTGATCTTGTCTATTAAAATTTTTAAATCTTTGGCATTCTTGGAGTTGACCTACTGATGCACTGGAAAACATGAAACGAGGGGATGAGTACACTTCAGACCAAGTGTCAGATGGATTCTTAGCTGGTCCATGTTATCCTAATTCTGCTGAGTTCATCCGGGCATGGCAAATTATGCAGATGAATTAACTTAGATGTTCCTTATCTAGTGAGAGGTGTCCCTGCTCATGGCAGGAGGGTTGGAACTATGTGATCTTTAAGATCCCTTCTAATGCAAACCATTCTGTGATTTTTTTGTGGCTCACAGTTTACCTACCCATAATCACTCTGCTATAAGTATTGAGCCAGATTGTTAATTAGCAATCTTTGATACAGAGCCTGTTTTCTCAGCTGGCGCACTTAACAGGAATGACGCAGCTGAAGGTTTCAGTGGTTGTGTGAGCTGAGCACAGCCCACCCCACTCATTCCCTCCCACTTAGACATCATCTTTCTAAGCATTAAACCATGGAGATGGGTCACCCAGGAATTTTTATTCCTTTTCTAGACTGTCTAAATTTGTCCTAGTGGGAGCATTTGAATGCATAGAGCTGCAATTTTTTCATTAACATCATAATAATTAACATTAACATCACCATTCTATGATCATTTATAAGGATTTTTAAAATAATATTGGCAAAATGCTTTGAACAAAGGCTGTAGCTAGCAGAAATGGTGCAAACAGTAAAATGTTGATTCCCAAGGATTGCCAACTCCCACCCTTAAATGCAAACCTCTCTAATCTTACTAATCAAGATTCGGGGCTGGGTTTGTGGTTTAATCAAGCTGTCATCTAATTAACTAATTCTGAGTCTACTGCTGTTGTTTAATAGGACTCAATAGAAAAGAGTTGGTGTGCTTTGTCCATTAAAAAAAGATCAGTTTATTCTGCAGTCATACAAGCCTCATGGAGAAGCTTATTTTGCTGACTTCATAAGGATTGAATTGCCTCTAATGGCAGAGAAATGAAGGAGAGGGGAGAGATGAGAAGCCAATATTAAAGTTAAACTGTCAGTTACAGTTTGGTTCCAAAAAGTGAGAAGTTATTTTGTTATGATTTATTTTCATGGTATTGCTGTTTCTGGTCTTACAGTTATGAAGCAGATAGGGAGGACAGGAAATCTTTATTATAGAAGTTACAGTTTTGTATTTGATTCCTAGATGTAAGAGCAATTCAGTAATATATGTATGTATATGTATTTTTTTTTTAGTAGCAGTCAGTCCTACAAACCTTTGCTGTACCTCAAAAAAGGCATCAAATTTGGTGGTGGATCTTTATAACTTGAATTTGTTTAGTTCTTCAACAACACTGTATCTTTTAAATACTTTCTTTCAGACAAAGGACCAGTTACCAGCCTCTTCCCTTCTCAGTTAAACCATTCCCCTGTGATAAACCATCTGCTCTTAGGAAAGAAGATGAAATTGAGTAACAGGTCTCTCAAAAATGCTGTTATTCACATTCCGAGTCATGCGACAGGGAAGATGTCTCCCATTCCCCAAGAAGATCTTAAAACAAAACTGAACTCTCCATGGCGCACTCATATACGAGTTCATCGAAAGAACATTGCTCGAGCCAAAGGCCAGCTGGGCTATGGAGACACCATAGGGCTGATAGATGAGCAGGGAGAGAGCTGTAAAACAAACAGTCCCAACGCAAAGGAGGAAAATTCCAAACATTCTGACTTTGGAGAAAGAGAAGGAGGTGGTTTGGATGACAGGACTACTGGAAAAGCTGACCGGCAATCGTCTGAGCCAGTCTCTACAGACACCAGTACAACAACCATGGCAGTGGTTCAGCTTAAGCTGGAAGCACTGGAACTCACTTCAGATAACAAAACCCATAGCGAGACAACATCCTGCCATTCTGAACAGCCACGCTTATCAGAGTCCTCCAGCTCATCCAGTGACAGTGGAAACCTGGGTAAATCTCCCCAGCCTGCCAACCCAAAGCCACAAGTCTTCAATCCATTTCCCAGCGTCAAGCCTCTTCGGAAGTCGGCGACGGCCAGGAATTTAGGGCTGTATGGCCCCACTGAGAGAATGCCAACTGTACACTTCCCACAGATGAGCAGAAGTTTCAGTAAGTCTGCCAGTGGCAGCAGTGGGACCAGGAAACGATAATGGACCACCTTGGAACTTTCTATTTCTCACAGCAACAGTGTGCTCCTTGTTGGTATGGGAAGATGTGTTCTGGCACCCTGTTGCCGATTCTGATAGCTTTGTGGGAAAATAAACATTTCTTTGCAGTGTAAAGCATGTTGTTTCTGTAAATCTAACTCAGACCTAAAATTCACCATCTGCCTTTAACCCTTCAGGCCCCTGCACAGCTGCCTCCTCCTGCCTCTTTCAAAGCTTGAAGGGCAAATTGTCTGGTGCAGCAGACAGGTCTAACAGTTTTCCTGGCTGTTATGCAGCTTCCCCCTTAGACCTCACCATCCTGCTCTGTGAGTAGCTGGAGAAGCCATGACTAATGGAAGCACAAGCAGCCTGAGCCATCAACAGCATCTCTTTGTGTCCGGCATTACCACTTGTCTGCCAGGCCATCGGCCTTCAGATGTTCTTCAGCAGCTTTTTGTGCTTCTCTTCCCACAGCAGTCCCTTCCAGGTACCATTTCTAATATAAAATGAAATCAATGAGCATGAGGGTAGCAGATGTAATTCCGTCCACAACACTAGTTTGTTCCTTTTCCCTTATATATGTACATGCACACATCTCATAGCTGGAGAGCTGCAGCACTGCAAAATCCAGTATTAGGTACAACTATTTGTGTAGTTATATAAATATTGTGGCACATCCTGGCTTTGGTGGATGGGAATGCTGTTATCTTGTAATTAAATCATACTTGTCAGCTTAGTAGGTAAAATACATGAATGTGCCAAAGTAGTTTAGGGTCTTAAACTCTATAGGAGTGCTTAGATATATAGGGTGTCACTTATCATTAAAAGCCAACACATTTGCCACTATGGGAGTGGGATGGACCCATGGCATTGCCATGGGCTTCCAAGGCTTGGTTCTGGTTTGACAGAAAAGAGCAGTGGCAAAGTAAAAAGCTGAATATTTACTTCCAAATCAAATTGCAAAGCTGACGAGTGCCATACAATAAATACTTTTATACATATATATATGCACACATTTAAACAGGCAGGCAGAGAAACTACATGTAAACATTTCAATTTCATGGTTGCAAAACTAAGCACTCCATAAAATTCAGGTTGTTCATAAAATATGACATCTCTGATGAATTGTGTATGTTGACTGACTTGTTACCTTGTTACTTCTGAGTTTCCCATGTCATGGAGGTGCAATTATTTTAAAGTGGAGTAAAAGCAGTAATGATGTATCAGCCCCTCTGTATGAAATATCTTGCTTCTTCTTTTGAAATTCTGTGTTGAATTTGCAAATTAATATATCATTGTCTATTTATTATTGTATTCCCTAAGCTACGGGATGTTATATCAATTTTGCTGTATTCTGTAAGGTACAATCTGTACAATATACCCCTGTTTATCGTGGTGCAGATAATTTTGTTGTTGTTTTATATGAATGTATGCATATAAAATAATATACAAGTGTGAACACTGTAAATATAAACTGGATAAACCAGATGTAGATCAGATCTTGCCCCTGCCTTATTTTTAGGTTATAGGAGTACTGTCACAAATCATTATTTATAGTGCTAATAAGTTCAAGATGTAGAATTTATTAATGTAGAACTGCTCACAGACTATATGAGAATTATTCTTGCCTTGATTTAGAAGAAATGGACTTCCCAAAATTTTACTGTGACTTGTTCCCCCTCCAATTTTTCCTTAGCTTCATCGTATCACGTGGCTGTGTACAAAACAGTAATTGCTGAAAAATAAAAGGCCTGTCATTCTGAAAACTACTAAGATGTCACAAGTACGTGCATGAATTTGGACACATTAAGCAAGGGGAAATTCTTAAGCTATGCACAGATACCATGCTGGGGAAAGAAATGCCAATAAAATACTAGCTCCAGCAATTCATGTCGACTCAGTGATTGATGAGAGTTTTCCAAGGGGCCTTGTGCTCTACTTGGGCCATTAGGAGTTAGGTGAAGAAACCGCAGAAACTCAACATATTGGTTTGACGCCATTTGCTGCAGGAAATTTTCTATATGTGGTGCTTGATGAGAAAAAGGAATTTCATTTTAGCTGTTCAGTGCCTCAGAGCCTCTGCCTCCTCCTTAGCAAACCAGGCTAAACAGCTGCATGCACAGCAGGACGCACAAGGAGTCCTGCCCATGGCACCTTCATATGAAGAGAATAATAACAATGGAAAGATGACCAGGGATGAAAACAACAGTAAACATCAGAAAATACCAGTTTGTGACATGGTTTCAGCTGGGATAAAGCTGACTTTCTTACTGGCAGGAAGTGTGGTGCTGTGTTTTGGGTCTGGATTAAAATAGTGCTGGTAAAACTGTTGGGTTTTGTCATTGCAAAGCAGTCTTGGCCTCCTATGCTCCTCACACTGCCCTGCCAGAGTGCAGGCTATGGGGGGCACAAAAAGTTGTAAGGAGACACAGCTGGGACTGCTGACTCTGACTGACCAAAGAGCTATTTTGTGCTATATGATGTTATGCTCACCATATAAAGCTGGGAGAAAAAGGAGGGAATGTTCAGAGTGATGTCACTTGTCTTCCCAAGTAATTGTTACATGTGAGGGAACCCCGCTCTCTTGGAGATGGCTGAACACCTGCCTGCCCATGGAAAAAGCAAGTTATGTCTCTAGTGGCCATCCAGCATAGGTAAAACCTTGAAAGGCAAATGATTTACAGTCTGTCTGCAATTGGTCAAGTGTACTCGGAGAGGAGAACTGAGCAAAGCTGCATGATGTGTGAACTTGCAGTTCCAGGCACCCAGTGGTGTCAGAAATCTCACCCTTGTTTCACAGCTGGGATTTATTAATTGCAGCTTTCCTTACTCTCCTAATTAGGTCTGTTCAAGAAACAATTTTTATTTTGGGGTTGGGTTTTTTGTTTGGTTGGCTGGTTGGGTTTTTTTTTTGTTTTTCTTCCAAATGTGAATCCGTTGCTCTGTTTTATCTATTCTAGAATAATTTTCTGCTCATTTTCACACCACACTACTCATCAGTTGCATCAGGCATCATACCCTCTTGAACTCCAGATTACTATGATAATTTTTTTAATACTTTCCCCTGCACTAGTAAACTTTTCACCCAACTGCAACAATACTGCTCACTGTCTGCCCTCCAGCGCTGCCAGAATAGATGCCTTTCTCCAGAGGGAACAGATGGGCTATTGTCCGTTTGGCAGAGGGACAGATGACTCGGTGCTGGCTGACACGTTCTCCATCCCTACTAGACAGCGATGAGTCACTGGTTTCCTTCCAGACTGGAAAACGTTTATTCCTCTTAATTGTGAAGAGCCTCCTCTTCTGCCACAGTGAGAAGCAAGCTGTCCCACAGCACTGATGATCTTCCAAGACAGTGTGATATTTGGTGAGTGATGTTACTATAGCAGCTTGTAGGATATGACAGCACCTTGCGTTAAAGTTATAGAATATCTGAGCGCGAAAATGCCATACTGCAAGCTGATAGAGGTTAGACCAGGTTTGCAGCCAGCAGGTCCTTGCCGCCTACCTAGGCCCCTGTCTGCACCGTGTCTTTCTGGTTTCATATAACCAGTAGTGATGTTCTAGGAGTGGTCACTAGATGTCACTGATGTTCCACATGAATACAACTGCAGCAGAGCTGCAATTCCTGGGAAACCCAATAGCCTAGTATTTCCTTTTCTTTCCCCCATCTTTCTCTCTGGACAAACACAATTCAGGTTTCAAGAATGAATCATAGAATGCATTGAGTTGGAAGGGACCTTCGAGGTCATCTAGTGAATTACCCCCTCTCTCCCTTGGAGTGAGCAGGGACATCTTGCACTAGGTCAAGTTGCTCAAAGCTTCCTCAGACCTGGCCTTCAGTGTCTCCAGGGATGGGGCGTCCACTGTTTTTGATGTTTCTGGAGTTTGAAGAAAAGCTAGGTTCAGGTCTCTCGCATGTGGATTTTTTGCCTCTGCTGAGAGCTAGATTTGACAGTCCAGCTGCCAGTCCTTGGCAATCACTGATGATCGCAGCCAAGAAGGCCAACCAGATCCTGAGTGTGGATCATCAAGAGGAGTGTGACCAGCAGGTCCAGAGAGGTGTTTTTACCCCTCTACTCGGCACTGGTGAGACCCCACCTGGAGTATTGCGTCCAGTTCTGGAGCCCTCAACACAGGAAGGATATTGAGCTATTGGAGAGGGTCCAGAGAAGGGCCACAAAGATGATCAAAGGGTTGGAGCAACTGCCCTATGAGGACAGGCTAAAAGAGTTGGGGTTGTTCAGCCTGGAGAAGAGAAGGCTCAGGGGGGACCTCATAGTAACTTATCAGTACCTGAGGGGGTCCTACAGAAAGGCAGGGGAAGGAATTTTTAACATAATATCGGATGGGAGGACTAGAAACAATGGATATAAATTAGAGGGGGATAGATTTAGACTAGACATAAGAAAGAAATTCTTTACAGTGAGGGTGGTGAAATACTGGAACAGGTTGCCCAGGGAGGTTGTGGATGCCCCATCTCTGGAGGTGTTCAAGACTAGGCTGGACAGGGCACTGGGCAGCCTGGTCTAGTGGAAGATGTCCCTGCCTATGGCAGGGGGGTTGGAACTCAATGATCTTTAAGGTCCCTTCCATCCCAGACTATTCTATGATTCTATGATTCTATCTCTCGGGGCCTTACCTGCCCCAAACATAGCCATCGTCACCACCATGAAATGAGATGAGTCTTCAATTTACAGTTCAATTTTTCAGGAGCAGCATCTACAAATCTCCATGACCAGGCACATGCAGAAAAGCACAGACTTCATACAGCCTGGCTGAATGTGCACCCTAAAGTTTACTGCCTAGAAAAAAGACCAGATGGATGCATGTCACTTGAAAACCAAATATTCTAGATCCATTTAAGGACTCTGACTCTCCAAACAGGATCAAGAAGCCAGCAAGATACTTAAAAAGAAGCACAACCCTCGCTCAGCTACTGCACAGCAACAGGGGCTCTTGCAGTATTTCCCTGATTGGTTTCAGTGCTCGCAGAGCATTTGCTTATGTCATCTCTGAGCCCCTTTGTCACAGAACCATCACAGAATGGCAAAGATTGAGAGTGACCTCAAGAGACCATCCAGTTCAATCCCCCTGCCAGAGCAGAAACACCTAGACCAGGTCACACAGGAACACATCCACGCAAGTTCTGAATGTCTCCAGAAAAGGAGACTGCACAACCACTCTGGGAAGCCTATTCCAGTGTTCTGTCAATCTCAAAGGAAAAAAGGCTTTTCTTACATTTCTGTGGAACCTACTGTGTTCCAGTTTGCACCCATTGCTACTTCTATCATTGGTGGTCACTGAGAAGAGCCTGGCTCCATCCTCCTGACACTGGTCATCCCTCAAGTCTCCTCCAAGCTGAAGAGACCCAGCTCCCTCAGCCCTTCCTCATACAGGAGATGCTCCAATACCCTAGTCATCTTTGTGATTCTGCTCTGACTCTCTCAAGCGGCTCCCTGTCCTTTGACAGCAGTCTTATATTCCTCCCAAGTGGTCAGCACCTCCTTCCATGACCTGACGACCCTCCTATTCTGCTTGAGTTTGCACAGCAGCTCCCAGTTTAACCAAGCAGGTCTCCTGGCATCCTTTCTTGATTTCCCGCCTGTTGGGATGCTCTGACCTTGAGCCTGGAAGAAGCAGCCCTTGAGTGCTAACCACCTATCTTGGGCCCCCTTCCCTTCTACTACCCTATCCCATAGGATTTCTCCTAGCAATTGCCTAAAAGGCCAAAGTTGACCCCACTGAAGACCAGGGTTCTGATTCTGCTTGCTATTCTCTTCCTGCCACATAAGATCCTGAACTCCAGCATCTCGTGGTTGCTGCAACCAAGGCTGCCCGCAACCTCCAATGCTTCAACCAGAACCTCCTTGTTAGTGAGAATTAGATCCAGCAGCGCTCCTCTCCCACTTGGCTTATCCACCATTTACATCAGGAAGTTGACATCAGTGCACTGGAGGAACCTTTTGTACTGTGGATGGCTGGCTGAGTGGGCCTTCCAGCAAATATCAGGCGAGTTAAAATCACTCACAATAACCAGGGTCTGTACTCTAGAGGCTGCTCTCAGCTGCCTTTAGAAGGTCTCTTCCTCATCCTTATCCAGTGGCCTGTAATGCACTCCCACAGCAGTATCACCCCTGCCAGCCTACCCCTTAATTCTCACTCACAAACTCTCAACTCTCTTCTCATCTGCTCCTGGACAGGACTCAGTACATTCTAGTTACTCTCTCATGTAAAGCACAACTCCACCACCTAGCCTTGCTGCCTTGTCTTTTCTGAGAAGGACACAGCCATCCATACCCACATTCTAGTCATGTGAGCTGTCCTTCCATCCATGTCGCTGTAATTGCCACCAGATCACAATCTCCTGTCTGAGCACAGATCTCTAACTCCTCCTGTTTATTCCCCAGCTCCAGAAAGGCAGAGACTTCCCTTTCTGTGGGGACTGCCTGGCATATTGAACCTTCTGATCCCCTTAAAAGGCAATCTCCAAAGACTGCAGCTTCTTTTTTGCCAAGATTCCCATCCCCAACACAGACTGTCCTCTGCTGGAGCTTGTCTCCTCAGCAAGTTAAACCCACATAGGCAAACATAGCCAAATCAAGCTGAAAAAATGTCTCTAATTAACTCAGGGGTTAGACTAGCACACCTAGGCCCTACTACATGGCATTCGATAATGAATTTCAGCACAGGGCAATTCTTGATGTGCCTGGGCAGAGATTTTGGTCATCAACACAGGATGTGCGTAAAAGGAGAGTGGTTATTTGTAGTTCTAATCAAGTGTGATTAGTCCAAGGACATTTAGGGAAATTCAGCAATTGGTTACTTTTATTCTCTATTCTAATCTGCTTCAGGCAAGGCATAATGTCCAAAATCACTTTTATTCTCATAATCTCTTTTTCCCATGTGCAGCCAGTGGCACTAATGACCAGCATCTTCAAACCCAAGAGTTCCAACCAACAGTCCCCTTCTAACGAACAAGTGTCTTCTCTGCAGAGTGTTGTCTGGTTTAGGGTACATAGGGTGACACTGTAGATGCAAAGTTGAGGTCCTGCATCCGAGAACATAGTTCTGTGCCATCTATGCAGCATGGATGGGTTGCATCCTGTAGGCTGTGGCTTCATCAGGGTGAAAGGGAGGGAAGCATTGATATCTAGTGATAGTCTTGTTTAAGAAGACAGATGGGTCTGGAAACACTGCAAATGTTTAAGAGTGGAAAAGTACTGTCCTAGAGATCTGGCCAATCATATGAATGAGGGAGACTAGGGTCCCAGCACCTGTGGATGGCTAGATTTTACATTGCGCATAAATCCTGTAAAAAGAGGATGGAGCCCTGAGCAGTGAATAATCTCAATCTGGGGCTTATTCTTCTAGATTAATGAAAAAAGGTTGGAAAGAAGCCAATGATATAATTTAAATATGCATTATATACTTGATAGATGTTTTTCTTCTAATAAAAATTTCTTTTTGTCTTTCTCCCCATCAAATATTGAGTCAGTGGGGGATTTCTTAGGTCTTTTTTTTTTTTGAGGCTTAGCGATTAATATGAGGCTATGCCAAAAAACTAAAAAAACTCCCTCAAAACAAAACTCATCTATCACTTTTCTTTAAAAGCCTAGAAGGTGTTACTAGATCTTTTAAATTTGAGAAGGTTTTTGCCAGAATTTTGCACATCAGAATGGAAATAATTCTGCCAAAGTAATTTACCCTACTTTGAATCTGGATTCCTGTGAAGGCTCAGTGCATGATTTCTTAGCACATTGATGTGATAATAGGTGCTGCCCTTGAAAACAGAGGGACTAAAGATTATTCATATTCAGAGTGGCCAATAAATGACATCCCTTGTGAAAGTAACTTTTCTCAGAGCCAGAAACTGCAGGAGCCTGAAGGAACATGGGAATAATGCTCCAGTTTGTGGTGGCCATGGCTTTTCTCTTCCCTTCTTGTAGGGCACCCTGTGCTCTCCCTCCCCTTCCTAGAAAACAAGTGAAGTCCATATCTAAGTCCATATCTGCATTTTGACACTCACTGGAATCATTCCAGTAAAACAGGAGGGAATTAATACACAGCTAACACTGCTGCAGAACTGGTTGCAGTTCCCTCACTCACAGTTTATTTCACAGCTTATAAGAGAAGATGGAGGCACTAGGTCTTTGCTGCAGTCTAAACTATGAACAGTGAGTGAAAGACAGCTATTTTCCTTTCAAAGGTGTATTCTGCTCCTAGGTTTTGCCGGAGTGTATGGAAAGCTTTGATGAAGGTACTTTGATGATGATGAAAAGAGCCATCACATATGTGTAGAAATAAAAAAGAAATTCCTTCTTTTATCTTCTTGTGTTCCCACACAATGGACTGACTAATTGGAATTGGGATTGCTGAGCTGCATCTTGATTATTCACCAGCTTTTAAACTCCATCCAGGATCACAGAATAGACAGTAAGTCCTGCTTACTCTTCTGTCAGGCAGAATATGTGCCCACATGATTTTCAGGCTCTGCCATTCACATATGCAGATCGTTACAGATGAAATGTATTCTTCATGTTGTTTTGCTCACTGGTCCCTTGTGGAGGTGGGACAGGGTGGAAAATGCCTTGTACACTACAACTCTGAAGTGATTACTCTCAAAATAAGCATTGCAATATATGTTGTCTGGGATATATTGCAAGCCTCTCTTTTTGGCTTTTGAAATTCTGAGTAGTGTTGCTGCCATGCAGATTTTTAGTTTGCTTGAACTATGGGCTCTTCTTTTAAGTTACAGTAAAAGGGCATCAGCTTAAATCTTCAGCTGCCTTCAAATGGTGGTCTCAGAGAAGCAAGATGAAGGAATCCTTTTAGTGTTTGGACAAGCCTTTAGCCTGTTGAGGGGAGCTGAGTGACATGGACAACCATTGTTGTTTCAGCTGGGATAGAGCTGACTTTCTTACTAGCATCTGGTGTAGCGCTCTATTTTGGTTTTGGTATGGGAATACTGTTGATAGCACACTAATGGTTTTGATTGTTATAAACCAACCCAGGCCTTTTCTGCTCCTCACACTTCCCTGCCAGATGCCAAGCTCGGAGTGCACAAGAAGTTGGGAGGAGACACAGCTAGGATAGCTGACCACAACTGGCCAAAGAGAAATTTCATGTCATGTGACATCATGTTTCGTATATAAAGCTGGGAGAAAAGGAAGGAGGGAACATTCATGGTGATGTTGTTTGTCTTCCCAAGCAACCATTACATGTGATGGAGCCCTGCATTCCTGGAGACAGCTGAAGACATGCCTTCTGGTGGGAATTAATTTCTTTTTTGCTGTGATTGCATGAATGGCATTTGCTTATTAGACTGTCTTTATCTTAGCCTACAGTTTTTCTCACTTTTCCTCTTCTGATTCTGTCACCCATCCTACCTTATAGGAGATGAGTGAGTGGCTGCATGGTCCTAGTTACTGGCTGCAGCTAAAGCATGACACCCATCCTCCCTGGCCAAATTAGGCCAAATTTCTGCCCAGCTTTTCAGTTATGACATCCACTTGTGGGATGCCTCCATCTACATAGTTGCTGTTTTGTTAGAGGAGATGTGGGATGGCTCTTGAGATAAGTGCCAAATTCCCCTGCAGAATTTGTAAATTCTCACCAGAGAGTATGACTGTAAGGTTCAAGTACAAGAAATCTTCCTCTGCGGCTATACCCTCACTTTGTATCCCTTCCTGCCTGAGACCTGTGGTCTAGACAACACAGTATCTGACAGCAAGGGAAGGAAGAGGATTTGGAGGGAAGGAACATTCCCATTGGCATCTGGGCAGCTGGGAACTGCCACTGTCAGTAACAAAATCTATGTGGAGTGGATGTCCCAAAACCAATGTCTAGCTCAAGTAGCAATTGCCATCATGATATTCTGATTTACCGTATCAACTTTTAGTCTTAGATCAGAGAGCTAAACAGCAGAATGTTTAGAAGAAATTGAATTGTTTGATGCTGTTGAGAGCTACACAGAAAAATATAAATGAGCTGATGGGGAAAATGCCTTTGTCTGGCAACTACAGGGAAGCTAAAGAGCTCCATGAGGAAAAGTCTATTTAGGGCTGCACAGAGTTCTGATACTTCTTTTTTTTTTATATAAGAAGCTGTCAGTATGATTCTGAGCACCACCTACAGGTACATTAACCACCAAAAGATTGCACATGCATTAAAGTATAGTGCTTAATGGAATGAGGCTGATTTGATCCCAAAGAGTGAAGTATATTGCTGACAGGAAAAGTAGACTAATGTTCTATAAGGAAGGGAGTTGTAACACACTAGTAGGATTTTTCTAGATTTAGTGAAAGTGAAATAAAGTGAAAAAAAATTTCTAGCAATATTGACAACACCTCGTACTCACATTTTTAATTGTGATTTTTCAGTTTATATTTTTACCATGTTTACAGTCTGTGATCTAATTCTAATAGTATATCCTATATAATAAAAAAAAGCCTCTTCAATTGACTCAGAACACCCTGGTCTTCTGTCATTTTTCTTTTGGGAGAAGCTTAGGATTTTTTAGCTCCCTCAACTCAACTGTTATAGAAGAGATGAGGAGGAATTTGTCCTGCCCTCCATTTGGCACACAGTATATAAGTGTATTTCTGTGAAGAGCAGGTTGGTCTGAGTACTGAGCTACCCAAAGATTGGGCAAGCTACCAGCTTTTGCTGACTGAAGGCTGAAGGCTCAGTGCAGCAAGAACTTGAATTGTCCACAGAGCAGCTACTTGGATTCACCTGAAATTATTTTGGACCTTTCTAAAAAGTACTACTGTTTTTTCTGGTGTTTGCTGCTGATTCTAGTTAAGACAGAACTGAAGCAATTTCCCAGGTTGGGATGTTGGTGATGTGCAAGATGAGATGCAGCTGGCGAGACTTTAATATGAAGATTAAGTAAATGAAGAAGTCATTAATGGTCAGAGGAGTTCTGAAGGAATGGAGTGGCTTTTAGTCTGAGGAATAAGAGGTATATAAGGTCTCACTTTGCATTAAATTTTACCTCTTTTCCACAATAATCTGTAAGTCAGTCAAGTGTTTGCTGTGACTTCAGCAGAAAACAATCTCCCTTTTTTTTTGTTTCTCATGGGCATCTTGAGCTCAATAGAAAGCATTCTGACTTGGATCCAACAATTTGCTCAGTTTAGTGGAAGTTCTGATGTTATTCAGTATTTCACAATGTCACTGGCAGAAAATATATCAGCACAGCCATTCTACTTAATTAACAAGCTGCCAGGAACACCTCTGGGACAGGAGAAGAGAAAGGCCATTGCAAGGCACAGCTGGAATTTGAGTAAAGGAGATGAGGAAAAATGATGCTGGGGAGGAGGTGTCCTGCAGCATGACAGCAGAAGGAATGGAAAGACAATGAATCTGAACAATAGTAGAAAAAAAGCAAAACCAAACCCAAATTATTCCAATTTTCCATACTTCCTTCTGTTTTGCTTGCCTGTTGAGCCCGATCAGGCACCTCAGCTCAAAGCAGGCTAAGCAAGAGTGTTTTGATTATCTAACCATGTCTTCTTTTTTTTTTTTTGGTTTCAGTTCTTTGTCTGGGGTCGTGCATCAGAGGAGGAACAAACATCCCCCACTAGCACTTTCAGGGCAGTTGCAGCTCCCTGCTGCAGAGAGGCTTGGAACTTCTCTCTCATACTCCCCTCTCTAGAGCAGCTGCTGTACTCCTAAGCACCCCAAACCAAAAAATAGCAAGACCCGCTCCAGAAAGCAGATGTAGATCCATGCTTACTTCAGATAATGTATTCTGGGAAATGAACTGCAAGGACTATCTGTAAGGAGCGAGACCAGAAGTTCTTACTTAGTGGTAACATAGTAAGCAGGTCACACATGAAACAGATCACACAGTGAGCAGCAAGGTCTGTCTTCAGCTGCTTTGAGCTGCCTTCAAAAGAGTCTTTGCGATTCATGTCAACATGTATATCTTCAGATGTCAAATCAAACTATCGCAGTTTTTCTTTACACTCTTTCTGAGCATGCTAAGTTTGGAAGTCATTGGATTTTCTTTAATTAATTTCTGCTGTGTAGCTACAGTGACCCTGTCACACAGGACTCTTAAGTGCTTAATTTTTTTTGTGGGGGATTATAGATTGTATCACGTCTTGAATAGATATCATGCTTTTAACAGTCACGTAAAACTGTGCCAAAACTATGATCAGAAAGACTGTGGGGCAAAGCAGCAAGGAGGTGGGGTTTTAATAATTGCATCTCTTTGTGACTTCTCAGTGTGGGATTTTCGCTTGACTCTTTAGAGTATCAGAAAGGATTTCTACATGTCTCAGGAGAGAAGGATCAACACTAACTAGTGAACATAACATTCATGTGTTTTCTGTTAAATTAATCTTCTAAGACACCACAGCCTCCCTTAACTTCACATCAAAGGCGCTCATGTTTCATCCAGTGAAGAAACTGATACTGATTTAACAGTAGAATTTTCTCAGTGCTGAGGAAAGGAGTTCCTGATCTGTTCTGCGTGGTTCATGTGCTGCTGCTGCACATGGGAGTCACGCCAGGTGGACAGGTGCAACAGGATTGGAAGTTCAGGGAGCTTCCTTGTGGAATCAGCTTTAAAGAATCTTGATCCAGCTACAAGAATGGGAAAATACTGTTCCACCCAGAGAATTTCCTAATGAGTTGCATGCTCTCACAGCACCTTCTGAATTCAGGTCCTCTCTTTGCTATCACTTTTCAAGGATGATTACCTCGATAATTTTTGTCACTGAAGATATTTCCTTCTCTTCTTTGGAATTACTGAGGCACAAATACTCATGTGAAGAACTGGAGGAGCATTTTGTTTCCTGTCTGCTTCTGTGACAAGTGATTATGCTGGGCACTATAGAAAGGCCTTATGACCCCTACATGTCTATAGATACTCTTGGTGTTTACCATACTCCAAAGCCACATTGGCACCTTCCTCCCAGATCCTGCTTCTGAGGATAAAGTGGGGTGTTTTCCCCCAGATCAGGCCTCACTGATATTCCAGAAGACTGTTTAGTTACTAAAAGAAATCTGCTCCTGAATGATTTCTACTGCATTTTCTACTGGTAATGCTGCTGCTTTCTGCAAAGAATAATTCTGCACTTTTAAGAATATGTGTAAACGAAAACTAGTTCTGTTTTTTTGAAAAACAGCAATATCCAAAGGCTGGGTATTGTTTAGGAGTCTGTTTATTCCCTAACCCCATGTAATCTGTCCCTTTGTTTCTTGAAAACTAATCCTCTCATTTTTTTCACAAGTTTTGCTTTGCCTCTGCGTGTTTCTATGAATCTGTGGTTTGCTGGTTGAGTTCACTGCAGTGGTCTCCAGTTTCCTCTTCAAGACTTTCAGGGTAATCTTAACCTCCAAAGCACAGCAACTGCAGATGGCTTTTCCCGAGGTTAAGTCAGACTTCCTCAGAAGCTCTTAATTTTTTTTGAAGGGATGTTTTTCAATTATTCCCATTGTAATTCCTGTTGTACACATTTGATTAAAAAGCTAAGATTCAGATAAAAAAATAAATGTTTCTATCCCTTACAAAATAGGCTTCTGAAAGCTTGATTCTTTCTAGGAAAACACTGCTATTAAAATCTCTACAACAGTCTGGAGGTTCAATTTCTCTAGCTAACTCACCTGGAAGCCGTCACTTTTGTCTCTGAGGCTGCTAGTAAATTGGAGAACACACAAGGAAAACATCACCATGCTTACCCTGCTCTTAAAATCTTTCCTCAGCATCTCTGGGCAGTGTCATATGCTAGTCCAAGGAAATCCCTGTATTAACCCAATAGGCCTGTTCTGATGAATTTATGTTTTGTCATTAAATCTCTTTCCTCTGAACCTGAATCATTAAAAAATTAGCTGTTTTCCACTTCTTTCTCTTCCCATTTCTCCTGTTCCCTCCTTGCAGAGGTGGAGCTCTCTTTCCTAGTTGAAACCCTACAGGCGTCCACTGCGTTTGCAGGAACTTCCACTTTGGAGCTCCTTCTTCCATGTTACCTACCCATGAGCTTTTCTATCAGTTCTCTGTTTCTAGCTCTTCTCTTCTGTGTCCATCTCAGTTTCTCCCCCACCTGCCGGCATTCCTTGTCATAATGATTAATGGTAGGTGTGCATATAACTCTATAATTAAATATTTAATTAAATACTGCATAAGACTGTATAACAGAATAATAGGAAGGATAAAACACTGATGGAAATAGGTCCTGACAGATAGAGGAATATCATGCACCTTGTTAACATTATTGCTTAGTCGGTCATCTCATTAACCAGTTGCTTTAACTAATCTTAACCAGAATGTTTTCTGTGCTGCTGTATTTCTGTCCATGCCTCTTGCAGAAATAGATATTCCCATAGGATTATCAATAAGAAAGACTGTTTCAGGCTCTTTTTAATCATCACCTATCATTACCAAGTGGCTAGTCATGGTTACTAGTACTACCTTAATTGCTCAAAAAGTGAAAAAACATATTTAAATTTCAGCAGATGCTTTTTTGTTAAGGAACAAATTGCACAGCTGGAGAGGGCATGGATCTCTGAATACCTTAATTGCTACCCTTACTGGGTATAGTATGCTATGGCCTCAAGAAAGATAAGTGAAATTGGCATTTCATTATGGCAGGCTTGATATTGCTAGTAAATGACACCCAAAGGACTTTCAGTGCAGTATGAAGGTCACACAGCCAGAAGGTACTGAAGTATCATCTGAAAAGTACAGGCACAGTGAAGTTAGTTGACTTGCTCAGAACAGCACAGTAAGTCAAAGCCAAAGAGAAGCTGAACCCAGCCACAGTCATCTCCAGTCTCACACACAAGCATAAAAATCAGATTTTTTCTTCAAAAACAACAAATTCAAACCCAAAAAGATTCCTCTTGGGTAGAAGCTGGTAACCTCTAGTGTCCATAAATGGCTTTTAAAGGCTTTTACAATTTTGTAGTAACTGTGGGGTTTCTTTTCAGTGTCTGATTAACTGCACAGTTTGTTGCTTGGGTACTAAAGCTGAAACTATCAATTTTATATGTGTTTATTTATTTACAAAAAACACATGATTTAGTTTACGTTAAGGTGTGCCCTATCTCTGAGAGTTCTGTGTTCAGTTATGCTTCTGGCACCTCATTTGCAACTTTTCAACATTTTACAGTATCTGGATTGTCCTGTATCCTGTGTGCACAAACTTACTTCTCCTGAGCATCTCTCAACACATATCTGTTGTTCTAATCTCTGCACTTTCATATATACCCTGTGTGCAATTTTCTAATAATTGAGGATTATTTATTTTCTACCTTTAACTCATTTCCCTCAGCTTAGGTGATTTCTCATCCCCATAGCGCATGTTTCCATTTTACATTTAAAATACAGTTGAAAGTTCTTCATTGGAACAAATGTCATTAAACGTCATTAAAATGTTGCAGTCACAGGACCAACTGGGATGTTTGAGGACTTACATGCAAAACTGCTCACCAGACAACATGTAGTTTAGCTTGATATTTTGGCTATATCTCTTATGAGATATATTCCCTGCTGATTTCAGGTAGAGTTTCAAGCACAGTAGAAGAGGAGAGTGCTTGAATAGAGATCATAATATGAAATTAATGAGAAAATTTTTCATCATGCTTTCATGGTCCTTGAGACTTCGGAAATTATGCCAATGGCATAAGTGAATTATTCTTTACTCTTTGTTAAATGCTGAAGAGCACTGTGGCTGTTATGTAGTCATGACACTTCTACATTAGTAAATCCATCTGCAACCAAAATGGGAGAATTCAGGCTTAGTCATATGGTTTACTGACCAACTTCTGTTGTGAAGGTGCCAAAAATGTAGAATGCCCTTAAAATCTTTCTTCACCACCAATCTCTCTCCCCATCCAGTGACTCAAGACCTTTTTCAAAAAGAATCTTTACTGGGTCCCTGCTATGTGGCCAGCAGGGTCTAAATAGTCCATATATTTCTAGCCCATTTCTGACATTTTTTCATTCTTTTCATACCAAATCAGATCCGAATTTTGCCTGTGGGCAGTGGTTTTGTGAGTTTAAAGCAAAGGTAATTTTGTGTGTTTAATCCAGGTTAACTGCTTTGAACCCCTTCGCTTTTGTCAAACCATAAATAATCTTGATAGTTCTCCTTCCCTTCATCCCTCCAAAGTTTCACAAATGCTTCTTTATCATCTGGTGATCTACAAATTCAACTTAGAGAACTAAAAAGGAGACAGACAGCCATGTTATTTACCTTTCTTGGCACCCTGATCTTCCAGCTATATAATCTATTTAAATTCCTGGCAAAGCTCTGCTCAGTTATCTGATCAGTTTAATTCAAAGTCAAGTATATTTTTTTAATTTTGCTTTCCAAATGTCAAGGTCTTAACACAAACAAAAGAGAAAAAGGATAACATATATCCTCCATTGGATGTGATAAGACTAGAGAAGATCACTGTGATAATCTTGTCTGACTCCTTGTCTAATATGGTCTATAGGCCTCCACCTTTGTACTGTGGCAGAGTACCAAGGGAAATGCAACCAGCTGATCTGCAAAACCTGATTTCCAGGGATGGACAACCCCTTCCGATGATGGCAGTTGTGCTTATAGCACGGTGGTCTTTATTTTCAGAATTTGTTTAAATGGAAATCCCTAACATAATTTCAGAGAAGTACTATCTAATTAGTGATGTACCTATGCAGATACATGCATGTGACTTCAGCTTTCCCTGCCGTGTTCTAACTGAAAACAGCTTTTAGTTATTCTCACAGCTCATCTCTGAATCTTCATGCTCTTATTCCTGGCCAAGGAAATAAGAAATTAATTTAAGCAAATAGAAACTGTTTCAACAGAAGAAGCTGGGAGAATTACTCCACAGAGCAGCCTGTGCCCCATCTGCAGGACAATCTTGTAAGGTGCAAGAAACGTTCGCTGCTGAGGGAGCCTGGTAAATCCTGTGGCTAGGTTCCATGTGAGGCCCAGTGCGACGGCGGTGTCATGGGGAGGTTCTGTCCTGCCACCTGAACAAGTTGTTTTGTTTCCTCATCCGCCCTGTGAATTGTGGTGTTCCACAGAAATTAAGAACTTGGCATTTAGGAGATTTTAAAAACCAGATTCCTACAGGACTTCATGAGAAGGAATGGTGCCCATGACACCAACTGGCAGAGGAGATAGGATAATGACTGCTTCCAGGACTCAGATAAGGCCTCTTGGAGTCTGTGCTGCTTCTGAGACTCTCCATTTCCCATTTTCTTTTGTTTAGACATTGCTTTAAAATCCCAGCTAACTGGAGCAAGGTTGAGGATAGGATCAGACAGTACTAGAGAGTCATTTGAGAGTGATCCATTTGCATTCATAAACATAATATATCTAGTTTTTAATTCAGTTACATACCCCCATGTTCCACTGGCACTGTTACAGTGCCTTAAACAGTTGATAATAATACCAAGAAGAACAGTGGCCTCGCTGCCTTGAGCACTGTTACATCAATTTTGTTGCTTGCTTCAATCTGATAAAGAAATTGCAGCAGGATCTGTTTTCTGCTTGCCTGTGTAGATCAGTATTAATTGCAGTACCTTGGCCAAACATTCCACACAGTCAGGGAAAGAACTAAATGGATCCGAAGATCTTTAGTGGCTTTCCTAGCACCATTTGAGGCTAGGCAAGAAATTGTGTCAGTGGATATTTGCTGCATGATTAACTTTCTTTTGAACGGATGTTCTCTAAACTTGAGTTTTCAGAAAGCAAGAAAGTTATATGAAGACTGCATGGGTAAGGCAGAGAATTAGCCTTGTGTTTTGCTTTCCTCTCTGCATCCTATCACATGAGACTGAGGTGGAAAGTAGAAAAGAGTGCAACTGACAGTGTAAAAATGGGAAAATGGAGACAAGAAAAGATAAGGGAGGATGAAAGTCTAGGTATAGGAGGATTTATATTTTCTGGGTCATATGTGTGAAAATGCTAGAAAACAGAGGCTGCTCTTGCTCTCCATTGTCTTTCTTCTCAAAAACTAAATAAACCCCTGTCCACTAAAATAGCAATGCCACCAGTTCTCTTCAGTAAGAACCCAGTAACACAGTTAAATTTCTCCTCTTTCTTGCTCCATAAAGATAGCCCTTTTTTGCTCTCAAACATACCAACCATAAAGTTCTACCTGTGCATCTTTGTTTATCTTATTAGCTTTCCACAGTTCATAGTTCATGAACTGTATTAATTGCTATCAATTTGTCATTTCATTAATTTTTTTCTTTAGGAAAAAAAAAAATTTAAGCTTATTTTGCTCTCCTTCTAATTTATGTTATTTTGTGACCAGCCTGGCCTTCTTTCCCAATCGCGGCATTGTGGCTTTCTTAGCATCTAGTGAAATATTCCTAAATATCTCTCAATTAACATTCTTCTTATTAGAGTCACGTCCCAACTGACATCAGCCAGTTGTTTTCAGCTTGTAGAAAGTTGACCCTTTTCAAGTCCCAAGGATCTATATAGTTTACTGGTTTGATTTAGTTCCAGTTACACAGAACAAAGGTAGATCAAGTCAAGATCACTGGCTCCTAAACAAACCACTCTCTCTTATTTCTGTGAATGTCCTCCCTGTCAATATGAGGGCTAAATATAAATCCTTCCCATCTGGGATATAATATTTGAACTTAGATGTTATCTGTGATTCTCAAAAATTAACTAAACTCTCATATTTGTAGAGTGAGATCCTTGAAACACTAATTTTATCCTTCCTGAATATTTCAGATAGGTCTGTAGGAAGCAGTCAATCTTCATGCAAACCTCTGACCTCAACAAAACTTAAGTAATTTTGCCATGCAAATATCATCTATTGCACAAAATATAAAGCCATCCACACCTCAGGAATACTAGATGTGTAGTTCTACAATAGCCAGCAAAACCTGGTACACTTTTGTGTCTCTGAATTAGCTTGTACATGGCAGAGCATGCTATACACACAGAGCTTGAATTACAGAATTTCTAAGTGGAAGAAATCTTATGAAAACATTGAAGGAGGAATTTAGGGCTTCTGGTAGATTGAATCCTTTGTGGATTCACTGTCTAGGTAGGAACTGTAAGTCTGCTCTCTACATCCTTAACACAAGCCATTCATAAGTTTTTAATTTTAATGAGAAGGACAGGGAGTAGTTGCACATTCAGAGTGTAACTCGCTATGTCCAAAGCAGCAGGGTCCAAACAAACACAAAATAACCTGAGTCCCTTGAGCTGGCATGTCATTCTTCTGGCTTTCCTATAGGGTGTCTTCCATACAGTCCATACCCCCTGAGGACCCTAAGAACGGCTTTCACTTGGGTGGGATCTTAGGAAAGCTTAGTTCTTCTTAGGCTTGTATCTCCTCTGTTCCCCTTACCTCATTCTTTGTTCCTTTCCTGCCCATCTCAGAGTGGAGTAAGGGTCTCTCATGTAGTAGTGAAATCTGAGCTGCTTCTCTCATGGCAAAAATTAGAATACAAAAATTATAAGTTTGTAACACTAAATATTGAAGTTAAAAACCTGGAAAAGAAAGGACTGTGATGTCTCAGTGAATAAAAGAGCACTGAAGAATTGAAGCATGATTGATATCAGTGTTAGGGTTCCGACTAAACATCTTGCCTTGACCTTGTTCAAATGCATTTTACCTCTTATGATTTGCACCGAGCTGCAAGCACTCCATTGCTTCACATGATCCTTGTTTATTAACCCAGACATTGTATATTTCCTCCCTCTCCTTAATTTTAAGTTTGGGTTTGCTTGGGGTTTTTTTAATCTTTTACAGAACATCAGAGGATGTAATGATTCTCTTTGTAAGCACATTTATCTAACCATGCTTTTAGTAGCAGAAACTAGAGAAGGTGCTGAAGGACTTGCTTTTCTAGCTTGTTCTTTGTATTCAGTAGTACAATTTCTGAGCTGCTAGCCGAATCCCACTAGTGCATATAGTTTTCTGTTTAAAACGAAAGAAAAGTCCTGCACAATGAAAGACGTTTTAAAGGAGCAAGACTTTTTCAAATTCAATCTGCTACTCAAGGTTATGTTCGTGTGCTCCAGTGAAAGTCAATCTGGATTTATGACATTCATTCTGAAGAGGAAGGTATCTGGTTTCTAGGAATGTGTGTGGTTGATAGAGCCTTCCTGGGTTTCTATTACTTCCTAGGCTGTGAAACACTGCTCAGCACACACAGGTTATTGTGGGCTTCAGTTACGATAGAAATGTATGTACTTAAGTCTGTCCTGGAGACATAAAAGGATTTCTTTACTTTGCTTTATGAGCTCTTCCAAAATGTGGTCTCTACTTCAGAGACACAGTTATAATGAAACATTTTCTAATATTCCATACAAATACCAGCCTTTATGTGCTGAGGCCAAAATAAATATAAAGACTATATCTACACCCTTCTCAAGAATAGGCTGAAGGACTTATATTGTGGGGTCCTGTTCCACATGCCCACACTGCCATGATGCCTTTGTGTTCTGCTTTTGAAGAGCTGTTTGCAGAGTGATGGATTCAACATTAGCCATGCACCACCAACATCAAGCATTGCAGCAGGTCTTGTAGGCACTGGCACAGACCCAGCAATGCCTCTCTCGTCCATACTCTAGGGATGGATCAGATTGGGTTACACATTTTTCCTCTGAAGGATGGAGAGGGAGTCTCACAGTTCCAGACAGCATGAAAGGTGGGATAAATTTTATGGTAAACAGGCCCATTCAAATATGATTGAAATTCAGTATAGACATACCTAAAAAGAGCTGTCTTAGATTTGGGGTGTCTCACCAGCTGGAGCAAAAGGCAAACATGCCTGACAACCCACTTGCCATCCTTTGGCAGCCCATCACAAACAGCCCATTCTCCTTTCTATATAAGACTTTCGTGAACTGTCCTTCTCCTTCTCCAAAACAAGAAATGACCCCCTGGAATACACCTCCAGCAGCCTCCCTAGTGGATTGTCCTAATTCCCCAGGAGCACATATTTCCAAATGCACATCTTTATTTTGAGATAAAGGATAGAGCCAAATTCATTTTTTTATAATTTCTAAAGTATGTTGTATCAAGAATCCCTTTGCCAATCTTGTGTTGAAAGCAGAGGGAGAGAAGAACAGCAGTGTTCCTTCCTGAGATGTAAATGCTCTTGGATATTTGTTTGGTGTACTTGGTTCCCTGTAATTGCAGTTTTGACTTTAGGACAAAAGATGCGTATTTGTTTCCTTTAGATTTCTAATCTTGTTCATTCTGTCATGGAATTGCACATGTTATTCCAGTCATAGCAGGGCAGTCCATATCTTCCCCCCTTACCATCCAACCAGACCAGTTTCTCTGAAATCAATGGCTTGGAGTGTACTTTGTTAATTTGGTTCTTTTAAATAAAGGCACTTTCCAAACAAAAAGCCAAGCAAATTTTCCTGTGACCTTTCTCAATTTGTTCCACTTCAGTTAAAGAAAGATGCAGGACAATCCCAAGTATATTAAGGAATAATGGAAAAACAGGGAGTAATCAACTTTTTTTCTTTTTTTCTGTGTCAAAAAGCTCTCTAAACAAATGTAGAAACCTTTCAGGATCTGAATCTGGATGTCCCTGAAATCTGTGCCTGACATCACCTCACTGAACAACATACCTCCTCACAAAGAAAGTGCCAGCTGTTAGCCTAGTGTTTATTTGAACTTCCTCCAGCTTCAGAAGAAAGGGAAGCAAGAAATTCCACTTAGGATGCCAGCAGGTCTCTGTGACTGGCAGCTCTGAGGGATTCCAGATGGCTTAAGCCCTTCTTTTGAACATATCTTTTGATCTCATTTAAATTTCCTCCCAATTTCACCTGCTCTGTGTTTACTGACTGAAGAATATGCAGGTGGATGTATTAATTCCACCACAGGGTATAAATGGATTAGAGGGAGTTTATGTGCAGGAGAGAGTTTGTGCAGTGCAGCTAATACAGCTCCACTCCATGATTTATGATTCAGAAACCACAGTATAATTTGAACAGACCGAACAAACAGATGGAAAACCATCCCCAGAGTGCTTCTTTTGAGTGTTACAATGTGTACTCTTCAGTCTGGTGGTCATCTAGAAAGACAAGCAAGAGCAGGAGACTTTTTTAGAACTAACTTTTCTGATCACATATTTTTATCCTGCTCTTTGTTTATATATTTATAGTTGTTTCTATTCACAAACAAGTCATTCTTCAAACTCTGAAGCTATGTTTAGGTACCAGACTTTTTCCATAACAACCAACAACAAGTAACTTGAGCTAACAGCAGTAGTCTTAGTACCTTAATGCTGCAGCTGAACCCTGCAGGTTGTGGATAGAGACAGAGCCATCAGCATCACACACTGGTACTGCAGAGTTGCAAAGAGATCAGAACACAGCAGAAAAGTAAGACTGATGAGCTGGATCCTCATGAAGAAGGACATGAAGTGGGTTAATCTACAAAGACTTGATTGAGTTAGTGTGTGATCAGCACTGCATTGAACTTCATGAGGTTGGCTTGGGCCCACCTCTCAAGCCTGACAAGGTCCCTCTGGATGGCATCCCTACATTCAGGTGTATCAACTGCACCACACAGCTTGGTGTCATCTGCAAACTTGCTGAGGGTGCACTCGATCCCACTGTCCATATCTCCTACGAAGATGTTAAATAGCACTGGTNTGATGAAGACAGAAAGGCACCTCCAAACACCTGGCAAGCTAACTTTAAGTGACATGCCTTTGTAATCCACTCACTACAGAGGGTGACAGGGTATCAGGCTTTTCACATGCTTTCTTGAGTGACTATTTTGTGAAACCACTAAGCCTTCCCTTGCAGAGACAAAAAAACAGAGGTTTTTTGAACTTTGTAAGGGCTGTTGTAAGAAGAGATGTGTTAGATGACACACAGAGGTTTGAGTTGAGCTTGGGCTCTTTGGGTTTGCTTCTTATAGCTTGCAATATGTTCAGATTTCTTTTTTTTTTTGACATGTCTTGCCAGTTAGGACACTCATCTTCTCTATTTAGGAAGAGGTGGCAACACCCATGCCATGAAGTTTCGTTGACTGTAGGGTTGAACAAAGGTTGGTGCAGTGCACAGCATCAGGCTGGAAGTCTGAAGCTTCTTTATCTGTTGGAGATCCTGAGGATTTTACTCAGATTAGGAAATTCGTCACATATCTCTGTGCCAGGTCCATATATGTGTTTAGAACTTTACCTTGATTGATTTCTACAGGAAATTAAATGCCCAATTTTCTCTGGAACTTGACTATATCTATTTAGGGGTGTATAAGAATCCCCCTAGACTATGCAACGAAGTCTTCTTGTAACACCCATAAATACTGCTTCTTGATTTTAGTTTACTGTGACTCTGCATACTGGGTTCCAGGTAGCTGCATCTGAGGTTTGGGGTATAAATATGTCCAGATTTTTGCAAAGTTGATTACCTTCATCTGCCATGAATTTGGAGGAGATTGTGAGCTCAATAAATGAGCTGCTGTTGTGTGGCTAAATATAAATAACAAGGATCAGGTGTATTTACCCATCTGCCATGTTCTCATTCAGGAGGATCTCCGAACAAAAAACTATACCTGCAAAAGCAGATGATGTTCCGCAGAAAGATGGAACTTTCTCTGCCCTTACAGACTTTTTCTGAATTACAGCCTTGGCTGACAGTTTTCAGTGCCATGATTGCTTTGAAAAAAGAAGAAACCATATCCTTAACATTCTTGACTTTGTTATTGCCACAGCTCTGGGTGCATGAGTTAGTATCAGATCATTCCATGTAGCCAACTGCCTAGGTATTAAGCTCTTAAATATAGATCTAATTAAGGAGTGAAGCTTTAAAAGATGTTGTTCAGCTAAGTATGCAGATAGATAGCGTAAAATCACACCTAAGTAGATTTGCACAATGTGCCTTTCCGCAACCTGAGAAATCCACACCATTGAAAGGTCAGACTTCTTGTTGTCTGTGCAAATAGAAGTGTAACAGGGAACCTGCAGAATGCAGCCCTTGCGTGTTCCTTGTCTCAAAGCTGAGAGGAGAAAACTTCCCAGCTCTAGGGCAGGTAGGAAAAGAGGAAAGTCTTCTCCTTCCTTATTTGATCTTAGTCCTATTGCCCTGTAGTTCCTCTTTCCTCCCCTCCTCAGTGCAGTGCTCCTGGAGACCATCACTAAGCATGATGCTTTATCTCCACTATCCTTCTCACCTGCATTTAAGTGAAATGTACTGCAAAAAAATATAGTTTAGGTTGTTGCTAGGATCAAGCAGAACTTCCCTTCCTGCTCTAGGGTCCCATCCAAGAGTACTCTGCATCCTTAGCTAGCCTGCATATCAGCAGCTTCCAGGCTTGTGCTGCCACCTTAATTTCCATTACTTGTACCATTCGGTGTCTCCATTAGAAAATGGGACTCCCAGGGTTAATGACACAGTAGACACAACTGATGATGCAGACCAGAGAATAAGCATTGCTTAATGACTCTTTTTCTGCTTGCTTTTAAGTAAAAGCCAAACCAGAATTTCTTATCCCCTGAAATATTTAAGCCCTCCTTAGCCACGTGATTCATACCCATTGGAAAGATAGGGTTAGCTTCCTAGCCAAGCCATCCAAACGCTCTGAGCTTGCCCTTCCTGATCCTTTGCTTCATCTGCCCAGGCTAGATGTTTGTAGCTGAGAGAGTCGTTAGATGCTATCTCTAATTAAAGGAGAGAAACAGGCAATTCCACAGCATGATTTTCCACATCCTAAACAAGCAAACAGGGCAGTCACTCCAGCAGTGGGTTCCACTGATAAGAGAGGAAACACGAGGCATGGCAGTCAGCCCAAAGTTAATTCACCACGTTAACATCAAGTAAGATGGGAACTTCCATCTACTGAGTTCAGTCACACTTCTTCTGTGTCTTCCTATTCCCCTTTTGCCCCATACCGGCCTAAGTCAGTAGGGGTGTTGCCATTTCCTTATTTCCATTGCAGTGCCCAAATCAACCTGACACAGGGAACTGAGCTGTAGAGAGTCCTGCCTTGCAGCCATTCCTGTGGTTGGTGGCTGGAAGGGCTGCCTTTGGACTTGGTCTCTACTCATGCATTCACACAGCTGTTGAATAACACAGAGTACCATCTTCCTCCCTCAAGGGATAAAAATGTTGCTTTTCCTGTGCTCCCAGCTCCCATGGCTGCTGAAGAGCTTCTGCAAGTGACTCTTCTGAAGAGAAAAGTATATTAATCCTAATATAGCCTGTCTACATCCTACGGAAATCAGGAATATGTGGTACAGGGATTGAGTAATATCCCCAAAGGGCGATTACCCTGCAGCTTGTTTGTGTTTTGTTTGTTTGTTTCAATTTAAAGCTGTGCTGACACCACCATTACACCAGACAGACAGAAAGCTCCAGGTTCTCTTGACTAAATTAGGCAAATAAAAAGCCTTACTTGGGCTTTCCTCTATGTTACAGCTTTCTGTGGGGCTTGTCAGATGAATTAGGATTTTGAACCATTTGCCAATATGAACATTGAAACCTTTGGTCTTCAAATATGCAACTCGGAGACAACATCCTTCCTGTACATGTCCTGGCTAGTGAGTTTTTGCCTACAATCAATGTGTACTGTTGATCTTCAGCTTTAGAGAGTCGGGTCTGGAAGCAAATGTTTCTCATCATTTTTCCATCATAGCCAATATTCCAAAGGTTATAGACAACTTGGCATGGTTTAAAGCGTAGCCTTTTGAAGCACAGACGTGAAAATGAAGCTCTGTTTACCTACACTGTGTAGCAGACATATCTCTCAGCTCTAGGGTACTAAAACCACACGAACTTTCATGCGATGCCCTTGGAAAATGCTCACACATTGACTTTATGTGCATGAAGACTGAACGCAGTACAGAGATGCTTTTATTACTTAGTATTCAAAACATTTTGTTAGAAGAAAAGTGGGAAAATAAAAGACAGAGGAGTAAGCAGATGTTTGCTGTTAAAGATCAGCATGTTATACAATCAAGTTTACAATTACTGCTTTTAAATATAAACTAACTTCTGACCAGTGTTTTCCAATGTGCTGCAAAATCTGCATGTCGTTCCTTTTGTCATTTACAAGTAAACACCCACTGGAGTGTTTTACAGTTTGTAAAATATGAAAAGGGCTTTGTTCATGAGAGACTCCTTTGATTTCCTGTAAGATGAAAACTTATGTGCCAGAAGCTATTTGGTTCTCTTAATCGGGGCTGAGCAAATTTGTCTTCGGCTTGACCGCTCTGATCTCTTTTTTTTTTTTTCTTTTTCTTCCTTTAACATAGCTTTCCTTCCCTCTGTGCAGTACAGACATTGGAGACTGGCTCCAGTACTCAGGAAAGGCCTCTATCTCCTGACAGAACTGAAGTATTTGAACACACAAAAACAACAATCAAGAGGAAGCTTTCAAAATAAACAGGCCAAATGGATGCCTCTTCCTCTTCCAAGCACCTTTGTGCTGGACACCAGTGCTTAGGTACTGAATCAAGCTAGAAGTTGCAGCTATCAAAAATAACATCAGATTTGCAAAGGTGGAAAAATAAAACATCATAATAGCTGCCACCCCTTTAAAATTTGGTCATTACTTCGAAACGCTGCACTGTTACCACTAAGATGGTTCAACCTCATCATAGCCCTAGGCAAGAAACATGTCTTTATTCTGCTGCATGTTAGCAGCAAGACCAATGATCCAGACTAACAAGGTCCTCTCCCCTTTTTTTCCCCTCCCTTCCCAGAAAAAACAAGGATCTGTGCAATTGCTGTTGTCTCAAAGTATTTCCTGCACAGACAATCAGTCATTTTGCTAACTCCTACTGCATGGCCATCTGCACAGCAGTACTTTGCTACCCTTGCAAGCACTCTCCTTCCTACCCCTGACCCCATTTCTCTGCCGTCTGAATCACAAGGTCAAATCAGAAAGTGTTGCACATTTGGCTATGACCTTTGCAGTTTTTTAATAATTTTCTCATAAAAAAATTTAAAACTGTGGTACCTATTGCTACATTCTCCACTAAAAAAGGAAGCATAGGTAGTTATTGGAGGAAAAAAATATCTTGCCTACCATATGTAACCTGATGTCATGGTACTTCAGGAATGTCCTCTTTCTCTTCACCCAGGCATGACCACCTGTAGACCTCTGAGTTCTTCTGTCTTTTCCCAGTTGAGAAGTGTATCCCTCCTCAACTGGTGCCACTGATTCAATATGGTCACAAGGAGCCAGAATGAAGTCTCTTATCCCAAACCCTTGGAGGGGCAGAATGTGCTCTACACCCTCCATGCTCAAGCAATGACTCATTTATTTTCAAATGGCCTTGGCCTAAAGCACTCTTGTTGCCATAGAGGCAGGCTCCAGTAAACCATAGGTGCTGCTGTTATAGAGCGCAGCAGTCATGAATGATTTCCATCAAGCCACTCAAACTCTTAGTCTGTTATTAGTTGCCAGATTTGCTACAGCTGGGCCAGGTGTCCCTTTGCAAGGAAGCCACCAGAAAATAGGTGACAGGACCTGGATCAAGCAGGAAACAAGAATAACCAAGTAAGAGTCTTGGGATTCTCTGGTGCTGAACAACTGGTAGATACTGGAAGGGGTGGAGAGAAAGAAGAAAATGGCTGCATCCAAAGCTTTCCTCTCCAAAGAGGAAACTCTCTCCGCTGTTTTTTTCAGCAAAGCTGTGTCTTGCACGATGTCCCACTGAATTTGAGTTTTAAAGGGGAGATAAAAATAAACTGCTTTGCATCAGGAAGTTGACATCAATGCACTGGAGGAACCTTTTGTACTGTGGATGGCTGGCTGAGTGGGCCTTCCAGCAAATATCAGGCTAGTTAAAATCACTCACAATAACCAGGGTCTGTACTCTAGAGGCTGCTCTTAGCTGCCTTTAGAAGGTCTCATTAACTTCCTCATCTTTATCCAGTGGCCTGTAATGCACTCCCACAGCAGTATCACCCCTGCCAGCCTACCCCTTAATTCTCACTCACAAACTCTCCACTCTCTTCTCATCCGCTCCTGGACAGGACTCAGTACATTCTAGTTGCTCTCTCATGTAAAGCGCAACGCCACCTCCTCGCCTTGCTGCCCTGTCTTTTCTGAGAAGGACACAGCCATCCATACCCACATTCTAGTCATGTGAGCTGTCCCACCATGTTGCTGTAATTGCCACCAGATCACAATCTCCTGTTTGAGCACAGATTTTTAACCCCTCCTGTTCATTCCCCAAGTTGTGTGCACTGGTGCACAGACATTTCAGTGAGCAAGTCCAGCAGCTGACTGCACCCCAGGGGGATGGGAGGCTACTGGTCTTCATGGACATTAGAGCTGTGCCCCACAGGTGCCAGTCCAGCTACCACTTCCCCCTTCACATGTAGTTCAAAACCCTATCAATTAGCCTTGCAATCTCCTGGGCTTTGGGACAAGACTCCCCCACCTGATAACATTCCTGGGGCTGCATAAGCCTTCTCATTGTCAAAAGCCCCAAAGATGTGTTGGACACACAAGCTACAGAGGCATTTGTTCCTTCCAATGTAATTTCCTCCTATTGGAAGGAGTGAGGGAAAGAATAACCTGTGAACCAGATCCCTTTAAACAATTTTCCCAAGGTCCTAAAGTCTCTTTTGATCACCCCAGGCCTACAAGTTACAGTCTCCTCTCGACCTACCTGGAAAATAAGAAGTGGACAGTAGATGGATGAATGTAACAGATTTAGGAGGTTCCTGGTCACATCCTTAACTCAGGCTCCAGGAAAGCAGACACTTCCCTGTAAGAGGGCTCTGCCCTGCACATCACGACTTCCCTTCCCTTAAGATGGAATCTCCAGTGACTACAGCCTGACTTCTTCCCCTTGTGGATGAGGTTTTTATCAGAGCAATGGCCTCCCCAACTGCAAAGACATTAGCAGTGAGGGATGTTCATCCCTCACATCTTCATTTGTTGGGCCTTCAACAGCCAAAACCTCCTACCTGTTGTCCAGAGGAGCTGGAAACGCTAGGGTGGGCAGGGAGAGAGCTCACCCACTGCCCCTGCTGCAATTGAGAGACCGGACACTGCTTGATGCAAGCAAAATGTCTCTTTATTGTACCTACTGACATGCTTTTATACCTTCCTATATGGAACATACCAGAATCTTGTGCCAATTGGTCAATACCTTACAAAAG
>VZTY01003029.1:114384-136895 GCA_013400935.1 Turnix velox
GCACCATGGTCCTGGCTCCTGTCTGACAAGGACTCCAGGTTTCGATTTAAGGAGGGCAACATCTTGCTCCAAAAGTCTACTTCCATCTCAGCTTTTCTGATGGACCTGAGCCTTTCCACTTTTTCACGGAGCTTTGCCACCGCGCTGAGAAGATGGTTCCCCTGCTCACAGCGCAGGCGGCCCCTCAGGAGCAGCGAGAGACTCCGGTGGTGCCCGCAGCCGCTCCGCGAGACACTGCGATGCTCTGGGACAGTGTTCTCTACGGGTGGAAGCGCAGTCTTCGCCGGGTGGAGACCATCCTCAACTCTTCACAGTCGGCGCCACTACCACCATTAATAGCCGAGAACACCCACTATCCACTTATTCACGCGGGGAAAGGCCCCTTTTATCAGTGTGAGGGCGGGGCGGGGCCGTTGGTGAGTTCGCGCCTTGTTTGAAGCTGCCGCCGGGCTCCGCCCCGCGCTCTCTCACTGGGCACCGCCTGCCCGAGCTGCCGTGGGGCGGCCCGGCCTCGCGGCTTCTTCAGCCTTCCGAAAGCCCCAGAACCGAGCTTCTTGCCGGCTTTTTTTTAGCCAAGGTTCTCTTCCCCAGCGCGGACTGTCCTCCGCTGGAGCTTGTCTCCTCAGCGAGGAGAAATCCATAAGGACTTTTCCTCGGAAAGTTTAGAGGTTCTCCATTTTCTTTTCATTTTCAGGAGTACCCAGATGCATACAGATAGGGTTGGCAAAAGATGAATTATGTGCCAGAACTATAGCTAGGTTTTAAAAGGAGTTTAGGTATGGCTCAGTGGGACTTTGCACTGAATCATTCCTGAGAACTTGCTGGAACTTCTAGCCTGGCACCAGACAGTTGTGGGTGTGGGAGTGCAGCCATGAACAAAGCTAGGTCCTGATTTAAACAACTAAGAAAATGTCTGGGACCCTCAGCAGCAGAGCTTCATTAAGTGTCATGCTGTCGAAGAAGCTAAATGCAGCAAACATAAACCTCCCTGTCACTTAATGTTTTGTGAACGAATTTCTTTCATGTGGCGAGGACAAAAGGTTATTGCTTCCAGAGGAGGTGCCAGAGCTGCTTAAACCCATGGTTTCAGAAAAATGCTAGCTGCTGTCCTCCCTTGCTTTTATAAAATATGGTGATTCGAGCACTCACCTGAAAGGTTAGATTTGTATATATGAAGCGAGATGATGACACAAGAAATTCGGGTTACAATGACATGAGAAAAATGTGTGGGGGCTAATGACCAGAACCTTGGGGAAAAACATAGTCCCAGGATTTGCTTACTCTTCCTGAGCCTGGTCCTGTATTGTATGTGAAAAAGGAGCAGGTGTACCCAGCTTTCTGTGTTAGCCACAGAGCTGGAGACCAGAACGCACCATCACTGAGTGCAATCTGCTGAACACTGTGGACTGCCAGCTGCCAGCCTCAGAATGCTTGCAAGTGAGACCCGTTTAAAAAATCTAACTGCTTTTTCAAGCTCTTAGGATCTACCTAGGTGTAGCATTTCCCCTCATCTTTACAATGTTCTGAGCGACTCTGAGTTTTAGACCTCCATAGATCTTCTTTTGTCAGAAAGCTGCTTGACTCTTGGGTACCAAGTATTACATTCACTTGACAGATCCCATCCTAAATCAGTAAAGCTTCTAGTCTTTAGACCCAGATTTATTTGCACACTCAACTCTTTCTTCAGCAGCCAAAATGAAGTGCCTTTCCCTGTAATCTCCAGTCCCACAACTGCTTGCAAAGCACTGAGAGGCCATCAACACCCATTTCAGGCAACCCTGCACAATCTTAGCACCTACCACCGCTACCTGCCCCTTTGAAACTTCCTGGGCTTTGACTGGATCTGAGAGCTCTGTGGAGCTGTATTTGGCAACAGTATCGTGACTGCTTTGCCAGTGCTAAGGAGAGGGCACCGTGCCTTGGAGGATTTCCAGCTGTGGGGAGTAAGGCAGCACACCAATCTGAAGCTGACAATGACTATATTTATGCAGTCATTTGAAATGTGAGGACTAAAAATGAATGTTTCTGAACTCTTATGGAAGTGCAGAACAATTTTAGCATTCTCTTAATTACATTTTTTGCAGAAACATTTGCTTTTGGCTCAGGAAAAGACCACAGAATGCAGTGTTTGTTATTGACATTGTAGCCCTGGGTGACATCAGAAGAGAGATGCTTCTCAAAGCAACTTTCCTTCAAACCTTCCAGCTACCTAGTCTCTTCATGACTGCCTGCACACGGGATGTCACAGGCTTTGAGAATTTGCTCATTCAAGACCTGAACAGATAAAATGAAGTCAATTATTACCCTTGTCTTGTAGGTTGAGATTAATTTCCTTGCCAATGAACACTATCCACTTTTCCATCCATCCAATGAACACTATCCACTTTTCCATCACAGCAGAGAGTTGGACTCAGCGCTCTTCATCTCAGTGCTATCACCACAATCATCCTATTCTTATTAAAATTTCAGTTCTGGACAAAGTCAACACTTGTGGCACAGTGTTGCTTGCTTTTGAAAATGGACTCAGTTTAGTACATTAACACCTAAGGTGGCTCTTCTGTCATTCAAGGAAAAAAAGTGAGCTAAAAGCCTGTGCTGTTTTTTTTGGTGTGGGTTTTTGTTTTTTTTAATAGCATGACTTTTTAGAACAGCATAGGAAGGGGATTTAAATCATATAGGTGAGACCTATCTGGCAAAATCTGATGTAGACACCTATGTTCTGTTTATGTCAGATGTCTTAGAAGTGGTTAATAGAAGCACAGCCCTGCTGTGCCTAGACCCACAATTGTAAAGGGTGTCTTGTAAGAGTATGGCTTAAAGGTATATGGTTTCTTTGTTCTTGTAAACTCTGCATAGATTTATAGAAGGAAACCTTTGACTTGAGGAATTCTACTATCAAGGTATCCAAATTATTTCCTGTTGTTTCAGTTTGTTTGTAGTTTGGTTTTCTTTTAAAATGAATCATAGGAAAAGGATGTTCTAAGTGAGGATTGAAATAGATAGAAACCCTATTTACTGTTCCAAAGGACTGCAAAAAGCCAGGTTATTGCGCAGTCAGACTTGCTCCAGGAGCTTGACTTTATTGATTTAACTTGAAAACAACAATGCACGCAAATAAGAATTTGAACTCCTTCCCCTAGGGTTTCCTGCTGTGATCTCCTGCTTGAAGAGCATTTTTCATTTCTCCTAAAACAAATTAGGCCCACATGCCAGCATGACTTAGCGATTATATAGTAATTACCTTGAATACTTATGCAGGATTTCAGCAGATGAGTTTAGGGTGAGACATCAGAAGGATTTTATTCTCCTACAAAGTTGAGTCTCTAGCTCCTGCTTAAAAACATAATTGGGTTGCTACTGAAATGACTTCTGCTCAGCTTGAATTTCATCAAGATTTTTGATGAAATCTGCACTATGCATGCAGATGACAATTTTATGTACCCTTCAATCAAAGTTTGAATAACTCTTCTATTTGCTTGAATTAAGGCTATATTTTGTTTGAGAGCCACAACTTTTAACTTGGTGTGTTTGAATGTGGATATTAAATCATGACAAAAAGATTTAAATAAAAAGGAACAAATCAGAAATAAAGGGTAAGGTGCTGGCTTTGCATCACCATCCATGTTAATGCAAACATCTTTTTTGTTCACTTCTGTCTTTCTGACATAACTGCTCTTTGTTCTTTTTGTTGCTCGTATTTGTTTCTTAAAAAAGATGCAATACCACATTTGTAGCCATTATTTTTGTGCCTCTTTGAATGAGTCAGAGTTTGCAAATGGGTTTAGATAACTTTGCTTTTGTTGCAATTAAATGTCAATTTTTCATATCCATCTCAACCATATTCTGATACATCAACTAAAGGTCCAGGATGACTTACTTTCCTCACTGACAATTAAAAATTAACCTTTTGTTTTGGCTTGTGACCCTCTCTTGTAACTCTGAAGTGTGCAGAAAAGCTTCTCTCTGGTTTTATGCAGTGAAAATTTCTGTTCCTTTGATTCTCTCCCAGCTCCCAGAGTATAAGTGCTCCATGTCTGTTAATCAAACATGTATGTCTGTTTTGCAGCTCTCTACTGCTGTACCAGTATATTACTAAAGTTCTGACCCTGCATTTCCTTTTTCCTGAACAAAGTCTCTTTTTCTTCAATCAGGTTTTTATGGCAGAGTACACAAAGCTTCTAGGACCAGGTGCCACGTGGCAAGTGCTTTTCGGGCTATGCTGAGGAGAGCTCTGCTCTTGAACTCATGCCTGTAGCTGTTTAATATGAGAAATGGGTATTTCACGTGCTTGATTGTGGCAGAGGCTCCTTCCAAGAGCTAAGAGCGTGTGGTCCTGCCCTTGCCTTACTGAGCTGGTATTCAAGGAACTGTCTTTGCCTACTTCTGCTTTATTTTTTGATCTGTCTATTCTCTTTTCTCAGTTCCCTTCATTTTCTCACATGTATTTTTCTGTTTTCTGTGCTTGCTTTCTGTGTCCTTATATACCTTTAACCACTCTTACTTTCTCCTTTTTTCCCCTGTTGCTTTCAACTACTTTCTCCCTCCCTTTCTCTTATCTCTTTCTTTCCTTTTCTGTTGTTGCTTGCCATTCCCCAGGCCTGTCTTGCTCTGGTTTTTGTACCCCCCCCCACCTACTCCCTTCTGCCTGCTCTGCTGCTGTAGCTGGCAGTCAATTTCTGTCAGGCAACCCAGCCAAAAATCGCAGCTGAAGATGAACTTTTTTTTTTCTCCTCCCCCCACCTTCCTTTTAAGTCAACTGGACTAGTAATAATTGCAGTTTGTCGCACATTCTCAGTGGGAAATGTTTTGTGAGTAAATCTCAGTCAATCACAATCCGGCACTGGAAAAGCACCTTGTTTAGTCTAGGGGCACTAAATAAATTGGCCTTACATCCTTTCTTTCAAGCTGTATTTGAGCCCTGTTGTGTAATTGCCATTTGCATGCCAGAGGGATTGCGTAGGGGCGCTACTCAGATCAAAGTTGCATTCATCTGGGCTTGAATGTATTAGCTGTAATTAGTAATGTAATTTTAGGAGACAATGCCACATTTGTAGGATGAACTGAAACTACAGCAGCACTTTAGAGGAAAAGCAATGTTGATGCAGTCTGTTCCTCTCCCAGTAGCAGAGACTAATTGCAGTGGGAGGTATTTGTACTAAATACACAAAACCCCCTGACATATTTCCAAACTTACATGAAATACTAACTCAAACTTAAATATTTTCATATTGTGACTCTCACAATGTGGAAAGAAAGCGCTGCAAGGAGAGGTTATTTGCCTTGTGTGCTGCATGGGGAAATGAGGGGTAATTGGCCACCAGTCTGAGCAAAAGGCAGGAGAGTTTGGGGTGATATTTCAATGTCTCATGTTTGTCTTCTCATTAATTTGCTGCTGCTCTTCTCCTTCCAAGGACAGTTCTGCTTGGATATTTCTTTTGATCCTGAGATGAAAAGAACACCAAGCCAGCAACTCTTGATTTCACATGCTGCTTTTTTGTTATAAAACAGTGAAATGTTACAAATTTAGGTGGGCAATTTTTCTGCCCTACTATCTCATCTTGGTCTTTTCTCCATCCACTTTCATCCTTTTCCTGTTCTGAGCCAGCATCCAGCAGGGAAGGTAGCGGGGAACCCAGCAGGGAACCCAGGGGCAAACTGCAGTCCCAGAATTTATGGTCATTGCAAAGTAGAGCTGTGTATGACAAGTGTGATTATGATAGAATCCTAGAATAATTTGGGCTGGAAGGGACCTTAAAGATAATTTAGTTCATGGTGAAATTTACAATGCTGTTTATAAGTGCAAAGATTTTCGATAAAGGATGTCTTTTGGATGTGCACATCCTCGTTTCCAGCTGTAGTTATCTTCAAGTAGCGAGGTGGAGAAAGGGAAATGTCTTAATGTCCTGAGAACTCCAGGAAATGCTTGTGCATCCCAAGACCTCAGATGTGCTGTGATGTATCTTTAAAAAACAAAAGAGGTCTGAGTGAATCGCTCCTGTTGGACTTGTCTGAGATGGATAGTTTTATCAGTTATTTCAAAACTGTCTCCCCATGGTTTGTGGAACAAGCACAGAGACAGCAGGTGTACAGTGCATGCCCATCTGGGATTTTATTACAAAGCCCAGACATACCTGTCTGTGTTCCTTCACTAAGGGCCATTATAGAATGGTTGGGTAATTCAGTTTGGGAGGCACTTCAGGTGATGCCCTCATCCAAAGCCCTGCTCAGAGCTTGCATCCACTCTCAGGGTTGCCCCAGGCCTTGCTGGAAGCTGCATCAGGCTGCACAGGACTGTGTTTGGACAAGCATGAACTCCTCCAAGGATGGTGACTCCATACTTTGCCTAAACATGTGGTCCAGTGTTTGACCATCAAGGTGGTAAATCCTTTTTTCCCTTTCCCTGAACTATCTTTTCCTGCAGCTTATGCCTGCTGCTTTCTTTTGTGTCACTGTGCACCTCCTGGAACAGCCTAGTTTGTCTTCTCCCCACCCTCCCTTTAGGTGCACCCATTGTAACAACAGCAAAGGAGGAAGAACAAAAAGTGCCTAGACCTGGTAACAGGACACAGTGCTAGAGGAGGGGAATACCCAGGATTGTGAAAAGTCACACAGAGGGGTCCAGATTATCCTGCGTGTCTCCTGATCTTGTAAAGAACCAGCCTAAGAAGGCAGCAGAAGTGCCCAATTTAAAAAGATTTGATAGGGAAAGGGAAGGGGAAGTTGCATTTATTTAATGGACAAACTTTTTAAGTTGGTATATTTAATTTTTGCAAATGTGCTTGCACACTGAGCTTTTTCTCTCTTGAACATATTAAACAAAGATGAAAATACACTGAATTACTGTTCTCCGAATCTGGAATAAAGTATGGAAAAAAGAAAAGGATCAAAGCAAAAATATTATTAAAATTCAATCTTCTCTAAATAGAAAAGTACACAGATGCATTACTGTACCAATGTGAAACTCATTTAATTACAGTAATTTTTCAATCTTATTGTTTTGGGAATTAACATTTCCAGTTGTAGGCTCTCAATTCTAAAGTCTGACACTTTGCTTATGAAAAATTTATTGTATCTCGTGGTTGCCGCTTACTAGTGTTTACTACACAATTATAAACATTTTCTTTCTGTGAAGGCCCGCTGATGGTAGAGGCATGTATGTAAACCAGGCAATTTGGAACTTGCTCAGGGTCTGCAATAAAATGCTCAGCCAAATGCTTTTGATAGTAAAAGGAACCTTTCTTTTTTCTTTTTTTTTTTTTTAATATTTTTAAATGGGTAGATCACAATGGTGGCTGAGAAATCTTTGTTGTTCCCTTGTCTTCCATCAGCAACACTCATATCCAGCTGAATAAATCCTTCAACAGCATTCTTTAGTTGTGGCTGTTTGACGTGGTTCCAACAGCTTCAAACACAGGAGGCATCCAAACTGCTGGGAGTTGAAAAGGCTGAAACTCCATGATTACGTGAGCCCCTGGCAGTGCCTTGAAGGACTGAAGACAAAAAGAAGCATAGAAACACACACCAGGTTCTTCTGCTCTGCAAAGTGACAGTGTCTTTCCTAGGGGTTGAGACTCAGCGAGGTGTTGGCAAGGTCCTGCAGATGGTGCTGCTGCAGCCATCATCCTGGCAGTACTGGGAGCATCGTCTGTCTGTCCCTCAGAGAGTAGCTACTGGAAGGAGGAAAAGCTATATGGGTACCCCGGCTCTGGTGAAATGAGTGGTAACATGAAACCAGCACCTCTGTCTACTATGCTGTGCTAACAGGTCCAGTTACAAGAAGGTGTAGAAGATGGAAGTGACAACAGAGACTTGAGGTCCTGGAAGGAAGGTCATAATGGCAGTGTTGTGCCTGCAAGTGTCTCTCCTCAGGTGGCGTCTTCAGGATGTATGCTTTGCATGGGTTTTGTTGAAGTCTAGAGTCAGTTCCCAATGTTGTTCAGCTCATTGGTTTGGTACTCCAGTGACTCTGAACAGGCTCTGTCTACTCAGAATCTGCAAGCCAAGAAATGGATGGAAGGAGGAGACAGGCAGGCTGAGCACCTTTCCTGGACAGGAAGTGCTACCTCTGCACAGTGCTGGCCATTTGAGAGTGTGGCACCTCCTCCTGCGGCAGGATGTCCTAGGGAGTCCAACTTGATGGGAGGGTGAGCACCAGATGCTCCAGTGTCAATGCCTTCATCTCTTTCCAAGCCCTAAGATGGCTACAGCACACTGATGTCCCCACAGGCATCTCTTTCTCTCAGAGATCTATGAAAATGAACACCTAGACTGAACTTGGGTACAAAGTTGCTAGTGACTATGATAAAAAATTGTTAGTTTAATGCCACAGTAAATCAGTGAGTGCTTGTTGTCACTCCTCCCAGTGCCTGCTTTCAGCTTGCACAATGGCCCCAGAAGGTTTCCCTTTACCATTGGTCTTCTACTTGCCTAGGACTTGCTTTCCTCCAGCCTTTGGCTTTTTCCTTGACTTGGTCCCCTTGGGCTTCAGAACATGGCTTGCCTTCTTAGTTTATACTAAACCAAAATGACTGGATGCTGGATGAAGATACTTTCTGAATAGAGTGACTTAAGAGTTTGATGAAATAGCTCTTGCACAAAATGCTGATTTGTCAGAACTAAACTTTCCCCTCCCTCCCTACAAATGTATATTTATTTAAACTAAACTGATCAAGGGAAGCACTTCTTAAAAGCCAGGAGAAAAAAAAATAGAACCTCTCCAAGATGTGGAGGGTTGAAAGATAACTGAAGAGTGTCAGTGCTTTTTTGCTGTTCATCTGAGATTATCTTCATCCTGCACGGTGACACTGGGGGAAATGGGAGGGATTTACTACTGCCCGTACTGAACTGTGGTACGGACAGACTTTGTCCTTCCCAGCTCTTGCTCTGTCAGATGTCATGGGAATAAAATTCACATTAACAACAAAATTCCCTAGTAAGAAACCTCAAATAATTAGAGGAAATCACCACAGAGGTATATAATATCCAGCTGAAGACCTTGCTGAAAACTAAACAGATTATACTTGTTATATGTGGTTAAACCGGGCCATTAATGTTAAAATAGTTCAAAACACAAAATAAATTCTGATTTTCTTCTGCCAGAGCTTGTGGTTCAGTGTTCACACATTCTAGGCTTCAGTTAAATGATTTACTGTATAATGTAATGCCTTTCAGCTGTCACTTGCACAAAAAGATCACGTGAAGGATCTGCGAGCAAATGAAGGCAACACTTGTCCAGGGTGGAGACTGGCAAAGACTCGAAAAACTGAAGTGCCAAGACAGCCAGATGCAATCATGCAATCCACTGTCACCCACACTTGGTACCCAAAAGACTAAGGGCCACATGGGAGTGAACATGTCTGTAAAACCACTCCACTTGAAATATAATGAGATAGTGCACTGTGCTCTGGGGTTTCTGCAAGTAACTGCCTCTGCAAAGGCTGTTATCACAGTGATATGACTACTCTTAGTCCTTCTTACAAACTTGTCTCTGTTCCTTGTCTTTAAATCACAACACTGCTGCTCTCCTGCTAAACATTCATCTGACCTCAGGCATAGGCACAAAGTATTAAGGCTAGAAATGGAAACACAAGGTCATCACCCTCCCCCAGCCTAACCAGGCAGGGGGCCACTAGGCCCCCCAGCCTCTCTCCACCCACCACGGCCACTTGGAAAACGCAACTCACCAGTGGTGTGTCCTGCAGCAAAAACATGAGGAGGAGCATCCCTCGGGCCCCACAGAGGAGGCAAATAGGAGCTACTTTAATACCAGCTAATTTAATACCAGCTTCCTTGCTGGTATTAAATAGGAGAGTGGGTGGAGGGGGTGGATTTTGAATAGCTGGGGAAGGAAGGATTCTCCAGTGGAGCCCAGGGGTGTGGGATTTGGGGGGAAATAGGCTGGAAAAGGGTTGGGGTGGGGCAGAGAGAGGAGATGGGGAAAGGAGGGGTATGTGAAACCTGCCTTGAGGCAAACTGGGGGAAAAATGGAAGGACTTGAGAATTCACCATGAGGGTGGAGTGTTGGGACTGTTCATCATGGAGTAAAGAGGGCTTTGTGGAGATCTCCCTGTGGTCTGCCTGCACCCAAAGGGAGCCTACAGGAAAGCTGTGAAGGACTGTTTGCTAGGACATGTAGGGATAGGACGGAGGGTGATGGTTTTCAACTAGAGCAGGATAGGTTTAGATTGGACATTAGGAAGAAGTTCTTCATCATGAGGGTGGTGAGACACTGGAACAGGTTACCCAGAGAGGTGGTGGAGGCTCCATTCCTGGAGACATTCAAGGCCAGGCTTGATAAGGCTCTGAGTAACCTGATCTAGTGCAGGATGTCACTGCTCACTGCAGGGGGGTTAGACTAGATGACCTTTGAAGGTCCCTTCCAACTCAATGCATTCTATGATCTGAAAATTCTTCAGGTTCAATTTTTCAGCCCCAGCATGCATTTTTGTAAAAAGATGGTAGTTCTACAAGTGTCTGGAGACCACAACTGTCACTGGGATATCTTTTGAAGATGTCCTCCCTTCTGCTGATCTTCTTGAACTCACTTATCCAGCAGAAAATTGTCAGAAAATGTGTGAGGTGAAGGAAAGATCTCTCTTCTAGCAGCAGGGAGCAATTCAGGGAACTCAGCCAGTCCTCTTGAATCATGTTCAAAGTCTCTCACTCTGTGACAGACTTTTCCAGGATTGTGAGTAGCTCTTGCCACTTTCATCTCAATTCTCATAAATTTTCCAAGATCTCTTTTGAAATATGGATACTGGAAGCAGACTCTCCCCTTGTTTTTTTTGGTTTTTTGTTTTTTTTTTTCTGGAACTAGTGCTGCACTTCTTTAATAACAACATCTGGTTAAGATCTTTAATTCTGTCTGTCGTAGGAAATTACATCAACATCACTGCAAGGTCCTCTTCTGCCCTTTTGTGTGAGCAATGATTCAGTGCTGTCTGAAAGGGAAGCAAGCCACTGTCATCTCCTCTGCTGCTACTTCCCTCTGTACTTTGATGGGTAACTCAGCTGGGAGAGCTCTGCTAAACTGGGACGGGTATGTCAAATCCAACAGCTCAAGATGCCCCTGTGTGTGGGACATTCTCCAGGGCTTGGGGAACACAGCTGACCCAGAAAGGCCTGAAAGTCAAACAAACCTTTATGCATTCAGCTTAACTTCTGGGCTGCAAGTACATCCCATAAAAGAGTCAAATTAAGTCTGTTCCATGCAGCTATGTTTTCAGATCCAAAGCAGCAAGGCATCAGCTTTATAGCTTCACTCCAGTCCCACAGCAAAATTATTTGCCTCTAATAACAGCTTCAGAGATACAAAACCCAGTGTTATGTCATTCTGTTTCTTTTTTAATAAGAGGGGGAAGCTTGAGCTACACAATGGGTATGAAGGTGGCATTAATAACAGATGAGGTTTTAATGACTGTAAACCCCTTGCAAGGTTTTTTGAAATATTTTCCCTCAATTTCAAAGGGACATTCATTAGCATACCTTTTTGGGAACCTTCCTTGCTTTGTTTGCCCGGTAGGATGGACAAAGTATACCTCTCAATTAGCCACTTACACCCTTGTTCTCTATTCTTTATTTTCTGGGATGCTCAAGGGAACACATAGAAAAGGAGTGTTTCATGCATGAAGAGGACGCAGAGTTGAAAAGAAATGTGGCATTTTGCATTCCTCTCTCCATCAAGAGGTTGTGTTCAGCAGGTCTTTTTCTTTTGTCTTAAACCCTTCCAGAACAACCTTTGCAATGGATAAGAGAGTACTGCAGCATAGACAGAGCTGTTGCATGAGGGTATGTCAAATCCACTTTAAAACCGAGCAAGAATCTAAATATTTAGGTACCCTCATGGCTCTTCTTGGGTACTTTCTATACTTAAAAGCTCACCCATTTTACTTAAGTGTTTGCATTACTCATTTGCTTCAGAGAAGACTGCTCCCTCTCAAGCAGAACAAACTCGTCTGAGTGATCAAAACCTGTTCCAGTCAAAATACAAACCAACTATTTTCTTACTGTTCTCTAAATCCCCAAGGAAACATTGCAGTCAAGGATACTTGCTACATGCTTGTGGGTGGTCCACAAGGTGTTCAAAAACTTTGTGGAGCTATTTACCACCAGGAATAAGTGAAAGGTAAAACATAATGTCACTGTGGTATTGAATGACTCTTCCAAAGAGGCCAGAAATGGTGATTCTTGTGGATTTTCAATTTACGTATGATTTATTTGGGTTTTTTGTTTGTTTGTGTATTAGAAGTTACTGAGTTTGAATTCAATCCAAAAAAGGGAAAAATTTAAATAAAATACTTGCTGAAAGTCTGAGATGGAACTGTTCAGCTTGGAGAAGAGAAGGTTCTGGGAAGATTTTATAATGACCTTTTAATATATAGAGAGGGCTTATAAGAAAGATGTGAAAAAATATTTTAGGTTTAGATTGGACATAAAAAAGAAATCTGTTACAATGAGGATGATGAGACAATAGAACAGGTTGCCAAGACAAACTATGGATGCCCTATCCCTGGAAGAGTTAAAGGCCAGATAGGATGGGGCTTTGAGCAACCTAGTCTAATGGGAGTTGTTCCTGCCACCACAGAGAAATTTATAAAACCGCTGGTTCCACCTCTCCCAGGAAAACCCTCATATCTCATTGTTGAGGTAGATTGACATCAACATCATGACATCAAATTCATGACATCTGAAACACTCAAGAGCTCTGGTAATTTTTTAGGTGGAAGAAAAATCAAACTAGGTCAGCATTTCAGACACAGTTGGTTCCTTTCAAGAATAAGCCTTGGAGGTGGAACTATCACCACTGAATCACTGTCTTAAATGTGATAAGCAAAGTCCAGTCAATACTAAGTTTTGGGTTCAGAAAATACCCTCTTACTGTGGTGCTAACTGTAAAAGGGGAGAAATCTTTACTCCTTTACATAATAAAGTGGTTTAAAAAATTCATTAGAATTTTGCTGAACATTCACAGCAGCACCCAAGAGATGTATAGATGGGGTAGTTATACTCTTGGGATAGACCAGGGGAGAGGCCCTCCTGTTGAAGGGTGAAATTGTGTATACTGAAAATAGTGAGGATTTTAATTGAGAGCACTGTCTTTCAGCTGGATTAGCCTAATTTGAAGGAAGACAGAGCCCAGCAAACAAGGAGTTCACATAATAGCCAAGTTTGTCCAACAAAGTCAGTTGTATAAAGACTGGGGAAAAAATACCAGGTCAGGGTCATGGCAAGCTCCATTTGGACAAAGTTCCTGTGAGCTTGGTGAGGTGGATAATGCTGAAATGTGATACATGATGTATGAACATTGTGGGGTGGCCTTTCTAAATACTTCCTATTGGAGAATTAATGGAGCCCCACTGGCAGTTGCCTAGGTGTGAGGCTCACTGTGATCTCAGGGCAGGCAGAAAGCAGCACAGCTGCTAATTAAAGGGTGTATATCAGCATGGAAGTGGCTGAGAAACAGTACACCAAGCACTTTGTGTGTGATGTTTTGCACTTTTAATGAAACTGCTGGTGGAAAGAGCTGATGAGTGCAATGGAGTGGGGAATATAAAATATGAAGTGAAAGGAAGAAACTGGGTGTGCTATTGGAGATGGTAAGTCAGTAACAATGAACAGTTTGGCATTCAGCAATATCACTGATTCTTTTCCAGACCTTTATCAATTTAATAAGATGGTTCTTATGAAATTGATCTGGAATATGTTTCCATTCATCCCAAAGTGATGGTGAACACCCCAGGAAAGCAGAGAGAGAAGTGTGGGCAAGGGAGGAAAGCCCAAGGAGTCTGCATGTAGAAGACCATGGAAAGGCCTGAGCAGCTGCATTGTCACTGTGTGCAAAGGAAGAGGAGTCTGGCAGTCTTCAGGGACACAGAGGTCCTCATATACATAAGACACTACTGGGGCACATACCTGCCTGGTGGGGATTTCTGGATAGGGTTTAGAGATCCAACTGGCTCTGACTTCACAAGGCAAATGATTTCTTTCAGTGCAAGGATTTATGTCTAATAGAAAGGAGGACATCCACAAATGCATGTGAAGTTGTAACGTAGGGTAAAAGGCAATTAAATATGATTAAAAGTACCTTTCTTGCAAGCCAAAGCTGCACCTCCAAAAGTGGGAGTCCTGCACATGTAGAGTAGACATGGATGGAGGGAGCCTGGGGAAGAGTGGTGAAGGGTGCACTGGCTCTGGATCTGTGCCTTTAAACCTGCAGACACAGTGGATGGAGTGCATTAAGAAACTCAAGGCTGTGCTGCAGATGCTCAGGGCTTGTTTCTGGAAGTGCAGGCTGATAGGACGCCACATTAGGCAAAGTAGAAGGCAGCAAAGACAGGATTGAGACTCAAATCAAATAACATCCTTTACAAAACCCAGTGGTATAAGAAACACTGACCTGTAGTTTGATTTTTGCAGCCATTCAGCTCTTCAACAAAGTGGTCAGAGCTTCTTCCCCATCATGTCCATTACACAGGATGTGCAGAAGCAGGGACTCAGACAGAAGGTGTCTGGAGTGGATGAGGTGATGTACTCCTCACTGGAGCTGCTGTTTGCATGAGACGCTGGTTTCATGTTCTGCTTTTCAGGCACAGTAGAGTGCGTTGAGCCAACAGACAGTGTGAATGATGTCACTGCATGTTGACACCTCATTCACTCAGTAAAATCTACTTGGACTTCAAACAGCCAGAACATGTTTTGGAAGCACTGATGGTCTTGAGCACAGACCTTTTCCCTTCTCCTGGGAAATTTAGGTTTTTGATTTAGACACCCTTACAAGCATTTTAACAGTTCTGAGGAAAAGCAAGCTTTTAAAGAAGAATTTCTCTTTAATTTCTCTTTCCGGGTACTGCAGGCCTCCATTTGCTGGTGGTTGTAGGCCTCCTCTGCCCAGGCTGACCCAAGTAGCAACAGCAAAGCCTGAGATACTGAAACTAGTGCCACATTTCAGAGCTTCTCTGTCATGTTGATGCACATTTGTCCAGTAGCAGCTGGTCACCAAACATACCTGACATTTGAACTTCTCCTTCGAGACCCATTTGGAGGAGAGAGGTCCTTTCTGCAAAGTACACCACAGGCTGAGCTCTCCTCTCTTCCTAGCCATAACAGCCTCCAAGGATACACCAGGAAAGAAAGTGCTAGAAAGAACATGCCAGGATATTCCTTGTAATCATTTGAACTTCTTCTGAGCTGTGGCTTGGCCAGACAGGGTATATGTGCTAAGCTCTCTGAAAAATCCACATTTCAATGGAAAGATTTGTGCTGATGGACTATGTGTGAAGGGATTAAAATCCAGTTTCTGTAGCAAGTATCAATAATCAAACTCATTATTCTCAGACAAAAACACAGTGTCCTTTCTCTAACTTTAAATTGTGATGGTTCATTGAACTGAATAGTCTGAATGCTGTGAAGTTTAGGAGGCCACAGAGGTAAGCAATAGCTCTGCAGAGATCTGCACACATGTATTTCCCAATCTCTGCCATTCTCCTCTTCTAACTCATTTGTTCTGGACACAGCTCAGCTTTAAATCATTTTTGAGTGTCACTGATGGTGCAGGGAGCCAGGCAGGAAGGACTGGCCGGTGCCTCAGCAGCCATCCTGTGGCTCTGGAAATGGAACTCAGAGAAATTTTTTTAAAACCAGTTGCTTTTTTCATTGAAAGCACCACATCAGCAAGTCTTGCTGGCACAGTGTAGAGCTGGAGAAGGTATTTGGTATGGCCTGGTTAATCATATCCCATGTGTACCACACCAAACATGGATTCATATTCACAGTGTGGGATTTAGTAGGATTTAATCCCTGTTAAGGATGAGAGGACTTTTGGCTGATGCAGGTTCTCTAGGCTTGAGCTGAAATGACTGCAAGACCTGGAGTTGCTGTGAAGCTGTGGTTCTGGGTGACGTCTGGATTGTCATCAGGACAGGCACCAGCAAAACCCTGATATAACTTTAGGCCATTTCAGGCAGCTTCTGATCTGCCAGATCTTCCCTTTGTATCTGCTAGTAGGAATTCTTTCCACTCTGGGCAAACTGAGTAGACAGGTGATGTAGAGAAGTGAATGGGAGGGAAAGGTAACAAAGCTGCAGCATCTTAACTAATGACACACAGTAGCATGGGCCAAAGCTTTGAGCCTGGCTTTTGGAGTTTGAACCTTACAGGCAGTGAGTCATCTGGAACAGCTTTGAAATTTTTTCATTATAATTTTTTTCACCTTAATACTCCTTGAAATGCAGCTGAAGCTGGAAGAAGAACAAGCGGACCATGCATTCACACCTGGGAAGCTTTCCCAGGTCCTGGGCAGCTTGTGTTACCAACCAGTTAGAGACACCTCATGAACATTGCTTGGTGTGGATTGAGGTGTCCAGTGCCCTGCCACCCCAGCAACATGGCTACGGGGCTTGCTTTGCAGGTGGTAATAAAGTTACGATGCCAAATCCTGCAGAACACAAAGAAGAAAAGCCCCAAATTCTCTCCAGTTCCCCAAAAAAGTCAAGTGAAGAGGCATCAAAAGTGACACATTTTAAATCAAGCAGCATATCTGGAGTTAAGGGGATATCAACCTAAACTTTAAACTACAAAAAAAAAATCCCATGTGTATGGATTCAGTAATGGCAGTTTGTCCCCAGGGCTTCTGTCTCTGGAAAATTTGTCTGTCGAAAGCTCATGTTATTTAAGAAAGAGCTGGGCTACACTGTGCACTTTGAGGAATATTTTTTCCTTTTGTATCCCTTATGATTATATTCTGCTCATAATTAATGATCTTTCCCCAAGTCAGTGGGGGACCTCAGAAAACAAAACAGCAGCATTTCAAACAAGGAGCAAAATGAATTATTCGATATAAAAGAATACACTCGTGGAAGCACTTTCTAAGAAATTGACAGGAGCAGTCAGTTTAGCCAAAATATCTGTGGAATTTTAAGTAAGAAATTCCTGTGCTTTTTATTGTGGTGTCTGACCATTGGCTTCAGCCATTCTTACAGAGAGAGCAAAATGCTAGCAAATGTGACATCCATGTTTATAAACAGCTCCTGGGGCACCCATGGAGACAGAGAGCCCTTAGACATTTAACCTTTGCCTTATATTAATCTCCTTCTTTCATCACTTTTAAGGAACACCTCAGAAAATTTTTCCATCCTTGACACCTCCTCCAGGGTTTTCATCACTCCAAGTGTCTTCTCCTGTGCCACAGGCTCCCTGTTTCCTGTCTTCTTTTGACTTGAAGAGGGCGCTTAAGGGAGCACAATGACAGGACTCCTTTCCCTGCCCCGTCGCTCTCTTTGCTGGTCTCGATGAAGACAAAAGCCCAGCTCCCACCAGCAGACAGTATTTTCCCTTCTTGCTTGTAGATACAGCAGATTATCCTTTTTAAAGGAAAGCTGATCTCACTACAATCAATAATAGTCTTAGCACAGTGGAGATATCCACAGGTTGTCAGGACATAGGTACGACTATGGGGGCTGTGATGGAGACTGAAGATGCTTAACCCTCAATACTAGAAAGACATTGAGGTGCTGGAGAGGGTCCAGAGAAGGGCAACAAAGCCAGTGAGGCATCTGGAGTCCAACTCCAGAAGGACCAGCTGAAGGGGCTAGGATTGTTTGTCCTGGAGAAAAGGAGACTAAGGGGAGACCTTATTGCTCTCTACAAGTACCTGAAAGTAGGTTATAGAGAGGTGGGGGCTCTTCTTCCAAGTACTATGTGACAGGACTAAAGGTAACAGGCCTCAAGTTGTGCCAGGAGAGTTTTAGACTGGATGTAGGGAAAATTTTGTCACTGAAAGGGCTGTGAATCATTGAAACAGGTTGCCCATGGAAATGATCAAATTGCCGTTCCTGGTGGTATTTAAAAGATGAGTAGATGGAGTGGTAAGGGATGTGGTTTAGTGGTGAGTTGACGGCTGGACTTAATGATCTTAAAAATCCCTCGCAACCCTGATAACTGTATGATTCTATACATCCCTCCCACTACTTAATGAAAAGCCATTGTTTCAGCCCAGTCCCAGTAAGCCTGGAGCAGGCCACACAGAGCAGTACTCAAAAAACTAAAGCAATTTCTTTATTATACCATCAGTATAAAAAGTTTATTACATAAGAGCGGTTTTGTTTACAATATATTATATTGCTTCAAGCTGATGCATAAAGTTCATATGTTATAGTTCTACATTGTTTAGAATATATTATGTTGCTTAAATGGTACCACCACAATGTATTTTAATACACAGTACTTTGCAAAACTCTAAGGCCAAAAATAGCACTGAATTGAGTTATTCAGTTTTTAAAATAGGTAACTTATTTAATTTCCTTTTCTTAGGGAAAACCCTAAATACACAATGGGAGAAGTGTAAAAGGCACCTTTATTTTGTCTTAGACAAATTAAGTCTGTAGTCATTGAAATAATTCAGGTTAGCATCTACAAGTTATTCTGCTTGAATATCATTACTTAATGTTTGGAAAATATTTGCAGCTATATAATCAAAAAAAGGAAGTTTACACATAACATACAAAACACCCAAAGCACTGAAAGAAGAAGCCTATATAATCATGCCACAGAAGTATTTATAAAAGTTACAAGGAATAGTAAATATCAGCTCAGTGGTTTATAATGAAGCTAATAAAATTCTAGCCAGTAACCTTAACTGTAATGAACAGCATTTTTAACGTTCAATCCATGAGAGGTTAACGAAGGCTATGAACTTTGTGTAACTCGAACCCTTTCAGATGCTGAAGTTCACCAGATATAATTTGATTCCGGTGGAACATGCCTCTCCTCGACCTTTTTGGGCAAAAGCGAGTGCTGCCTCTGCTTGCTGCCTGCTGGCCTCAGGGCGCTTGGACTGCTGACTCCGTACCCTAGAAAATTATCCAGTTCAAGAGAAAAGAAACCACAGAAGCTGGCTTGTGATCCACTACTAATATTTCCAGTGGAAACAATCTCCCCCTCCAGCCCCCCCTAGTTCAAACAAAGGATTTTGCTACTCCTTATGCAAGTGCTTGTCCCTTTCTATGCCCCCCAGGATGAACGAAGTGCTGCCAGACGGAGAGATGCTCTTTTCTCTCCAGGGACCATCAGGGTCCAGGGGGCCCAGGATGTCATTCAGTCCTGGGCTCATGTGTGCACAGCTCATGTTGGTGGGTGACAGTCACACCAGTCTGCTGGTGATCAGCTCTAAAGAAGGGCATATGCATATCCCCAGGGACAATCTGCGTCAGCTACCTGAGCTTGGCTTTGGTTTATGGCTGAATGCAAAAAGAAAGAACAGCATCAACAATAAACACCTGGAGGGGAAAAAAAGCAGTCTGAAATGGGCTTAGCAGAGGTGCTTTATTCTGAAAAATGAAAATGAGAAATAAAAATGGAATTCAAAGTATTCTGTTGTAATTATTTATAGTTTCATTTGCCCATCTCATTACATAAAGCTCATGGAACTTACTTTGAAAGCCTGATTCCTATGTTTAATTTTTTTAATAACTTCTTTTTAAGAAGCGAGCTTTACCAAGGATTCATTTGATGGAGTATAGAGCAAGCCTACTGAATTAATTATAAATCTCCTGTCAAGACCAGGAGATGTTTGGGTTTAGCTGAAAAGAGTGAGCTGCAGTGCGTGCAGATCTGCATATACAGTTAAACTCCTCCATAGGCACTTAATCCAGGGAAGACTTTTACCCAAATTGCCTATTCTCACTTTCTCTGCTGAACATAGCAGGATTGTACCCAAAAGTCAAGTAATTAAGGATGGAAAATCTCAGAGCTGACAATCAGGTGTAGCTATTGATTCTTCATAACATGGCAGTTCTAAGCTTCGGTTTACTGTACAGGTAATTATGTCTTTGGAGATGTTCATCCATATTACATGCATTTTTTTAACTTACCATCTCATTTCTTTGTAAGAAGAAGATGATCCAGTTTTCCTAATCATAACTTATATCAATGACTTTTCTTCTTCAGGAAATAGTACAACCCAAAACTGTTTTTCACAGCATCATCCATTTTAGTTAGATATCAGTATCTTTTTAAATGAAACAGCTGCATTTACTTCAACATATTTCAATCACAGGCATCATGAGCATTAAATAAAAATGATTATACAGTTGACGTTCCAATGCTTCTTGTGACTGATTGGTAAGATTTATAGCTGTTTTTAACTTATTTTAAAACTATTGACACTTTAAAACCTTAAATGTGAATCATTATCCAACAGTGATAAAGATTAATACTTCATGGGGTTATGTATAAAATATCTTTTAAAGATGGGTTGTTACAGCAGTATTGTACATGAAATGTAACATTAAACCTGAAGTTCTTACAGGATATATTCAATCACGTTTCATATAATTTTAGACTGCTATTGTAAATCCAGTGAAATGATCAGATGTCTCGCTAGGGTCAATTAGCACAAGAGAAGTTAATTTTAAGGACTTCAGCTTTGCTTTGGAGTAATATCTTCCATGGTCTGTGGAGGATGGGTAGGGAAGGGGAGGAGAAAACTCTGAAGCTGGTAGGCATAGATCTTGCATAAATTTTCAATTTCCCGCAAAGTTTCTAAAAACATTTTATTTTTCTTTAGTTTTAATCTGCTTTAAATCCCAACAGAGTTTTATTTCTAAAAATGACAACCAAACATTTTTAAGTCAACTGCCATTACTGAGGCACACTGAATGACTTCAGATCCTTTCCAAACCATGAGCGGAAGCCACACAAGGTCACCTAGAAATCTGGCTGACAGCAGATTTTGGAATTTCTAATATAAAAGTGATCTCGGTAAAACATTTTAAAGTTATTTTGAGGGTTTTTTTAAGTAGTTAAAATTAGAGAGTACTAAAAAATCTTCATTATTTTACTTGGATTAAAGATCAGAAAAAATGGAGCGCATCATTAATGATGCCAGAAAGGCTCTTGAGGCAGTAATTTCTGTATGGCAGTGGATGTGTAAAGACCCCTGATAAAGGCTGCTGGGGTTTGTTTCTCACTTACTTTTATTGCAGTGTCTCCCATGCCAGCCTTCTTTGCACTGGCATTTGTTGGGCTCGGTGCAGGTGCCATTGTGGCCACAGCCTGGTTCACAGACAGCTGCAAGAAAGCGAGGGCACATGTCTGACTTCTTGACATTTCATTCATCATGATGGGTTGTTTCCTGGCACAGGCTGGAGCTCACATAGTAAATCTGTGATGATTTTGCACTGAGTGTGTGCAGAGCCTGAGAGCATTTCACCACCCCCAGTTCCCCTTTAAGGTCTAGCTCAGTGTCTGCAGAGTGAAGCAGATGGAATAGTAGAGCCAAATGTACACCAGAACTGGCAGGAGAAGACAAGCCCTCAGCATTCCACTCACAAAGTTCTCCCATTAGATTTTAAAGTTTCAATGTATGGACATTTTATTAAGTATTTCTCTATTACTAAACTACTGTTACTGAGCTGAAAATTGAAATGTTGCTTTTTCATGGAAGTACAGAAGAGACTATGAGGAGGCTACTGTGAAGAAAACCCACATTTCAGGTTTCATAATTCACTTAAATCTAGTGTATATTGTATATCCAGAAAGTAAATTAACCATAAATATCTTAAAGGCAAACAATTACTGCCAATATTGTATAAAAAAGATACTGTACAGCCAGCTTCATATTTCTTCAACAAGGACTGATGGAGTGGCTCCGGTACTTACGTTTTGAACACAGGTCTCCTTGATAGCCTTTGGAGCACTTGCATTTATTCCTACCAGTACACTTGCCTCCATTTCTGCAGGGCTGGTGGCATTTACCTAGAAACAAAAAAAAATAAAACAATAGTCTCATCTCCCTGCATTTACATGTCTGAGAAGCCTGCCTTTGTGCCCCAAAACCACATCAGGTGCTAATGTGAAAGTGTCTTCATGAGGAAGACTCTGTTGTGTGACTGTGCAGTTTATGTGCATTCTTCCACTTTGAAAATATGACAATAACTTGACATGGCCAAAGCATGTCTATCCATGCAGCTCTTGCTCAGATTTGTTCCATGGTGGATCCACAGTGTTCCCTATGCCAGTGCTCAGTAGTGCCTCCTGCTCTCCTCACCCTTAGTAGGGGAGGCAGTGGCATCTAGACTTGGTGTTTGCAAAGAGTGGGATCCATACCCAGCGCACACAAGCAGAAGAAAATCTTGTGGCTTGCAAGAGAGATTTTAAGTGATAGGATGCTCAGGAACTGGCAGGGACAGCAGCTCCATGCAGGCAACAACTCAATTGTCTGAGCCTGTCAGCTTGTGGCTGTGGGTGGTTCAAGGAAGGCTGTTCCACATCACAGCCCAGAAAATAAAGCGCACCAAAAAAGCATGTCCTTTTTTCCTGTTTGGTAACAGTAATTAGAACTGGCAAGCATTTCTCAAGGCTTTTGGTCTGGAAATTGCTTTCTCTCACACTGATACTTAGCCAAAGAAAAAGGCTGGATCTGATACTGCTGTTTGACCCCAGCTCACCCGGGAGGGAGGAGCTCCACACTGGTGGAGGAGACCCATGCTTAAGTTTCTCTGAGACCACCACCACCA
>VZTY01003030.1:3357-19783 GCA_013400935.1 Turnix velox
GCAACATTTTTCAGGCAGGATGAGGACATTTGAAGGATGAAGAGTGATGAGAACCTCAAGACTGTTAAAAGATGCCCAGTTATCCCAGTCTGCCATCATTTTTCCTTGCCATGCCATAATTTTCAAAAGAGGGAAGAGTTGTTTGTGTACACAAACTAGTACTCTGTGTCCCTGGGCAATAAAGAGCCAAGAGCTGGGTTGTTCTGTCAATCCTGCCCTCCTCCATCAGCATTAAAGTGGAAGCAGCCCATTGTAGCCCTCAGATTGATTTCTCCCTGATGAATGTGAGACTGTCAGGTCGGTCACTCCTCCCAAATCCCTTCATCCAGTCTGAGGTCATCCCTCCAACTCATTTAAAACAGCTTTTAACGTCTCTTTCTGTCCTGCCATCCCTCTGATAAATGGCCAAGTGGAAGACAGTGTGTGCTGCAGCATGTCAAGGCCAAACATGAAGGCTGTCAGAAAATCAGCATTAAAACCTACTCCGTTTCTCCAAAATCTTTTAAATGGCACACTCTGCTGGCTGACATTAATCAGAGGTGACATCCTCTGGAGGGCTGGGTGTGCATGTCAAAAGGAACTTCTCCACATCCTGAAGATGTGCCCAAGAACAGAACACAGCACCTGAACTGCTACCCCCAGCCAGAGGGGGACAACACACATCAGCATCCCCAAAAGGAGGTCTCATTTTAGAAAACAAAACAAAAAAATAAATGGCTGCAGGCCCATACAATCTATACATCAGCACAACAAGATGCTTAGTCAATAAAATAGTTCAACTAAGTGATCTCAGCATGTAATTCCAGAAGGGTTGGTTGGTTTTTTTTTTTGCAGGGGGAAATGCTATCATTTTCCATTTCTGTTTAATGAATCATGTGAATTATAGTAACATTACAAATGGTTCTCTCTGCAGCCTATTAGTTTGTTTCTGTAGGGTTCTAATGGAAGACATGCTTCATTTAGATCTTAGCTTGCCCCCAAGCCATAAAGAATAAATTGTATTACCATAAGCATTTACCTTTTAAAATGATCTTATCAAAAGGAAGTATTTTGCATTGTTGAGGAGGGCTATTGCCATTCTAGGCAAGATGCTGCAGGCACTTCACTTTTGTTATAAATATAAATAATTGCAGCAGAGAGTCCAAGAGGGCTGGAACTGTCTGGGTATCCTCTGGGCAGGTGGATGAACATCATCTGCAGAAGACTATTGCTCCCATCAGGAGAAAATTGAATCATTCACAGGTTCAGGGAGTTTAAGGCCATGGGAGATGAGGCAACCACGAGGGCACAGCTCCAGTGTGTCACAGGCTGCTGCTTTTCCCCCACTGACCCCCCCCTCCACTCAATAAAAACATCCTGCCCAGATTCAAACACTGCTGGGAGAAGGGGATTCACCCCATCCAAGCAAAGGATCACTCTTGCTGCTTTTCAGATGTTTTTCTCAACATAACCCTCACGGGCATTGCTATTTTTACCGGCTGCTGCTGCCAGAATTTCACGCTAGGACAGAGATTACAACTACAAACACACAGCCAGGTACAGGCAGGCAGGAAAGCAAAGAAAAATGAGAAGTCCAGAGAGTTCCATGGCTCTGATCAGTCATTGCATCCCATAGCATTGCCCTCCAGCCAGAACTGCTACTCTTCTATGATTCTATGAGAATAAAAATAAAAACCCATGGGTTTTCTGAGTCCCTCCAGGACTGTTCAGCTGAAGAATCCTTATCCATTTGTCAAAGATACAGCATCTTGGATTTTAATAACCCAGATCACCATGATTCTACAGCTCTTCTAACCTAATGTGTGTGCTCTGAAACAGAAAGCATTATGGCCTGAGCAAGAATTTGGGATTATAGAAGAAACTCTTCTGGTGTGTGTGATGATGGAGCGTTTCACTTTGAGACACTTCATTTCCCAAGCTGCCATTTCAGGTCACCAACTGCAGGAAGCCTCTACTTACACAGTCCTCCCATGCCAAAAAGTTTCTCCTCTGAATAAAGAGATACATATTCATAATCCAGCTGCTATTTGGACCAACAGAGTCTGAAGAGATGAAGCTGCAGTGACACAAAAGCAACCAGGTAACTCAGTCACCGTGCGTCTCGGTAATAAAAATGCAAATAAAATAGGCAAGGAGATTTCTTGCTACTATCAAGAAAAATTAAAGTGCTGTCAATTTAAGGCAGTTAGGCTTTTTCAGTAAAATAGCATCTGTTCTATCACGCTGAACAGTAATAATACCCTGAAAAGCATGAGGTCAAAAGCCTTCTCATGACACATTCTGAAGCCCTTCTGCCGTGCCCACCTCGTGAATGACAATCTTTGTGATGAAGTGGGAGAAAAGAAATGCATCTGGCAAAGAAATATATCAGTGACACAGAGATCTGCTGGAGCTCTAACAATGTACAGACTTTACAGGGTTAGTTCTCTCCAGTGCACAGAAAATGGATTTTCATTTCTAACAAACTTTGTGTCCACACACAGGTCTGCCCGGCTTTGGAAGGGACAGATCTGTGATGAGGAGTGCCTCAAATTCTACAACCACACAGAAGTTTCACCAAGACAACTGACAGGCCATGACAGGTCGTGAACTTCCCAACTTTACACATTTTGATATAAAAACATGTAAAACATTGTGCAGGCACAGCCAGCTAAAGCTACAAATAGCTCCAGAGAACTGCCATGCTCAGAATGGGGACATAAGGCTCCTCGTTGGCAGAGGGTGGAACTGCCTTGGGGCTGGTGGGGTTTGTGACACTAACTCAGAGGAACAGCCCATCTGTGCAATACCCAGCAGGCTGCCAGGCACCACCCCTCCTTCTTCTCAGGTCCCTCAACATGGTCCACCACTGGCAAGGCTCAAACAGCAGCAGGAGCAACATCCTACCATCCTGCCCATCCCTCAGGGCAGAGAACATGGGAGTGCGCCCTCAGCAAGTTTGCAGATGACACCAAGCTGTGGGGTGCAGTTGATACACCTGAAGGAAGGGATGGCATCCAGAGGGACCTTGACAGGCTGGAGAGGTGGGCCCAAGCCAACCTCATCAAGTTCAACAAGGCCAAGTGCAAGGTCCTGCACCTGGGTCGAAGCAATCCCAAGCACAGACACAGGCTGGGTGGAGAGTGGCTTGAGTGCAGCTCTGAAGAGAAAGACTTGGGGGTGTCAGTTGATGACAAACTCAACATGAGCCAGCAGTGTGCACTCGCAGCCAAGAAGGCACCAACCAAATCCTGGGTTGCATCAAGAGGAGTGTGACCAGCAGGTCCAGAGAGGGGATTTTACCCCTCTACTGGGCACTGGTGAGACCCCACCTGGAGTTACTGTGTCCAGTTCTGNCCCTATGAAGACAGGCTGAAGGAGTTGGGGTTGTTCAGCCTGGAGGGGGGACCTCAGAGTAACTTCTCAGTACCTGAGGGGGTCCTACAGAAAGGCAGGGGAAGGACTTTTTGATATGATATTGGATGGGAGGACTAGAAACAATGGATGTAAATTGGAAGGGGGTAGATTTAGACTTGATAAAAGAAGGAAGTTCTTTACAGTGAGGGTGGTGAAACACTGGAAGAGGTTGCCCAGAGAGGTTGTGGATGCCCCCTCTCTGGAGGTGTTCAAGACCAGGCTGGACAAGGCACTGAGCAGACTGATGTAGTGGGAGGTGTCCCTGCCTATGGCAAAGGCTTGGAACTCGATGATCCTTCAGGTCCCTTCCAACCCAAACTATTCTATGATTCTATGATCTCCCTCTTTTGGGCTCCTCTGCTTGAAACACCTTCTGAAAACAAGGCCATGGTCAGCTCTGAGCCCCATGTGTAAGGACTGGGGATATTCCCTGAGCTGTGACTCATTTAGTACCTTCTCTGTCCACAGTGGCGATGTATAAACATGTCCCCTGCCCAGACACAACTTGGGACACTAATTGTAACAATTTGCAAGTTAAAGGCAGAACAGTTGCTCCAGCCTGGAGCTGCCTGGATGCAGGGTGAGACACAGGGAGTGCAAATTAAACCAGGCTGGCAGCCACTTTAAAGTGTCCCTAATGGGTTTGGCTGCAGCAGCTTATTAACTGACTGGAAAAGTCCTGACACAAGGAAAGGGGCTTCCTTTTATGAGCTACAGAAAATAAATTAGATTTTTCTTTGTAGGTAGAATAAAAACCCTCTTTGATATCCATAAACAGAGTACAATAAGTTACCACCTAAAAAAAAAAACACACAGAAAACCAATTTAATTAAAGCAGAACCTGTTTTGCCAATTCACCTTTCTGTGTCTCAGCAGCAGCATGAAGTCAAAATGCTGGATTTGTGTACAAATATATAACTTTGTATAGACAAAGGCATGTTTTTGGGGCAGATTTTTTTGCTGGTTGTTGGCCTTTGCTTCTTTGAAACAGCAGTTGGAGAGAAATGAGATTTCAAGGACAAGGTTCTTACAAGTAGCCCCATCAGGAACTGATCTATCCCAGGCTTCACCCTGGCCAAAAACTCCTCCATAGAATGAACAGTGAGATAAATTAGGTGACAGCAAATTAAAAAATAGCAACTCCAAGTTTGAATTCAGCCCACAATCAAGCAAAGAATTACTCCCATCCTTATCTCCATGCACTGCTCCCACCCACCAATGCCAGAGGCACGAGCCTTTACAGGACCAAAACACCATCAGTTCATAATTGCAAAAATCTCCCAAACTCCACCAGCCTTTTAATTGTTTCTCCAAGTTTTGCCTAGGAGCTATTTTAATTCCAAGCAGCTGTTCTTCAAGAACAATAAGAAAACAGCTTGGTATGTATGGGCTTTTTTTGCCCTGCCTCATTATTGATTGAGAGGACAAGAAATGAGCTGATGAAAAATACATTTTGTGAACATTTTGTGAGATGTTTCAGGGGCTGGATGAGGGATTCTATGACAAGTTTCTGCCTCTCTGCACAGTGAGAGGATTACACAACACCCACCCTGGGAGCAGGCACTTTGAGGTGGTTGAGATCTTGGTCTTCAGGATGGTTGAGTCCTTGTCACAAGTCACAACAAAAAAACTGCAAGAAATAAATAACAAATGCAAGCAGCAAGCTCTGTCTCATACAGACAATGCTTTGAGGTGGGTCTAATGTGGGAATTCAGACCCACAGACCCTGCTAGAGCATCAGGGATGGGTGAAGTATCTACTGGCCTTGGAAAAAAATAACATTTCCTCCTCTTTCCCTGTGAGATATGTAGAACCTCTCCTACTTGGAGGCACTTTTCATCAATTATCTCAACCCATCTGGCTGCTCCTCCAACTTGCATTGATTATGAGCATCCTGTGCCCTAGAGATAAAACCCACCAGCCCCATTTTCCCCACCGTGCCCTCTCCATATTGGCTGGTAACGTGATGAGACTGGTGATGAACAGCCTGCTGGGAAATCAATAAGAGCACAGACATGTCACTGCCCTGAGATTAATGGAAGTGCCCATGGTGCTTGTCAGTGGGGGGTTTCCCCAAACCACAATCAAGTATTTGGCTTAGATGGTCATCCCCTGCTCTGGAGCTCACTGAGTCCCACAGTCCTAGGTGCAGAAAAGCCTTCACCAAATCAGAAGAAACCACAGAGATGCCAAAAAGAATCTTTCTTCCTCAGTGGCCACAAGCAGAATAAAAAAAAAAAAGCAGCCAAACAAAAATCCATGAGCACTGGTTGGCTTTGGCAAGATATTAGCTGTATTTTATTTGTGGCAATTATTTTTGGGAAGGCAAATTAACTTTTCTATAAACCCACCACACCTTACTTTAGTTTTTAAATGTGACACAGCTAAAGCCTTTTCTCCCCATTCCCCTGGAGCCCAAGTATCCCATTCTCAGTCCACACAGCCCCAGCAAATCATAGAATCATAGAATAGTTTGGGTTGGAAGGGACCTTAAAGATCATCTAATTCCAACCCCACTGCCATGGGTCTCCCACTGCTGGATTCCTTTCTCAGTCTGCACATCACAAAGTCCCAGTAAAAATCCAGCAGAAAATAAAAAGGATTTCCCACTATATTGGGGTGAACCCTGCAGCAAATATTCCAGAAATTAAGAGACACAGGTCCCTGCAGATCTCTGAGCTTATAAAACCTATAATATGCCCCCACCAGGTTCTAATGTAAAGTGCTTTTGATTAGCTGTTAAGTAGCAAGTAATAGCTGCCCTTAACTCCACAGCAGCAAGGTCACACCTGCTCCCAGGATCTGTTCTACTTGGGATTTTTTTTATCTCTAGCTCCCAGGAAGCAGTGCAGTCCAAGAGTTCCCAAAGGAAGTGGGAAAATCTACTCTTTGGCACTGCTTAACACAAAGAAAAGCATTTCCTAAACTAAAAATATTTCAGTTTTTCTTCACTCCTCCTGTCCTGCCTCCAATTACCTTGGAATGGAGCTGAAATGGGGCAGGGTGTGAACAGACTGTGCTGCTGCTCCTTCCCAACTCCACGATACCTTATTGTAATAAGATGAATTATTCATCCATCACTCCAGAGCACACATAACTGTACAGAATTCCTCTGGGAAGGTGGGGCATATTGAGGATTTCATGGCTTTAGGACCACAGAGCAACTGTCTGATGGATTTTCCCTCCTCTACTCTTCAAACCTGTTAGTTTCCCCATCCTTAAACACAGATTAAAGCACTTGATTTACCTCGTGCTAAAGTCAAAAAATCACTACACGTGGATTCCCCCAGAGCTGGCTCCTCCATCCACTGGTGGCATTCCCAGCAGCAACAAGCCCTCTGCAGGTAAAACTTCCTCCTCAGCCCTGCCAAATTACAAAGCAGGAGAATTAGCTAATTTAATTTTCAACCTGTATCCATGGGGATTAGAAAGGACAGAGTACAAAGCTGCCCCATTGTAGGCAAGCTAAACAGAGGCTCTGAAAAAGCCAACCTGGATCCCTGGGAAGGAGGGGTGGGAGGGGAAATGAAAGAGCATGTGTGGAAAATACAGATAAGAAAGCAAATCCCAGCTGTCTGCCTTATCAGCCCTTCCTATTTCTCTGGCAAGAACATGTAATTTTGTGCCGTAATAGGAAAGGTTGGAGTGACTGCTGTCACATTTAAATGATACTGCTATAGCTTCCCTCTCTCTTTGTATCTGAAATGGGAATCTTGGAATCCATTCTCTGGGTACTCTTAGTTGTTTTTTTGCCAGCGCTTGTCTTAGTCCCTCCTTTTCTAGAAAATGCACCTTTCTGAAGCCCAAATCTGAGATAAATAACAAAGCTGTGTGTGCAGAGACTTTCAGAAACCTCCTTTCTCCTTTATCCTTTCAGGGAGCTGTAATTTGGGCTCATATAAAACCTAAGGCAAAACTGACACCCAGGGTAAGATTTGCCCAGGCCCTGAGCAAATCCTTCTGCTGCAACAAACTTAATTCCTTCCTTGATGGATGGGCTGGAGAATACTCTCAGGTCAGAGAACAAAGGCAACAGGACTATTTATTGCTTCCTCCCTAAACTTTGGGAAGAATCCCTTCAACACTCCCATTCTATAGCTTAAAGCATATGCTTCATTCCCATTCAGCTCAAGAATTTCACTTCTCTAATCATAAGTGATAGCATTACACATGGATAGTGTTCCACATGACCAGATTTATACGAGTGAGGAACATGAATTCCTAGATAATAAACAATTTTGCAATGCCACTGTAAGTGAGGCTTGAATTAATTTCTATATTTCAACCCTTAAATCTTTACTTAATGCAAACCTAAGGACGTGGCTTAAACTCTGCATAGGCACACTTGTCAGGTTTTTTACTGAATTAAGGTGGTAAATAGCTGTAAAAAAGGAAGATTAGCTGGAATAAATCCAGAGACTCGTGAAATTACAAAGGGACTGATTTTTTTTTTTTCCTCTGCCCGGAATTGCAGAATGAAATCACAGCTTTGCATTTGCTGCCGCACAAGAGCTTTTCCCAATTCCCATCAGCTTCTGCAGGGAGGAAAAATGCAGTGAGGGGAATTTTTATGCAGTGCTGTTTGATTAGAAATGGGGCCTCACCATGTCCCCCCTGCCCTGCCCCAGCAGAGCCACGGCCACATGCTCCATCACCCAGCTGAGACGGCTCAGCCCCGCTGCCCAACGCTACCACTGCTGAGTGATAGCAAGCAAATTGAAGTGCACTGAGCACACATTAGAAAAATCTGATAAATATTGTTTGGAAATATAATTGAGGTTTAACTGGAGCATGAATTTTTCACTTTGAAGCGAAGATTTCTTCCACTTATTTATGGGGAAGATTGAGCGTCGCAAACAGCGATGACAGTTGAGATAAATGTTAACCCAAGCTGTGCTTCCCCTCCTCAGAACCTTCTCTCCTGAGCACTCTGTGTCACCACAGCACACAGCAGCAGGGCTGTAAAACATCCAGCTACACCCATCCCAGCTCATCTCAGCCCAAAGGATGAGGAGAAGAAGGTCAAGAGAGGTGATTTTGCCTCTCTACTGGGCTCTGGTGAGACCACACCTGGAGTTACTGTGTCCAGTTCTGGAGCCCTCAACTCAGGAAGGACATTGAGCTGTTGGAGCAGGTCCAGAGGAGGCCACGAAGATGATCAAAATTATGAAGACAGGCTGAAGGAGTTGGGGTTGTTCAGCCTGGAGAAGAGAAGGCTCAGGGGGGCCCTCATAGTAACTTATCAATACCTGAAGGGGGTCTACAGAAAGGCAGGAGAAGGACTTTTTAATAAGGTATCTGATGGGAGGACTAGAAATAATGAATAAATAGAATAATAGAATGAATAATAGAATAAATTGGAAGGGGGTAGATTCAGGCTTGACATAAGAAAGAAATTCTTTACAGTGAGGGTGGTTCAACACTGGAAGAGGTTGCCCAGAGAGGTCATGGATACTCCCTCAACCCCTGGAGGTGTTTAAGGGCAGGCTGGATGAGGCATTGAGCAACCTGATCTAGTGGGAGGTGTCCCTGCCTATGGAACTCAGTGATCTTTAAGGTCCCTTTCAACCCAAACTATCCTATGATTCTATGATTCTCTGATCTTCCCCTTTGGGGGGTCAAGATCCTGAGCCTCTCACCAAGACAGGCAAACTGAAGCAAAGACACAACAAATCTTTCACCCCTAAAATTACACCACTGCATTCCAAAGAACAGCTTCTGATAGACAGTAAAAAAAACCTGTTTTCATTTTCATATTATGAGAGCAGCTGATGGCACACTCCACACTCTCATCTGTGCTTTCAGAGGTTTCATTTTGGGTTTGGAAGCAAGGAGCACTCACTTAAACTGCAAAAACATGCAGGGCTCTAATCACAGCCCCACTAACAAGGAAAAAAGGTATCAAACAATGCTCCATCAAACCCAGGATGAATGTTAAAAATTCCTCTGTAGCACCAGGTCAAAGCAGGCAGCAGATCTGAATGCCAACAGCTCAGCCCTCCCGCTCTCTCCTCCCATTAACACTCGTTTTCAACTGTGCAAACAAGATAGTAACAACGCTCCTCCACGCTGCAAATGCTAAATTCAGAGCCCACAGCTCCATTCCTCATAAATTTTCATCCTGGCATCACTTCTTGTTCTTTTTACAGCATTTTTTAAAATGTAGGTTAGCCTTTGCATTTTAAGCAGCAGCGATTGTATCGAAATGCCTGGGCTTTACAGGCAGCCAAGATGTTCCCAAGTTTGATGAACTGATCTCCAGTAAGATAAATGATGGCAGGTGTCCTTAAATCAAGAGCTGACATTTGCCTGATTTGTAAAGGTATAATGTGAGAGTGAAGGAAATCATGCTCTGGAAGATGTCTACAGCAAGGTTAGATTAACAAGCAGCTTAAAGAAAACATCCCAGTCTAACAGCCTTGGAACATCTAAACTCAGCTCCAGTTCATTTGTCACCTCACCACTTTCTTTTTTAGGAATTCAGAAAATGTTGGATGAAACATTTTATGGAATGTTCCATCTCTGAGGCTCCTTTGCTTTAACAATAATTGACAACATTTACATCTATTTCCATGTCTTATTATGCCATAAATTTGCTTGGATCCAGGTTAAATTTCTCCCCATTTAGACACGGTGCTTCAATCAATTTCAGGAGATGAATCACAACTCCAATCCAAATTTCATCACTCCCAGAGTTCCTTCTCCGGTAAAGCACCACAGAATCCATCCTGAATTAATAACCCCATGGTTCTCCCACTCCTTCCTGCTCATCTCCCAGTCCAGGTGAGGTTCTAGACTGGGCAGAGCTCTCCCCATGACCCTCAGCAAGGGAAACATGGTGACACTACATCTCTCAGGGTGGCAACACTTCCTCTCAGCAAGGAATTCTACCAATTTTCAGATTATGAAGCTAATTTAACCCAATCTAACCCATTTAGTCCATTCATGCTGCTTGCTGGAGCTGTTTTCGTCCTCTGAAGCCACGCTTTCAAAGCACAGATGGTTCCTGAAATGAACAAAAACAAACCCTACTTGAGCCGGCCTGGGAACAGTTATCCTAAAGTGCTGGAATTTTTTTAAAAGGTAATTTGGGGTTGTGTTTTGATTTAGATTACCTAAATGTACTGGTTAGCAGCAGAGATGCCATGAATTTATATTGGACATTTGGCAAATGTAGTAACCAGCTGGCCCTGGAAAGTCTGAACAGGGCATCCCAGAGCCTCACAGGGGGAATGTTTGCTTAATCACACTTGGAGCACCATCAGTAATTTTTTTTTTTATAGGACCAGTCAACAGCAAATCTCCTTGAGCAGAGGCTTTTGCATTGGGAGGCTGAAAATGAAACAATAGAGAGTTTATGTGTCTTCTTTGTACCTTTTGGACACAACCAAGAGCACCAAATCTCCTTGAGCAGAGACTTTTGAATTGGGAGGCTGAAAATGAAACAATAAAGAGTTTATGTGTCTTCTTTGTACCTTTTGGACACAACCAAGAGCACCAAATCTCCTTGAGCAGAGGCTTTTGCATTGGGAGGCTGAAAATGAAACAATAGAGAATTTATGTGTCTTCTTTTTAAGAATCTTTTGGGACACAACCAAGAGCACCAAATCTCCTTGAGCAGAGGCTTTTGCATTGGGAGGCTGAAAATGAAACAATAAAGAGTTTATGTGTCTTCTTTGTACCTTTTGGACACAACCAAGAGCACCAAATCTTGTTGAGAAGAGGCTTTTGCATTGGGAGGCTGAAAATGAAACAATAAAGAGTTTATGTGTCTTCTTTGTACCTTTTGGACACAACCAAGAGCACCAAATCTCCTTGAGCAGAGGCTTTTGCATTGGGAGGCTGAAAATGAAACAATAGAGAATTTATGTGTCTTCTTTTTAAGAATCTTTTGGGACACAACCAAGAGCACCAAATCTTGTTGAGAAGAGGCTTTTGCATTGGGGGGCAGAAAATAAAACAATATGGAGTTATGTATCTTCTTTGTAATATCCTTTTGGGCACAACCAACAGCACCAAATCTCCTGGAGCAGAGGCTTTTGCATTGGGAGGCAGAAAATTTAACAATAGAGAGTTTATGTATCCTCTTTGTAAGATCCTTTTGGGCAAAACCAAGAGCACCAAATCTTCTTGAGAAGGGGCTTTTGCATTGGGAGGTACAACTTGAAACAATAGAGAGCTATATGTCCTCTTTGTAAGATCCTTTTGGACACAACCAAGAGCACCAAATCTCCTGGAGCAGAGGCTTTTGCATTGGGAGGCAGAAAATTAAACAATAAAGAGTTTACGTGTCCTTTTTGCAATATAATTTTGGACACAACCAAGACACTGATGGACAATTCCTTGCACAATGGGTTTGAAAAAGGTCAGATTTAGCATCAAATCTATCAGTAACAGCCATAGGAGTGGATGACACCAAAGAATCACAACAAATTGGGGCCACTTCACTGTTCTCTGGTTTCTCTACAGGGTCTTTTGCCAGGCTGGGGACACAGAGATCCCACTTGGATTGGGGACCCTTTCACATCAGATACTTCCAGAGTAAGAGGGAATGCTGTTGCTCATCCTTTGGACTAGATCTAAGATGGAGCTGAACTCGGCTGGCTTAATTAGCTAACCATAAATAAACATCATTTACAAGACCTAAACATTTAAAACACCCTGTTAAGCATCTGAAACATAAATGCTTTAATTATAGACTAGCTGAAGATTTAAGTAACACTGGGAGAAATGCTATAGAGCAGCTGTCTGTGAATATTTTACAATGAGATTGCTCTCCATTCCCCAGGTCCACAGAGACAGTGGGGTTGGGAAAACACATTCCTTCTTTTAAATGCTTATTTCTCCTTTCCTTGAGGGTGCAGCTCCCCAGCTATCCCCAGCTCTGCTGCTTTGCCAAAAGCTTCATCCTCAGCCCAGATATCTGGGTGTTCTCTGCTCTTTTGCTGAATTCTCTTCTTATATTCTCATTGTTTCCTTGGCCTTCTCCAGCTGATTCCAAGATCTGTACTGATGTAAGCACAGCTTGTGGAAGCCCAGCCAAGATATCTGCTGCAGCTGATGCTGTACCAACATTGCATTAAAATATTTCTTACTCCATAGAGGTGCAACAGTAAAGCCATCAGTGCTTTCCTCACCATCACTCCATCTCCTAGTGCTGGGTCTCAGACTTTTTATCTAGGAAATGGCAGAAATTTCTTGCTGACATCCCCTGTTGCATCAAGTTCTCTTCAGTTTGAGCAGGTATAATTTATGCTATCGCTAAAAGCACTCAGGGGCTTTTGTCCTAAATATTAATGATGGTCACAGGTCTCTTCCTTAATGTAAAATATGAGCACACAGTCAAACTGAATCAGCCTTCAGGGAGCAGAGTGAGACAGCCAACTTCTCTGTAAGCCAGGGAAGGCTCCAGCCACCAACTGCTCAACACCTGCAATATATTGATTGCACTTAACTGCTTTTGGAATGTTAATGTCACCCATGCCTCCAAACTTCACACAAAGCTCTGGCTGTTTAACTATTTTTTCTTTTTTTTTTTTGCTACATAGAATCATAGAATACTTGGATTTGGAAGGAACCTTGAAGATCATCAAGTTCCAACCCCCCTGCCATAGGCAGGGACACCTCTCACTAAATCAGGCTGCTCAGTAGCTTTTTTTTTTTGCTTTGCTACATTTTTTTTTTCTTTAACTGCTTCATTCCTGATGTGGTGACAGTAATCTATCAGTTGAGGAAATCAAGTTTTTACTCACTGCAGGAAGAGGAAGAGATGCTTAAGCTTTATGAAAGTTCATTCTCTATTAATGACAAACACTGGAAGCCTGGCAGGGCTTGATCATCTTGCATTTACTGCTAGGAGTATATTAAGAATATATATTAAGAATATAAGAGCAGGCAGAGCAGTAATTAAACACCAAATATCTTTGCCAGCTCTGCTGCCAGGGCATGGGCACTACATAATAGGATAGATAGAATCATAGAATCATAGAATCATAGAATAGTTTGGGTTGGAAGGGACCTCAAAGATCATCGAGGACCAACCCCCCTGCCATAGGCAGGGACACCTCCCACTACATCAGGCTGCTCAGTGCCTTGTCCAGTCTGGTCTTCAACACCTCCAGAGAGGGGGCATCCACAGCCTCTCTGGGCAACCTCTTCCAGTGTTTCACCATCCTCACTGTAAAGAATTTCTTTCTTATGTCAAGTTTAAACCTACCCCCCTCCAATTTACATCCATTGTTTCTAGTCCTCCCATCCGATATTATGTTAAAAATTCCTTCCCCTGCCTTTCTGTAGGACCCTCCCAGGTACTGAGAAGTTACTCTGAGCCTTCTCTTCTCCAAACTCCTTCAGCCTGTCCTCATAGGGCAGTTGCTCCAGCCCTTTGACCATTCTCGTGGCCCTTTTCTGGACCCTCTCCAATAGCTCCATTATTACTAGTGCTGGAACTAAAATTTAATCTTTTCTATTCTTCGATTACAGCAAGGGTTTGGTTTTTTTTCCCACCTTTTTTTTACCACTTACTGTGTCAGCTTGAAGCTCCCACATTCCAAACAGTTTATTCCTCCTGTCACAATAGATATTAAGTGCATTTCGTTTGCATTATGTTTTCCCTTCCTCTCCCTTATTCAATGCTTCCAGATTTATCAAATACAAGTGCCCCAGTGCATGGCAGCTTTATTTTATTAGCATTTTGGAAGGCCTGGGGGCATATTTGTGATATTAACCATCTTAGATCAGAGCAGTTAGTTTCTATTAAGGTAAACAGAATACAGACATTACCTTAATGAGAAGCTGAAGCTACATTTGATTTTTTTTATAATGTATCATCTGGAAAAACACAAACACAAGTCACCACAGCCCCCGTGTTTTCTGCTTGGATTCCACCAGGTACCTGCCTTCCCTTTGCATGAAAAATACTTAGAATTCCACAGAGAATTGTCAGAAAATAAAATGCATATTTTTTTTATTCTAAGATCTCTCTTCTCCCCACCCCTTGGAAACAGCTTTTCCAAGCAACTTTTTTCACAGCTTAAAGTTCTGCTCAGTGAAAGTGTCTACACATTCTGCTGAGTATCTGAAGTTCCTCCAAACTGTTTTGGGAATTGATTTGAAAAAATAAGATTGAGTTGCACTGTGCCTCTTGTCTCTAAAGATCCAGTACCAAGGCCCTGGGAGAAAAGCTTGAGAGCCCAGAGCTTTGCAAAATTCAAATGTTCTTGCCAAAAATCCCAACAACACATTGTGCTTTGATCCACGTCAGAGCACACAACCCACCTCACAAGGCTCTTCACAGCCCTCCAAAATCTCAGGTCCCAGCCAAAAATTCTGCTCAGCCTGATGCCAAAGTCAGTAAAGAATTTCATTTTGTCACACATTTAGCAAGGAGAACTTCAATGCCTTTTTTTTTTCCTCCCCCTTACCCAAATCTGTTGTTTGCAGAACACCCAATCCTTTAGGGTGCCCCACGGCGTGTTCCTGTGGGTGACGCAAAGCCTGGAGTGAGGTGCTGAGGGGTGTCACACACACACACACACACACACACACAGCCCCTTTGGACAATAAAATTATGTAAAATAAATATGTAAAAAAATTACCAGACCTCTGTGACTTAAGATAAGGCTGCCCACAGCAGCCAGACTCTGCAGGACAAGCTGGCAGCTCACAACATGGTGGAACAAATAGAAAACAACACACAAGGGCTGGGTTCTCCTGAAAAGGATTCTGCTCATCACACATGGAATCATAGAATAGTTTGGGTTGGATGGGACCCTCAAGGTCATCTAGTTCCAACCCCACTGCCATGGGCATGGACACCTCCCACCACACCAGGTTGTTCAATGCCTCATCCAGCCTGGCCTTTAACATCTCCAGGGATTGAGGGGGCATCCACAACCTCTCTGGGCAACATCTTCCAGTGTTTCACTACCCGCACTGTAAAGAATTTCTTTCTTATATCAAGCCTGAATCTACCCCTTTCCAATTTACATCCATTATTTCCCTTCATACACAGCCTGCCCTTGGTGACTCCACAGAAGAAGCCTCAATCACCAGCTCTTCTTGGAAGACCAACATCTGCAAAGTTCTGGTGGTTTCAAAATCCAAACTGTCCTAAGCAAACACATCCTGCTCTCACATCTCTCAACCTGCAGGATCTTCACTTGTCCCAGGACATCTTGGCTCTGATGAGAACATGAGGGTGAATAGGAGCAAATCACAGAATCACAGAATCACAGAAGACTCAGGTTGGAAGGGACCCCAAGGATCATGTAACTCCAACCCCCCGGAAAAAAAGGGCAGCCTAACAAACACATCTAACAATGAGGTTTTACCAGGACCCCGTCCAGGCTGGTCTTGAACACCTCCAAGGATGGGGCATCCACAACCTCCCTCGGCAGCCTGTTCCAGGACCTAACCACCCTCCTAGTAAAGAACTTCCCCCTAACATCCAACCTAAATCTTCCCTCCTTCAACTTGGATCCATTTCCCCTAGTCCTGCTATTGTCAGCAATAGCAAAGCAAGTCCCATCTGGTTCCCACTCTCAAACAGGTATTCTTGAAGATGTCAGTCTGATTTTCATATTATTTGCTTTATGGAGCAAACTGAAAGAAATCAGAACTTTGGAAGGGTATCTATCAAATGTACATATTAGCATTTTCTGCTGTGACCTATTTCTCTGGCATTCTCATGCTGAAGTATTTATAGCAGTTTCTGCTGCACGAACTGAAATTAGAAAAAAAAAAAAACCTGTCCCTGAATAGAGCATGCCGTGGCTCATTTTATTATTTAAATGTGTTCCTTTAACTCTAAACAGATAAATTAAATAAAGGAGGAAAAGAAATATTCCACCATTCAGACCCTCTCAAGAGCGAGTCGCATTCATATCTATGTCTACATCTCTATAGTCGTGCATGTGGGAGATGGGAATGCATCAATTCTATCTGGCAAATGGAGTTAACTCTCATACAGAAAATGGGCCATTTAAATTCCAGAAGGGATAATGAACAGCATGGGAGAAAAAAAAAAAAA
>VZTY01003031.1:0-45835 GCA_013400935.1 Turnix velox
TGGTGGCACATGTGACTGACTAGTCCAAGGAGGCCTTCAGGAACTATTCAGTCCTTTCAGATTCTCCAACAGCACTTGAGACACACATGTTTTCAGCTTACAACTGTATAGAGAAGATATTAATAGAAAACTAAATGCCACAATTACAGTTGTAGGAGTTAGTCATCTGCTTCTCCAGGTTAAAGAGCAGCTTGGATGAAAAAGGACTCCTTTCTACTCTTCATCACTTCAATCCTTTCAATGCTACCAGATGGTTTTATTCCTAAAAGGAGTTACCAGTTAAGCCTGACCATACACCAAAGTGCATTTACAGAAAGAGAAACGACAAAGAATATGTATTTTACTCCACTTATCTCTAAACAACTCTAAACAGGATGGTGACAGAACAATGAAAAAAAAATCGTACAAAACATGCAGCAGAACAGACCAGTGATCTCTGCAGATTGTATTTGACAGCTCTCTGCATCATATATTCCAACTGTGTCATCACACTGCTACATGCACACATGTTCAAGGTTTCACAGCTACAGCTTAGCAAACCAAAAAATAGATAGATCCTCTACAGCAGTGACCAGAACTGCTGGCATTTTAAGGCCATTGATGGTCTCTTTAATATAAACTGAACCTTAAATCACTTCCAAGTAAAGCCACTTGACTTCATGACTTCAACATCATCAGTAAGACAAGCACTCAGACACTGTCTGTGCCACCACAGTTAAAGGTTTGATCTTATAAGCCTCTTCCCTGAGAAGTAAAACCTACAGCAGAGTAGGCTGCTGATGAGCTCTGGGAAGTCTGCAGGACCTTGTCACTCAACTGAGAGTCACTCTGTGGAAATAACTGCCTTTGATCATAACCAATGAAGTACCACAAAGATTTCCTAGGGAAACCACTAAAAACACTCTTTTGAAGAGAAATACTAGAAGCTGGCTGCCCCTTCCTTTATCATCTACTCTTTTTTTTTTAAGGACAAACTGCAGAAAACTTAGGAGAGCAGTGCATGATGGATTAACACAGATCTTAATCAAGATACACATTATGGCAAAACTTAGAGAATCAAACACAATTCCGTGCTCCTTAATAACAAAGGATGTTTTTCATCTTATCCATCTTTCCCTCATCTCTATATTTGTAATTACAGTGAAACGTATCTTCCCAGTTTGATATCTACCACTGGATCTCTCTAAAGCAATATCACACAAGAAGTCTGAGATATTCCAGCTACTCTAAAAATGATCCACTAAACAGGATGAGTCCTGTTTTATTAGTTATGAGCAAATAGCAGGATGGCCTGTTCACCAAAGTAAAAGGTTTTTCATACCATAATTTTGACCTTTTTATTTTCCAATTATTTCTCTCAGTAACTGAAAAGATTTGTTTTATGATACTCATAACTTAGGGAACCTTGGCAAGTGTATATGGTACCTTTCTGCATTACTGCCAAACAACTTGAGTTAAAGTAATAAATTAAGCCATAACTGTCCTCTGCTGATAAGCAGATTACCAGCAACACATGCTTTATAGCTTAAGGATACCAGTTATTTGTATAAATTAAGTCTCACTGTCATCTGAGAGACATGCACCCAAAAATATAATCACAAAGCAGCAGTGATGCGTTGCACAAACATGGATTATAATTTTAACTTCATTGCTGCCCTTCCCATAGTGATTTGGAAGAACTTTGCTAGTTAGCAATTGCAAGCAATAGGATGCTTCATTGAGAGAAAAATGAGGCAGAAGAGCAGTTTTATCATTCATCAGGACACGGTCTACTTCTTCCACACAATCTGTTTTCACTGCAGCTGCCTGAACTCTGGAGAAGCAAATACTTTAATAAATTGCCATGAGGGCATTGCTGTGTCCTTGACAGTGCTCTAAGTCTGATGTTAAGGTTCAGCCCAGCACCTGCTCTCTCCCACACAGCTGCATGTACTTCCAAGTCGCCAGCCCCTTTTTCAATGTCACATTTTAGTCTGAGCGAACAGCATAAAAGAGGAGAGAGAAATGCACAAGCAACTGTCTGTATGCTACCATGACCTGGTGTATTTTGTGTGCAGTCAGAAAACAAGGACTGTCATCCATTTGTACAATATCATAAAATATCAAGGCATGAAAGAACATGCAGCATACATAAGATTTACCCTGCTCTGAAGTGAGCACAGCCAACCTAGAAGGAACTGCTTTAGAAAAACTTTGCAACAAGAAAGGTACTACTTGTCTTCAGTGCCTCACAAGCCTGACTTGCTCCTTTCCTTTGGGTAACCTGCCTCTGTCTTTTAGGTGTGCCTGATCAAGAAACAGTTCACAAACTGGGGCTGTCGCCCTTCCTAATAAGATTAAACTCTTCCTCATCTGTTTTAGCTATATGGAAAACAAAGAAGTGCCAGATTGTATCTGTCTTGGCAGATGAGCTCATGAGCCAGCAGAAGGTAGGAAAAAAGACTGCCTGTGATAATCAGTTTCCCATGTCCATCTCACAAGATGCAGGATGGAGGCAAAGAATGACAGTTTATGCATGAAATTGCAGTAGGTAGCCATAGCTACTGCCCCTATCCCTGTTTGACAAAGCTGGAAGAAGGGACAGTGCAGAGACATACTAACAAGGGCCATCAGCTCTCTCCTAGGAAAGATTTGAGTTGAATTCTCCATTCCTACTGGCTAAGTTGTGGGTGCTGTCTGGCCTCCTCACATACTTATGTGCCAACTGTGACTTCAAGTGGACAATTGCATCCCTGGGGACCTATTTTCTCTCTTCCTTCACTACAAGAGTACAAGAGTATCAAATGGGGAAACTCAATGGATGGTGAGAGTATAACTACCCTCCATCAAAGCTGTGATGGTTTTGATTTCACATCTGAAAAGTTTTCTGTGTTTTGTTAGAAGACAAATACAGGCACGACCATAAAAGGAGTATTTTTATATCTAAAAAATGTTGCAACAAGGAGTTTAGATTTTTATTTGCCAATTATAAAGACATTTGTTTCAATCTCTAAATTCAGAGCTGAGATATTTTGCAGCAAGAGGCATGCTATTTCAGTGCCAGAAAGTTCATTTTTCTTCTTCCCAGTGGAACATATTTTTCATCTTGACACTTTCTGAATACAGAAATGTGAAACAGAAAAAGCCTAAGATTTAGTGAAATTCCATAGGCCTGAAAGAGCCACAGCCTCTCCCTGCTGTGATGCTGCTGTGTGAAATGGGACACACTTATCTCTAACTGCCCAGGACCTTTCCCAACTATTTTGCCACCACAAAAAACTGACCATTGGAATTAATTCTTTTCTAAGAAACTATTTCAACTGAAGAGACTAAAAACATTATGGAGAGCATAATATCTATTAATAGATAGACTTGGTTTTGGAAGAAACAAATGTTGAAACAGTGGAAGCCATATAATCTAACAGCACAGGATAGATGTGGGATGTCAGATATGACCTAAATTTGCTGCAGGGATTCATTTGTCCGTGTCTCTGCCTCCTCTCACCCATAAAATTAGGAATAAATCAGCTTCTGCAGAATTGTTTAAAATGCTTTGCCATTTACCATCTCTTTAACATCTTACTTAACTAATCTTGACACAAGACACTTTTCTCCTAGTTCTCACTCTAAGATGCAGAGTTGCAAGAATTGGCAAAGATTGTGCCTCTCCCGGAACATCATCATCTTTAAAAAGTATACATATACATATATATATATATATATGCACTTTAGGAAATTAATTCCAATTAGCTGGCCTGGCAGGTTGATGCAATGGAATATGCACTTCATTTAGGAAAAATATGAGCATCAGGGAGGGATGCAATATTTTGCTTTCAAAATTAATCTCCAATGACATCAGGACAAGAAAGCAGTACATCTGTACATTTGTCTGGCACTATTTTGTTGACTCGATGATAATTTCGTTGACTCAGAACTCTGAATTCTGACATCACCTTGTTACAAAAGAAGCATTTTCAGCCACATGTTATTTTTCTACAGGGATTTGACTCATTCTTCCAAACTTTAATTTGGAATCAATTGTTTGCTGTGTTATTTTCACACATAAAAGGCAGCACTGGCTCTTATTACCCCACAGAGATTTTTAAAAGCCTAGAATATAGTGGTGGAAGAAGTAGCTCCTTTATAGAGGGAGAGGGCAGAGAGGGGGAGGAGAAGCACAAAAACACCTCCAATTGCTCGAATCACTTAGGTTAGCCAAACATCCTAATGCCTTTCTTTTTGTTTCAAAGAGCAATTCTCTGAGCCACTAGGGGTTACAAGTTCATGCAACTCAAAGGCTAATAAAACCATTTGACTGTCATTTCTGAGTGGGTGGAAGCTCTCTTCTGAATCCATTTGGAAATGAAGTCACCCACACATTTCTATACTTGATAGAGACCATAGGGCAAATGACCACCTGCCAGCAGCGAGCTAGAAGAGAAATAAAAAATCTAACACAAATTTTTCAGGCTGTATAATTGTGCCAATATACTAGAAAATAGCTTTAAATTACTTTTTATTCCTCTATAAACCTACAGGCATATGGACAAGTAGGTTATTTATAAGAATTTTTCTCTGCCTCCTCTCAAATAGGACTCACAATTACACAGATTTACTATAAAACACAAACTCACCAAGATACTACTGAACCTTTTAAAACTTGTCTTGAGAAAAGTTTTAATCCATTAATCAAAGCCTTGCATAAAAAGAACGTAGAGATAATGTTGCTTAGCAAATGAAGCATGTTCTCCAAATTGAAGCAGTTCACATGATCAAATTTTTGTCATTATGAGAAACATCCACTGACTGAAAACCCACAGTCAGCTGAAGTAACAACATTACACCCATTTGAATGCTGAACTGATAAGGTAAGTGATATCTTACTCAAGTGGAAGAAAATGCAAGGAAACTTTTTTAAAAAAAAACAGCACCAGAAAATAAATAAGAACTTTCCTGGAAATACCCCAACAAGAGTAATGTGTTCAGTTCTGGAGCCCTCAGCATAAGAAAGGCATTGAGCTGTTGGAGTGGGTCCAGAGGAGGACCACAAAGATAGTCAGAAGGCTGGAGCAACTGCCTTATGAGGACAGGCTGAAGGAGTTGGGGTTGTGCAGCCTAGAGAAGAGAAGGCTCAGGGATGACCTCACAGTAGCTTATCAATACCTAAAGGGGACCCACAGAAAGGCTGGGTAGGACTTGTTAATAGAATATATTATGGCAGGACTAGGAGTAATGGATGCAAATTGGAAGAGGGAAGATTCAGGCAGGACATAAGAAAAAAGTTCTTACCTGCGAGGGTGTTGAGACACTGGAACAGGTTGCCTTGGCATCCTGCAAAGCCAGAAGGTTCTGGCATGTCTTTTACAAGAAGGCCCAACCCTACTCTATCCTACTTAGCCTGCATGAAAGAGACAAACTCTGAAAGGTTTCAAGGAAAACTTACTGATGTGATCAGATCTTGAGAACAGATCATAAGGAGCTCATTTACGCAGGTTAACAAAAGCAAGATGGGGAGGCAATTATTCATATGCGGACAAGAGAACTGATGCCACAGAGCCCTTAGTCATGCACATAAAGGCAGAACATGATCAGAATGTTTTCCATTGAAACATTCCAGTGATCAGAATTAGATAAATGAGATATTCAAGCTGGAAACAAGAAGCATATTTTTACCACACAGGTAATTCCTTATTGGGATGTTTACAGAGGACAGAAGTAATTAACTGTCATTTTGAACCCACTTTAATCAAGATTGAATATTTTGCATGAAAATCCTTTGATTCCCCAGTACAACAGGCCCAGCCCAAAGCAAGCATTAGTCAGTAGAGTCACACAAAGTGTCAGGACTCTCCCCTCTGGCAGTAAGAACTAAATCAATCGATGTTACATTGCCTGAATATGCAAACAAGCTATTACTATCCTCAGGCATCACAGAATATCAGGAATTGGAAAGGACCTCAAGAGATCATCTAGTCCAGTCCCCCTGCCAGAGGAAGAACACCTAGACTAAGTCTCACAGGATGCCTATCCAGAAAGGTTTTGGATGTCTCCAGAGAAAAAGACTCCACCTCTCTGGGCAGCCTGTTGCAGTGTCCTGTCACCCTCATATTGACAAAGTTTCTTATATTTCTGAGGAACCTCCTGTGTTCCAGTTTGCACCCATTGCCCCTTGTCCTATCACTGAGAGGAGCCTGGCACCATCCTCCATGCTCCTTTCACTGTGGAAGAGCTGCCTGCTGACCAAGGCTGGATTCTAGCACATGCCAGGAAACCTTCCTGTCCTGCCTTGAGATGAGGAGGTTGAAAGTTCTCACTATGTCTCCACTGCCATCCTCAGAACAACACACAGTTCTTTTTCCCTGCAGCAGTACCCATGAGCACTCAATCTGATCATATCAAAGCACAGTGGTGTGGGATTCTACACATTGCACATTCTAATATTTAAAAAAAAGTTTTCCTTTTCTACAATCACTCACTGTATGGCCACATCTCCTAGTAGCAGGTCACGTGAAGAAGTCTTGTTTTTTGAAGATGAAGGCCATATCATCTGTCCTGTCAATATCCTGTAGTCAGAACAGTGTCTAAAATTTACACTCAGGTGCAAAATAGCAGAGGACAATTTCAAATGAAGAGAAAGTCCAGACTTGGGCTTTAGAACAAGGTTATCTTTTTGCCTGTTGTACAACTGATTTCTTATAGTAGAAGGATGTAATGGAACTAGGGCAATCTAGCTTGCCCAAGAAGTCATAACAAAAAGTGAAGTCATGACAAAATATACTAATTTCTAAACCTGGATAAACTGTACATCTCCATGCTATATGCTAAATGTGCAGTAATGGGCTGCATATTCCTGTTAACAGACATTCAGAATATACTACACTTCTGGCAAATAATGCACTACTCAAACTTTCAGCAATAAAAGCTTTACACCACATTGTTACTTATCTACCTCATAAATTTTATTAACTGCAGGATGCTCTTCTTAATAACTCCTTTGAAATTGTGAAAGCTGGCTGAGAGCCATCCATAGTGCCTCTGAAATTAAAGAAAAGATCCCTGAAAGCTGAAACACGGAGCGATACTCATCAACAAGTAAAGCAAAATGTCAGCGTATTTTAGATTTTGACATTTTAAGTAAACCACGACCTTCTCTCTTTGAAAACTTCTATGTAATTGTTACAGAACAGGTTCCCCATTAAAACTTCAAGAGATAACAGTCATTAAAAACTCTGTAGAGAAAAAACATCCAGCTCATTCAGCAAAGGAAAAATTGCATTTGAAAATATAATTTACTGGGTCCCCCCTACTACATTAGCCAATCTGCTGTTTTCCAAGGCCTATACTTGTGACAGCTGAAGAATGATGCAGAGTCAGAAAAAAATAAATTACTTCATGTGATTCAGGAGAAGACAGTAGTTATGAAGAGGACAGGGAATCAACAAAGTGTGACAAAGACTGTATTGCTGTTCAGCCCCAAAGCTGCTCTCTAAGAGTAATTAAGATGAAATTTCAAGCAAGGACATCTAACTAGACAATATGTCACAGAGCTCACCACTAAGCAAACAGAATGGAGAGAAATTGGGACTCAAGAGACTTACCTGCTCTTCAGTCACAGAAACTCTCCAAACCCCAACTTCCTGAGAATGAGATTTGGAGTAAAAGCATCTCAACATTTCTTTTTCTTGTGGGACAGCAACAACTCGTGTACCAATGAGGTAAGGGCAAGAGACTTAGCTGGTTGAACATGTGCAAGCACAGCTATGTTCTTTGGGCAGAAACGTTAGTTCTTGCACTCTGATTTCAGGAAATCTCTGCTGAGCTACAGTGAAGCACACAGAAGAATATAACTGGAGGAGAGGCAGAGAATGCAATTGAGTTAGACAGCCCAATAGGGAGACCAATGGGAGAAATCTATCTGTCCTCCTCTTTTGATTAACAGCAGAGTATCACTCCATGACTTGTCTGAAGCACTGTGATTCTCCATCAGCAGAGAAACAGGGAACGAGTGGCTGAGGCTGTGCAAGAATGGCAGTGTCCAGGCAGATAGAAGAAAGACAGGCATTTATGTTATGTAGAATCTGGTCTCCCACTGACTGCCACGAGGCTCAGGGAACTTTATCTATATTGAGCTCAGTAACAGAATGACTTCTCACCCCAATTAAAGTAATTGATTGATAAAGTTTGCCCTGCCTGCCTTTGATACAATTACCAAACAAGGGGATGGAGAAGGGAAGATAAATTACCAGAAACGAAGCAATTATCCAATTGTTACTGATACCCTTCACCATTCTTCTCCTGATAGGAAAAGTAAAAATTAAGTGTCTTTAGCAGCACCACAACAGGCTGTGAAGAATATTACTGCTGAACAACCCAAATACAAACCAGATTTTTGTTAGCCTCTAATTTAATGCAACTCTGATATCCCTGTTTTGTCTTTCAAAATTCATGTTCCTATTGCCAAGGTTTGTAAGAATGTAAAAGGAACTATTTAATCTTGTCACATTCAGGGCATCCTGAAGCAGCTGTATGGGACACTTCAACTGAAAGAAGCTTTTTCACCACAAAGCCTTAGTTTTATATAGCATTTTAGGTCTAAAGAACAATATAGTGAAAACATTTCTCCTCATATTTATAATTCAGTAGATAGAGAAAGATGGAGAAAATATCCCACAGCTTTTTTCTACATTCACTGCAAAGTTTGCTTTAACAGGCAAATACCTCACACTTGAAGGCAGTGAAGCTGTCTGAAAACCTCACTGTCTCAGGAATAATTTAAAATATCAAAGGAGGGATAGGGGAGAGAAAAACCCAAAAACATCATTTGGAGGATATGCATCATGGAGATGAGATTGTAAAACCCAGAAGTGCAACTAGGACTGCTCCTGCTTTGAAAAATTTTTCAGCTGTATTTCTCATTTCTAAAGAATAAAAATGTCATAACAAGAATTAGAGACTGTCAACAGTAAGAACAACTAAAGGAGGATTTATTTGTTTGTAGTAATGAGACAGAGACTGCAAAACCAGACCCAGGAGACCCTGCTGAGATCCCAGCCTCGTGGTTAACAGTGGCTTCCAGTCTAGTCTCCAACAGGAAATCCTCACCCTATAAAGACTTGCATATAAATGTCCTTCTAATGTGAGGCTCAGCTACAAACACAGATATTGCTGCCTATCAGTGTAAAACATGTAATTCCCTAAGTACTGGAATTAAGGAAGCTGTTTCCTGACAATCTGTATCTTGGGCTCAGTGACATCTCATAGCACAAGCTTTGAGGAAAGCTCTTCCCACAGTTGGGACTGTGTTGCAAGCATCTGCCCTAGGCATTGGAAGGAGCTCATCCATTGTAACAGAGTTACCCTTGAGACTTCTACCAGTCTGTAAAATTTGGTGGTTATTTGCCAGTGGATTAAAAAAAGGGAGGGGGAAAAGAAGGAAGGAAAACATATGCAGAACCAGCTTTATCATGCATGCTTGTTTCCTATGGAAACAAGGCTAAACCCAACATATCACAAAACCAGCACTCAGTTCAGTGCCAGCTCTGTTTCAGAGCATAAGAGAAACCTCAAGCAACAGAAAATATTTGTCCTTCATTGTCTCAAGTAGCAATCTCTGCAATAATTACACTGATCCTTTTTCATTTTGTATTACATTACAGCAATGCAAAAGGGAGGGAAGAAAGAGAGCAGATGTTACTAGATTTTGTAACACTGTTAGCACAGAGACAGCCCAATGCAAAGGCACTGCTAAAGAACCAGATAAATTAATGATGTCTAACTAGAAAGTCTAGAATTTTTTTATCATCAGTCCTGCACAGAAACCTTACAGTGTGTTCCTTGCTGATGCAATTGCCATATATAAACAACACATTGTACGCAAGAGGAAAGGGTACAAAGAAAATACATAGGGAACCATATATTAAGCTTGCCAAGTGCTGCCATTTGCCTTTATGTGCAGTTCTTAGAGCTATGAAAGAACAGGAAAAGATCAAAACTCCTTTGCATCCCCAAGCATCTGCTCTCTTCACTGTAGTGACACTCCTCTTTCAATATCAAGATGAACCAGCATCATTTTAAGCCATTTGGGCACATTCTAACCCAGAGGAAAGGAATTTCTTTCCAAGTCCCTTCTAAATCACTTGCTCTTAGTGCCATGTAAAGCTCTGAATCATCCAATACACATAACTTAGCTCTAGGGAGGCAGCTTCATTTCTGTTCTTTAGCATCCACAAGAAGCCATTTAAGTGATCCATGTGCAGATAGTAACTTCACCAGGAAAATAACTAAGCTAAAGACTGAAGGCTCAAGCACCTTGTACATGAGCTGAAAGTGAACTCGGGTAGGTGAAATCAATAGAAGACAGAAGGTATTACCCAACAAGACACCATTTTCACAAGCTATCCACCAATTAATCTGCTAACAGAGAAGACAGCTGCAACAAAGGTCAATCTTCTAATTGCAGCCACTGAGAACTCATAACTTAGAGTAGTCTAGGGGAGAACTAGGACAGTTGTCCACTAGAAACACCTGGATATAGAGGACAAGGAAGTGTTGATTCTAAAGTGAATTCATCATAATGAAAGTAACCCCCTTTTCTCCAGGGCAGTTCTGAGAAAAACAATGAGCTGCAGCCCATTCTCTAACATGAAGCTTGAATTTCCATGTCATCAAACAGGAAGGTGCCTTCTTCCAATGGTGACACTCACTAGCTCACACCACCCACATCACTGCTAGAGAGGACCCTCAGCTCTACAGGCTTCCTCTCCCCCCCAGCATGGATGCAAAAAAAGGCAAGGTACTAAAACATTCAGAGGGAGAACTGACAAAACCCTCATTCAAGCTGCAAATTGCAAGTCTGCTCAGGAGTCCTCAGAGCCCACCTACTCTCAGCTCATGTGAAAACTCACAACCGGTAGCCCAAACTTCCCCAAATGCCACGTCAGCCTCTGCCATTCCTGTTCCACACACAGTGTTGAGCATTAGGCTATTTCAAACCACTTCCATTTCCCTCAGGACTATGTCATCATGAAGCAGTGAAGTCAAGTAAGTAATCACTGGCTGGGATTTCCCTTATAAATCCTATTTGACATCAAAGGAGACCAGAGTGTTTGACAAGACCCTAGCCCCAACTTAAGCTACTCAGAGAACAGAACAAGATGTTAGAGCTGCTGGCACAGTCACACAGGAGAACCTGATAGCTCAGAAAGGTGACACATCCCATTAAAAAGTTTTGTACATTAAAGTCCCCACTTCTCCCCAGCATACAGGTGTAGCAAAGGGATGAAAACTGCATGTCTTCATGTAGCTGGACACAGAGCACAAGGCCCTTGCCAAAGAGATGCCTGGATGAGCAGGGCTCACCCTTAAGAATTATTTTGGCATATATGTTGAGTGAAGAAGAGGTTATGCTGACCCTGCTCAACTTTAATTAATGGTTTAGAGCATTCAGTCAGGGCCCTACTCAGATAAAGGACACTTAAATTTATTGTACCCACCTCCCTGCACTACCAGACTGATCTGGATGAAGACACTCAATTACCTAAGCGCAGCTGGAAAGCAAACACTGTAGTAGCAGAAGAACAGCCACCACAGCCCCATGGTTAAAACATTCACATGAAAACAGGAGAGTGAGGTGCAGAGTCTCATTCTAAGAAACATAAAATACCTGAAGTGCCTGGAACTACACAGAGACTTACCCAGCTCTTCTCTCTGGGGATGTGGTTATTGAAATAGCACAGGCTGTTGAAAAAAATCAGGCCTGATGCCTGCAATTTTGATGAATGATGGCAGTAAGCTAACATATGATGAATCTTCATCTTTTAAAGCCAGCTCTCTCCACTCTTCTGCAGTGCTGTGCATCTTCATATTACTTTAATGAGATGCCAGGATTAAAACAGTCCAAAAGCATTACCAACTACTATTTTCTCCTCTCCTCCCTGCTTCAATTTATATTTGTATCATCATTTTGCCAGTGGAAATCTTCTTATTTGATAATCTCTCTAAAACCTTCTGAAATTATTTTAGAAATAGAAGTCAACCGGATGTGGAATTTTGACAAGCTTTTGAGAGAAAAAGTTAAGCTTCACAAGTCATTCAAAATTGCTTTCTCAAACATTCTGATTTTGAAAAAATCTGGTTTCTAAAAAAAAAAAAATACCTAGATTTTCTTTAGACTTTTCAGCATGCCCGTCTTACCTCAGAGGCAGTAGGAGCAGAAGCAAAAGGACCAATGAGACTTGGTGTAATGCTTATGACGAACAAATTGCACACCCTGATAAGACATATTGATAATATGCACCAGATCTTGCCACAGCTAGTGAAACAAATCTCTATTTGAAACACTTTATAGCTCTGAACCTGGCACTTGCACATAAGGAGGCAGCATGGCTATGAGACTGAGCAAGCATAAAATCATCTAGAGCATCTGGTAGAGCCTCAGAAGTGCTGTGTGGCTGTTTAGCATGGAAGTAGCATCTCGGTTGTGCTGCCCTGGTTGAGACACACAGGAAGTAAAATGTCATTTTCACGGAGCATTAAGTTTCCCAGAGCCAAACAGACATATCAAAGAATCCAAATGCAAGTAAAATAGATATATTTTACTAATATATGTGCATGCAGGAAGGAATCTGAGGATAGCATGACGTCACCAAAGGATAAGCTACGCACACAGTGTGCCTTTTGATGGACTTCTGGGAGTCATCAGGGTATAGGAACTGCAGGCAGACTGATAAGAGCATCAAAGAAGGCTCTTACCATTTGCATTAATGTAATTGGCTGTAGCACAGGGATGTGGACAGAAGATAATGATGGCAGTGGTTTGTTTTATTCTCTCATTGTTCTTCTCCTCCTGCAACTGCAACAACGATACACATAAACCAATGCAAAATGATATCAACTGAATTTAGTCTACTAGCCCCAGTGGAGTTTCTGTCTTTCAACATGCAGCACAATGCACTATCAGAGGCTCAAGATAGTGATGAACAGCATGGGCTCATTAAAAAGATTCATTACTGATTATGCCATCAACATCAAGCTTTAGTTTTTTCCAAAATGAAACATTTGTTTTCTAGCAAAGGAGCCAAAGCTATTTTGGTGGCAGGGCCCTTTTGAAGTAGACTGTTTGCAAACAGGGCCAGAGCACGTCAGGTCTGCTCAAAACCAGGACTGGAAAAAGCCACTCAGGTTTTTCTGGAAGGACACATTCTTATGTTATCTGGGACAGCTCCTGTGTTCCATCAGGATGCAGGAGTGATGACAAAGTGGCTCAGCAACCATGCTGTCAAAAGCAACAACAAGGAAAGAATAGAAGTGCTTAGAAACAAGAGAACACACACATACACCGTTTCCACCACTGTGACCTTTCACTCACAAAGAGAAAGTGCTGTTATCAGGAAGATATTAGAAGGGACCTTGGAAAAAGAGCACTGCTCTGCTGGCTGGTGAAGATTGCTCTGTCCTCATTTGAAGCATACAGTAGAACTCTTAATTCTGAGAGTCCAGCAAGGAATTCTTATAAAAAACAAACCAAAAGCATCATAATTGATGATCCACAAAAGAGTGAAGAAGGGTCTTCAGCTTAAGTCTTGCAAGACAAACCTAATCCTACAGTTTTAAACAGAGCAAGCACAAAATACTTTAACACTTCAGCCTGCAACAAAACAAAGCTTCAAATCTTATATATAGTTGAGTGCTTTACAACTCAAGGATTGCCACTAATTCTCCATACAAGTGCCAGACTCAGCCTTCATCTACTTATACAACAGAAGCGTTGCCACATGTGCAGAGTTTGCTGAAGTTACCATCAAAGACAAAAAATGGAAAAGCTGGGTGCATTTAAGGTTAACAGCATCCATCACTGATGTTTTTATTGACCTTGCAACAAGGACTAGAGCTGGTGCTTTTTCTGGATTTCAAAGAAAACCTTAAGTACCCATGTATGTAAGAGCCACCTCACCACACTATGGCATGGAAAAAGAGCCTTTCTCTGTCCATGCTGGCAGCTCAGAGGTTCCACATATTGCATTCCTCACATCATTACAAAATGATAGATTATTAGGAAACAAAATTCAATCATACACTGAAATTAAGAAAGCCAAAGAAATGACCTGCCCTAATTGTAACTTATGATCAGATTTATTTCAAAAGTGAAAGCTGGGTTTTTTCCCAGCTTGCCTAACTCATGCATTCTTCAACAGCCTCTGTTTTGCAAGTCAGAATGCCTTGGATAAAATTTAGGCAGAATTGGTACTATTTACCAAGACCTTATTTACAAGTTGTTCTTGCCCAGGTAAGCAAGAGGATACAGGTCCTCAGTGAGGTGTTTCTTATTTCCCCCTTCCCATTCCTTAATCCTATATGCAAGTCAGGGAGAGATAATCTATTTCCCTCAAAAGCAAAGCACATCTGTGCCTTAGAGACAGGGGTCTCGCTGACACCATCTAAAGAAATTCAACCCCGGCAATGAGTTATTGATCCAGAAATATCCCTTTTCACTAGATGGGATTTATACTTCAGCTTGATAATCAAAAGCTGCTAAAGGAAGAAAGCTTCTACTTCAGAAAGGCTTTCTATGGAGCTAAACATTAATGATCACCACTCAAACATGAAGGCTCAATTCTTATTTCTATCAAAGGTGTTTAAGGATTCCTATAGGAAAGACCTGGTTCCCTATCATGAGAAAAACAAGATCTAAATGCATGTGAGAACCTAGCATCCTGAAAGAAGCAGCATTTAGTGATTAAATTCATTTTTAAATTAAAATTTGCCCACATGTTAAAGATCTGAATGCCTTGCAGTGGATTCCATAGGTTCATCCTTTACTAAAGCCTTGCTGCTTGATGTCCCTAGGCTGGGCAGAGAGCAATGTTAAGCTCAGTGATGGTAAGCCTAACTGAAGCAGCAAAGGTACATTATATCAGGTTTAACTGCTGCCAGCTGTAGTCTACTTCTGCCAAGCTGTAACAATTCACATCAGCACTCAGTACTGATTAGCAATGTCCTAATTTAATGCATTACAGATGTTTGCAATAAAAGCCATTTTTGAGCTGCAGACAAAGCTATACATCAAAAGGAATACCACTTTCCCTTTTCAACCAAAGAAAAAAATGAGAACAATTTTAACACAGCAGCATAGCATTGTACATTAAGGGTTCAGAGAAGCGTCTTTTAATTACCTAGAGCAGCTTGTCCTCAAATTTTGATAGTCCAGACAAAAAGCCCTAACAGATAAAAGCACTGGGGGAACAAGCAATTCACACAATTTCTTCAGAGCAACTTCTTCAAGGGTAATTCTATCACTGCAACATAGACATGGTTGTTAACAGGCAGTGTCTCTAGGGTCATCACTCCGAGCTAAAAGCAAGACTGGGAGCTTACTCAAAGTTTATGGAGTCACTGCATGAGACACAAAGAAATGAGCCTACAAATGATTTTTAACACAGGGATTGAGTTGCTTCAAGCACACTGAATTTTCACCACCGAAATCAAGAGAATAAAGCAAAGCCCTTGAGAAATGCAACTACTGCATAAGCATTCTTCATTGAGTGCAGCACATAGGAGTGTGGCTAAAAAACACCAAAAATGGAGTCTGCAGTTTTTGCGCTTTTCTGTATGGCCGAGAAGGGGCAGTGCCAGGTGATAATCATGTTTCAGTTGCATACAAGTCCTCTAGAGCCAGGAAACTGCTTGCTAAGAGCTCTGTCACGCTCACAGAAGCTTTCCTATTTCTGGTTCTCAGGTACCAGCCCTGCAAACACTGAAAGGAGAGCCCTGGTAAATGCCAGCCCTCTACAGAAATTAATCAGCAGTTCCATGAAGTAAGCGTGGCTTCCTACAAGCTTAGTTTGGTTTTCTGAGATTTAAGTTTTTGAGTCAAACTTTTTTTTTTTTTCTACAGTTGGGTTATTTGTTACACCTCTTTCTCCTCTGAAGATTCTCAAGAAATGGCAGAGGTCAATCTGTCAGTGTTACCATCTGTCTGAATAAGCACTAATGCATTAGACATCTTGTCCTTCACCCATCTAAGTTAATGAGATTTTATTTGATGCTGACACTGTGTCTCTGCCATATTTGGTTGAAAATAATCAACAGATTTGACACGGTGAGGAAGGGAGGAGGAAAGAGAAAGACTGTTAGAGCTTAATTTTCTTTGGAAGCCAGGCCAAAAATGGAAGAAAACTATTGAAGGTAACATTTTATACTTTAGATCACCTCCAGCTCTCTAAGCTGGTCCTCTGAATTATGAGAGCATCATTTAAGAATGCCCTAGATATTCATGTGTTATATTTCTCCCAGCATCATGCTTCAAATATGCTAATTAGAGTGCAAGCAATTAGAACAAAATTAATTTAGCCATCTATATTTGTTGTTCAGGCTTTCTGCAAATGCTGAAGAAAATTGACAAAAACGAAGTCAGCAAGTCAATGTCAAAGAGCTATTTCTAGGTTGTCATATAAGGTGTGAAGAAATACAAGGCATTTGACTGGTTTCTTCTGTCCCTACTGAATTTATGGCTTTAAGGATCAAACTGTCAAACAGGGTGACTGTCACTGACAGCAAACAGTAATTGCTTCCAACAGTCCATGTGACAATGCTTATATTGCTTTAATGAAGGCGTGTTGTCCAGAGCAGCTGCAGACTAAAAGCAAACTCCAAGTATTTAACAAAATCAAACAACTTTGAACTTTAAAGAAAAGAAATTATAAATTAAAGACCAAACCTGTGCCTGAAGTGTTAATTACAATTGTATTTCTCTGTCTATTGAGACAGCTTGTTTGATATGCCCTCTCTTATGTGTTGGATCATCCAGACACTTGCCTGGTAGTGACAGGAGGAAGGAACAGGGTAACCAAACAGCTCAGTAACCTCCAGGTTACAACTCTTCCCCAACAGAGAGCAGGTCTGGCTAACCTCAGCTTCAAAACTCTGCTCCACGTCTGAGACAAGATCAACACATATTTGTCAGTGACTGCAAGCAGTTAGGGTATTATTTCTAGCCTTACAGATAGAAGCCAGAGGAAAGGATCATTCCTGTGACAGCTCAGGTTCAAGGAGAGACTTGCTGTATCACCACCAGTACTGACAGACTTACAGTTCTTCCTAGGGTTTTGTCATCTACATGTGATAGGTGTATCTCTTCTGCTAAACAGTGAGTAGAAGCAGACCCAGGGGAAAATAAAAGGCATCTACAAAACCTCACTCAACACATCCTTTCATCTGACAGTCAATCCTTTACAGCTGCACTACAATCATTTTTGTCCTTCCTGCTTGACATCACAGTGGGACAACTCAAGATGCCACTTGCATCCGAGGCGGTTTTATGAGACACACTCAAAAGCCAACATACAAGATGCAGGACGTTATTGCAATTACTATTATTATAATTTTCCTTGCTGTGGCTGTAGAAGAAAATGTAACTGGTTGGATGCCATTTGTTCACAGTGAATCCACTTTGAGTGTTCTTCATCTCTGTTATATGTCCCAGCTGCTTGTCCACTGTGCTATTATTTCTTTCACATTTTTTCCAGGAAGTGAAGCTTGATGGACCTAAAAATCCTCAGCACTTCTGCCCACATGTTTTTTTCCTCTAAAAGGCAGGCATTATGTTTGATAATTTCCATTATTCCACTACCTCAGCAACCTCTCAAATATAACTAGTAGGTTTCAGCCACTTCTTTAAGCATTCTAGCAGTCTTCCACCTGACAGCAAACAGGCCTTTTAAGAAAAAGCCTCCTACCAACACTGAGGGAAGCACCAATACTTGGTGCACAGGTTGACAGCCTCAGGGCATGACAAATAGTTTTCTGACACTTTTATCAACCTCTTCTCTCATCACATAAGAGGGTCACCAAGTTGTGCATGTAATGCAGGATCGTGTAGTAGCTCCTGGTAGAAAAACTCTGAAACTAAAGCCTTGCTAATATCCTGATGTGGTGTATCTCATGTAAAGCAGTGCAATTTACCTAGCGTGGATCAAACTACATTGCTATTAGCACTCTTAAACCATTTCATTGATGTACAAAAACATAATCCTCTCTGTAAAAGGTACTGCATGCTATCACGTAACTGAATGTAAGCTAAAAGACATGTTGATATAAGCCATCATCATACTTCAAAATAAATACTCAGCTGCTAGAAATCCCAACTATAAGCCAAGCCTAACATGCCTCAGAGCCAAAAGCAGCAGTTAATTTATTTGATTAGGTGGATTGCTTTTTCTTTTAACAGCGACCATAGACTTCCACAATTTTCTTAAAGTTTCCATTTAAAATGGATATATACATTCTGCATCCAATTTCATATCTATAAAAGAACAAAACTTCTTAAAGTGATTGCAGTGAGGTAGTTTCAGAAAATGCACATCTAATCTTGCTGTCAGAAGAATAGCAATTTGCCAACTATAATATTTAGGAACTCTTCCTCTCTAGCTGAGAGGAACTCTTATCTCCAAGAGTTCATGAAGTTCTGTACATCCATTTGGGAGCTTGTCTCTGGGGGTAGAATTAGGAGAAGGTGAACACATGAAATATTTTGTACATGACAACCTAGGCTCATCTAGAACACCTTCAGTTGGCAGCAACATAGCTGGTTTCCCTGGTAACTACAAATACCTAAACAGCAGTCAAAGTTTGAAGAAAAATGCCTGGTACAAAAACATTTGCACAAACAAGAAGCTATTTTGAAAGAATTGCAAAAACTCACTGAATAGATTTTAGCATTGTAAGAAATTGCACATTGCTCTGGCTCTTAGGCAGCCTTACCTTAATAATCTAGAAAAAAAGACATCTAGGAAATGCAAATTTACTCTTTATAGGTTTTAAACTTCCTCCCACAGTTCCATTGGAAGCAAAGGCTTTTCTCTAAGCCCTGAAAAGAGATGCCTGGCCACTGCCTCAAACTCCCTGAATATGCTTTGAGTACATATAGGTGGCTGGGGAGCAAAAATTTAAGTACTCTAGATTTTAATCCAATCTTGAGGCACCAGAACAGCTTCCACCATTTCTTTTCCCATCTCATACATAAAGTGCAAATACATTAAAATACCTTGAAAAAAAGTCCCTTAATAATAGGCACTTTCAGGTGAAGGTCCCAAAGGTCAACCAACGTTGGCAGAGATTTTTACAGAAAGCACAACTGAAGTAGACTTGCATCCATGTGCAGGCATTAAGAGACAGAGCCAAAAGCAGGAGCTCTAAATTGGGAAATGGCACCTATGGTATTCAGCAGAGTTCCAGATTTTCATCTCCATTCCAGTGTGCTGTTCCTTTGGGAAAACTAATGAACCTCAGAAACAGTAAAGGGTGGGAAATGTCTACAGGAACTATTCTGCTCTGCAGGGCTAGCTCCATTTCCTACAAAGGTAATGGAAAGACTCCTGATGGTTTCAAGAAGGAACCAGATCACATTTGCATAATGCATCTGTGCAAGTCTGAAATAACTCCACTGATGTTTACTTCTGCAGCCCATGTGAGATACGCATTGGATTAAGCAGGTGAAAGCTGCTGCACAGCATCTGCACATACCCATCAGTTTCAGGTGACTAATACTACAGCCTCACATCTGCCTATATCCTGTATAAAGATCTCCAGAACACACTTTATACAATAGAAGTACTTTACAATTAATTTACTCTTTAAGCTAATCATGTCTCAGATTAGTCAGTATTGCTATTTGGCTAGGTGTTTGATAACAAGTGTGGAAAATAAAGTGAAAAGCAGGGAAGTAACTCAGTCAGTATCATGGTCACAGACAGAATAGCCTCATCCAGTTCCTGTCTTTGCTCTCTGTGAAGCAAATCAACTGAAAGGGAGGAACGTAGACAGCATGAAACACTGATGTTTATTAAAAAACAAAACTTTTAGGAAATTCCTATGCAGTAAGGGTGAGGTTACTGGAATTCATCTCATTTCTCTGAAGAGGTTAATAATACTTCAGCTATTAAGAGCACTAGCATGAGATAGAACCACTGTACAGCACAGTCCTTCACAGCAACTTCTTTCACAATGGGAAGATTAATTGAAGGAGGAAGTATTTTAACAAAGCTCCAAAATGCAAAATTTTTTTTTTTTTTTTTTGAGTAAAAGCAGCCAAGTCAATTCAAACCAAAAGTAAATTTGACACACAGGCAATACAACAACACAATGCAAGAACATTTTTTGTTACCTCAACATAAATATTTTTTAAAAGCTGCTTTATTTTTTAAACATTCAAACATTACTCCATATCTAAAAGCATTGTTCTCCAGGCACACTTTCATGTTTCACATGACTTAGAAAAACTAAACATGTTAATGAAAGGCAAACAGCTTTAATTGCTTCTTTTAAGCACAGTTTCAGAGACACTTTGACTCTCTTGTTATGTCACCACCACAATGCCACTAACCAAAGAATAGATGTGCTGGTACAACACAGCTGCTGCAACAATCTACCTGCCTCTTACAATATGCCAACTTTCCACACTCTTCAAAGTTCATACTTTTCTAAGCTAAACAGGACTGACAGTGTATTATATGATAAAATGGACTCTCTTTCCTAAATGTAGTAGGACTTCAAAATTAAGAGAAGTTTTACAGATAGAGGTCACAGAGTAACGATGCACCCAATGTAAATCAGTGGCTTAGTGACAGTTACCACAAGGGCCACACTCTCATCCCACATCTGCCTGCTGTAAGCCACAGCTCCTCCTTCCAGGTCTATAAACCACAAGTATTTAAAGAAAACCTGTAGCATCTTCCCTGCTCCTATGAAATATATCTTTGCCAAGAGAGGTGAATCCAATAATGCAATAGAAGTGGCTAGAGAAAGCACCCTGGGACAGGAAAGGCAGAACCAAGGAAAATACACACTGAAAGTAGAAAAGGTGATACACTCTAATCATAAATATGTACTTACAAGGAAGGAGTCAAAGCTACTAGAAACAACAAGAACAGCAATAGTGTGCAGCAAAGATAACTCTCTTCTCCCTGTCTGCAATAATAGCTCAGCAAAGAGACAGAAGCTGAAAGAACCAACCAGTTTCTTGGATGGAGGGGACAAATAAGGCAAAAAGTCAACTGAATCAACAGAGTAAGTTATGACAACTCTGTCAAGAGAACAACATGGGATGTGGTAGAGTGCACCGACAGTGATTGTTGGTTGCACTGAACAGGCTTTGCCAAAGGCTATGAAGTTCATTCCATTGGAGACCCCATCTGGAGAAGATGGCAGCTCACTCAAGTAGCCAACCTCCATGCCTCTTGAAACAGCAAGAGTGGTATTGGTTTTGATGGGGTCATCCCAGGGATTAACCAGCCCTTTGTCACCACTGTGGCTGCATGGCATGCATGGAAGCCAGAACAAATTGTACCATTTTTGTCTACTTGCAAATGTCTCCTGGTACAGATAACTCAAGTGGGAGCTGCTCTGCAAGAATCTCCAAGGAGCACCATCCAAGAGTGCTGGGATACAAGGCAGGGGGAAGAGTGCTCAGCCAGCTGAGCAACAGCCTTTATTTCCTAATTACACTTTTTTGCCAAGATGTAATTGGTTTGCCTGCTTTGTCTTCTGCTTGACAGCCTGCTGATCTCACGGCTACCACCCTGCATGGTGGTGACCTGGCAGAAGTTTTTCTCCATCCCTTCCTGCATATGGGTATTTTTATTTAAAGCCCTTATATTCTAGATAGATTCTACTGGATCAGCAAAACCACTCCCAGGATTCCTATTTTCTACAATGATCTTGCACTTTGGTATAAAAATCCATGCAGCCCTGCTCATATCTACACAGAAGGTTTTATTCCAGCTATGCAAGGAATAAAAGCTGTAAGCACTTATTATCAGCGTTATCCCAGACCCTCAGAACTGGGAACTATTAACTAACTGAAATGAACCAAATGTGTTAATGCAGAGCTGCCCTATGTCCAGGTTAATACCAGGTCATCAGCTGCAGCACATGAAGCAAAAATCTGTTACAAAAAGTAATTGAGACTTCTGAAACTTTGTATTTAAATATTTCTTCTACAACAGCCACGGAGCCAAAGGAAATCCATCACCTGTCGGGTTACATGAGGTCACATGTCATGACCACAGTTACAGAACTTAATGAATTTCCATGACAGATCAGTCAAATGCTACAGGCTAAGAAGGATAAAGACTCAGCCTGAGATGAGACCCACTTGGAGCTCAGAGCTATATGGACTTGCTCCAGCTAAAAAGCAGCCCTTGCAATTTACTCACTACACACTGAAGTCCTCAAGGAGGTAGCGCTTTCTCACTGATGTAGTACTTATATCTGGTGCCAAGGGAAAAAGAGAGCGCTGTGCCCTGCCACTTCAGCTTTGTAACAGAAACTAAGGGCTCTCCCATCTAGAAAAACATTTATATAAGTGCTAAAAGTGAACATTTGGTTTTTGCCATCTATCCTCCAAAAGAATATGGAGTTCACAGATACTGAGAGACTCTTGGGACGCAACCAAAACCACTGACATTCTCTCTGCATCTGCTCCTTGTGGGAGTGGTGCTGGTTTGCTCCTGCAAAGGTAAATTATCACCTTAAATCATCTCCTGTGTAGCTGACAACACAGGTACCCCAGAGGCCTTATTGGCCTCTCCCAGCACACATCTTAGACTGACAATTCTTTAAGGCTGCCTTAGTTTGAGTCATTTGCCTTAGGAAAGTCAAGCATCAAAGTTCTATGCAGAGTTCACTTATGCTCCTCCACAGATCAGCAAGCTTTTATGTAAACAGCAATGAGATTAATGGGACTTCTGAGTGGATGGTTAGGGGAGGGAAAAAGCTACAAATAAAGAGAACCAAAACTCTAGTCAGTGTTGAATCACAGATATTCATTGGATGTTCTCAGTGCCTCTCCTGCAGAGGATCATCACAGCCATCATTGCCATCCAGCATAGGCATGGAAGCTCAAATCATGCATTCCCATAGCCAGAGTCCTGGGCAGGTTGGTTGATGTAGCAGTAGCTCTGATTCACCAGATGGCCAAAAGTGGAATAGAGATCTCAGACATACAAAGGCGTTCTATTACCCTGTATCACCAGAGACTGCCTCTAGTGCTGGGGCCGGAAGTACTTTGGCTACCCCTTCCTCATCAGCCTGCTGGGGAAATCCTTTGCTCAGCTTATTTTATACTCCCAGCTCCAGGTAAGACTACTGCCTGGCACATTCGCAGGGACTGGCTTGCATGACAAAATCTGAAAGGTGCCGAAAAATATTTGCTGCTTTGCCAGTTCTCTGGGCCGTACATTAACACAGATGATAAAGCTAAGGAAAGAAAAACAAAACAAAACACAGATCCCATGCCCAGCCTTGCCAGCAAAACAAAGGTACAATGTTCCAAACCAGTGTCTGCTGGAATTTCTGTGCCCATACCAGTGCAGCAGGTGTGTGCTGATCTGGCAATGTTTGATTATCCCACGCTAACAATTTTTAAAGCCCATGGGAGTGAGAGTTAAGCCCTACTGCCACCAGTTCCTACTGCAAGTGCTGATATACACTCCTAAAGAAAAGGAAGTCTTTTGAAGGGTTTAAAATTGTTAGCAACCAATCCAAGTGAAGCAGGACCAGCCTGGGGATTGTTACCAGCAGGGCTGTGTGAGAAGGTAGAGGTTTGCATTTATACTTTTGACTCTGTTGGTGTGATGCTGCAGGACCCATCCAGATAAGTGCAGAAAGCTTTGTTCATCTGGGTCCAGACAGTTCTCCTAAAAGGGGAAATCTTAACTCTTTCATTCTAAACTTTCCCACCTCTGGCAGCTGTTTCACACCAGAGGGCATGTATTTTCCTGGATACATAATTTCCCAGATACTCTTGATAGAGAGATAGTGAGAACCATCTGCCTGGGATTCAGATGGATCTCTTACAGCTCCTGGAACCGTATGCTGTATACATGGCACGACAGGAAATAAGACTAAACGCACATGGTGTGACAGCTCCCACCCTGAGATACAATGTGGAGATTAGGGTGGGAAATCACACAAGTCACCCCAGGGATTAAAATCTCACCCACATAGCATCACCCAAAAAAATCAATGAAGACTGAACAGACTAAGCAGTTTGCACTGCAAATACCAGAACTTAAGAGGGTTGGTTTCCCTCATCCTTTCATCGTGTGGTTGACCCACTTGCTCCAGCTGAAGCTTTTCTGTGTATTTAGCACTTACAAAAGTCTTGCCTGGATTGATGCTTCAAGAAACATTCAGGGAACACTGACACAGCAGCCTCTGATCAGGTGTTCGTCTCCACTGCTGGGCTGAGTCCCCCATGTTCACATCAAAGCCACAGAGCCCATGCTGGAGGATGACAAGCACAGGGAACTGTCTGAGGTGGGGAAGGGAAAGACACTTTTCAAAGAAATAATCTGAACAGACCGATGTGAGTGCCATATCCTGAGTTAACTTTAGATTTCAAGTGGAAGAGCTGCTGGCGACTTGCCCAGATTCCCTGGCCTGCTGCCTGCCAAGTCCTCAGAGACTATTTTTATCATTATTTATTTATTAAATTTAACTGTCTTGGGGCTGGACCGCAGACAGACGGAATCTAAAAATGCAGACACTCAACGGAAAGCTAGCTGGGAGGTAGGGGGAGAGGTTAATTATAATATCTGGTCCTATCCCAATGAAGAGCACAAAAAAAAAACTTCTAAGAGAGTTTGTGGTTTAACAGGCTGAAATTCTTGCCATTCTTTCAGGCACCAGGTTGCCTAGAAAGAAAAGGTGTTGGGCTCACCTGGCAGATACACGTGCTATTTCCACACAGGCAGACTGGACAGCAGCTTGTGAATTTGGAGAAAGGTCAGGGACTAGCAAAAGCAAGAGAACAATGCCACAAGAGCTAATAAACCATAACAATATTGAGCAGGAGAGATACTCCTAAGCAGCAGCATGCATTAGTAACTGATTCTCTACTATAAACCAGTTCTATCTGCTGGGATTCTCTACTAGAAAGGCCTGATACCACTGAATTATACCATACAGACTGCTTGTACTAAGCATTCAGTCCAGCTTCTACTACTCAGTGTTTTGCTAGTGCCTTACAGACCTGAAGATAATGACTTTCAGTCCTTCCCAACCTGGGCTGGAATCAAGCCAAAGAGGCCATATAACTCATTATAAAGCTCAAACCACACTGCTATTTGGAGAATGCAAAACCAGCCAAAGCCACAAACAATATGGATTGCTCCAAAATGCATTTCCAGCTGGATCGTGATGAATGAAATACAGAATACCTACGAAGAGATTTCCATCTTCAAAGGGAACCAGCACATCAGATCTCACTGAAAAACAGGTCTGGGAATGGGAAACTACAGCAAGTGAGAAGACCAATTCTTTCTTTCAGAAATACTTCACACTCAGACAAATGCTTTCCACCCACAAATCATAAAACTCTTTGTCTAATAGCAAGCACTATTCTGGTTTCACTTGGAATAGCAGAAGCAAGGCATGTAAACCACTCACTCAGGGTCACATAACACTATACAGTATTGTCAGCTCTTTGACCTTGCTTTTCTAGTGCTTACCTTGCCCTGTTGTGCTGCCTGGACAATGTGTTGAGAGACAACAGGCTTTCTACTCCAACAGAGCCCTGTAAATCATAGCTACCAGTCTACCCACATCATGCCTGGGTTTAACTGACTCAGAAGCCTGTGGCTGTTGCTAGCACAACACTGATGCAGTAAACTTCATCATATTTGCACATTAACAGCATGAGCCTTGCAAGCATGACACAGCACACTGCAGGGTGTGCCACGCAGAAATCAGACATTCACTTTTACAGCTACTGGACAGACACTCATCCAAGAGCATGGGTCTTGGTAGTTCATGTGGCTCACACAGCTCTGCATATCCCTTTGGCAGGAAGTTCCCCTTGGTTTCAGTGGGATTTCTGGATACAAAAGGAGCCATGGGTATAATCAAGCTTCAGCACACAGAACGTGTGTGTATTACCTGAAAAATTCAAGGTCTCTCCTTTTTTGCACCAATCCAAGACTACCGGCACAAGATTTTAGCAACAGCTTAGCCTATATACAAGTATCCCATTAAATAAAGTCCAAACCTCATAGCCTGTCAAACAAAGCATAGAAATCTTCCTTTTTCCCCACTTAGAACACTTTAGCTGGAAAAAAATTTCAAAATATAAATTTATCAGGGCAAGAAAAAAAGGGGACTGGGACTACTAACGAATCACCCCTGCAGGAAGTTTCTGCTATCACAGTCACTTTGCTCTGCATGCTTTTTAGCTTGGCTTTCTGCTGCCTTCCTTCACTTGACATATCCTCCCTAAGTTGCAGGGATTCTTAGTTGCAGGAACCTTTCTGTAATCCTTTATGTCATTAGATGGGTAATGGATGAACATATGGCTATATTTTAGGTTAATGCACAAAGGCAATGATTAAGGGCACAAAAGCATTCTTTAAAATAAGGTTTTTCTTCCAAAAGTGATCTCAATACAGTCAGAACAGCACTGGTTTACTATTCCTCATCTTCAGGACAACTCTGCTAACCATTAAGTAGCTGCTCCTTGGTGTCACTTACAACATGGTCTCTATAAACATGCAATTATTTCTTCAGTAGCTTAACAAATATGAGACTGACAAATCACAACTAGCTACAAGAGATCAGAGATTAATTTAAACATGCACCCTGGGCCCTCTCAAACCCTGTGATCTGGGCTGTCTGTTAACAGCACAAGTGTAAACTGAGTTCTTTTATTCCAGATCAGAGCCTGCTTTTTAGAAGCATTAAACCAGAGATAACCTCCTGAAGAGCTATGTTCTGGCCAATTTCACTTGTACTGAACCCATGCACAACTTCTCTCACATGAGCACTAACAAACCTGCTTCCTCCTGCACTACCTACAAGTGTCCTCCTCCCCCTTCCTGAGGTAGTTTGAAATTCAGTCAGATCCCAGATTTGGGTCTCCACATGCCACAAAAATACTTGTGCTGTCACAACAAACACTTTTTTTGGTGGCTGTCAGACTATGCAGGTTCATAGAATGCATTAAACCAGGCCATGTCTCCTCTGCTGAGGAAAAATCTCATCAGGTACAGCACATCCCCTTACCTGTATTTCTAACAAACCCCCTCAGAGCTCCCCATCTTAATGAATTAAGTTGTCACTCCTTCATTCCCAGCATCTCTCCCTTTCCCTCCACTGAACCCCCTTGCATCCTCCACATTGTCCTTATGGAAGAAGCCTCAACAGGTAAAAAACATGATAAGAAAGCTGTGTCAAGCCCACCCTAGACAAAGCCCCACAGCCAGGATGGGCATATAACACAAGATCCCATCCCCTGCAAGTACCACTTCTTCACTTAACTGCTGATCTGTGCTGCTGAGCAAGGCATGCAGAGCAAAAAGGGACTTTTCAGAGTGCTCTGCTTTGCCTGCCAAAGATTTCCTGACAAGAGCAGAGACTGTAAAACATTCTGCAAAGAGAAACTGAAATGCAGCCGCTCAGCTGTTGAGCCTGACTCACTCCCAGAGCCACACTAACACCCCGCGTGGGTGCAGCTGAAGTGACACACGAGCTCCATACATTCAGGGCTCTGTCTGCCTCTAGCAATCCTGCACGTGAAGGAAGGCACTCGTCACCATACTGCAGGAAGCTTGTGATCTGCAAAATTGGCTTTGCACAATTCCACCAGCTCAGAGGCTGGAAGGAGAGGTGGTGGCAGCAACACAAAGACAAGGCACAGCAGCCTGCCAGCAGTTTGTGTTAGATGGATGCTGACCCTTGGACGATAAAGCTTGCTAGCGGTCTGCTGTGTTTACACTTATACAGCAGATGGTTCCTTTAAAACAGAGAAGCTCAACAACAAAGCAGGAGGTAGCTCTACCACCAAGTTGTTTGGTGAAAGTTTCATACAGTTTTTCCACTGTCAGTCCCAGCTGAGAGATGTTTGTTATGGAGGAGTCACATGTTGAAAACAGAAGACATACCAACACGTGCATATCAGCAGCTCCAGCAGGTATGATTCCTAGCATAAGATCCAGGGCAACATATTCCTGTTCTCACCTTCAGAGTATCAGTCTGTCTTTGTTTCTTCCATTCAGCCCCCTTGTTCTTTCTTTCTTTCTCCCTCTGAAACCTCTTCCAGATAATTTTGAGCCATCACTGATGCTGTACTCCCACTGTAGCCTTCCAAGGCAGTGGCAGAGCCTGGGGACACTCATCCCATTTTGGTGCTCCTCACATTTGCTACAGCTAAGGCTCTGTGTTTCCCAGCATCCCACACATTTTGATCTCCCCCAGGGTTCCACAGACATAACTCAACTGTGTCACAGATTATCCCATCACTTCTCAACAGAAAGCTGCCACTGCCTTTTCCTGCTATGGAAGGCAGAGAAGAAAGTGGTGAACAGGAGATGACAGGTAGGCAGGACTGCTAGCACAGAATTCAGTGAGGAAGCTGTATCTTAACCATTAGCATCCTTAAGTGCTTGCCCTTCACCTGCACAGCACAGACCATGCCTTTCCTCTTTAAGCTGACACAGAAGCATCTTTAATAGCAACTCACTTTTGCTTACTAGCACTCAGATTCAAAGCTCTATTCCCACTGAAAATGTCTCTGTCCTTTAACAAAATTGAACAGACATCCAGCCTCCCAGTCTACCACATTTTGATTTCTAGCAGAAATATGCTGTTCAGAGCTTAGTCAAAGGTGCTGTGAGAATCCTTTCTGCTCTACCACACCAATTTCCACTGCTGATCAGATAGGTAATCAGCATACTGTGATATACAAGATTGATCAGGCAGCTACATCCAGAAGCTTGCCTGAGTAGTAGGAAATAGAGAAGCCCACAAGCTTACTGTTTATTCTGAAGAAGTGACTAGAGTCAAAGAGGCAGTCACACCATTTAATGCTCTTTTGGAAGATTTTAAATGTCTAAAATCAAAAGGCCCACTTGGGAGCTTGTTGAGTGCCTAGGTAAGAAAGAGTGGCATTAGAAACTTTCACAAGTTGGCCAACACAAGACAATGAAAGAAGAAAGGTTTCCTCAAACCCCTCCTCCCCTACCTCATTGAGGCTGGAAAGCCAAGGACTTCAGGAAGCCCTGTCCCATAAACTCACTATGACAAGTACTGGATGCTCTACAATGTAACAAGACTCATTTTGGTTCAGCACCACACTCCCACTATGATCAAGTCAGAAACTTCTGTGCATGCTCATCTAGGAGGATCAGATCACTTTCCTCCTTACACTACTCAAACATCTGGTGTAGAGAGGAACTACACCAGCTCAAGGGGTGATTACATGGACAAACCATTGTAACAGACAGACGATCATTGCAGAGAGAGAATACAGTTTCCCAGACTCAAAGCAAAGGAACACTTCTGAACACAGCCATTTAAAAAAATTCACACTGTTCAATATACTTCCTCCCTTAGGACAAGTTATTCTGGTCTGAAAAAATAGTAGTGTTGGTTTTAGAAAAAGTAACTAAGTTCAAACAAAGTCAAGGCACTGTTTTCTATACCACAGTTCCAACAAACCCTCCAAGGTAGATGCTGCCAATACAGCTGTGCACCCAACAGCCACAGAAACAAAGCAAACAAGAACCAGTTCAGAGTATGGTTATAGACAGAGGTGCCAGAGCAGCTTCCTTGGCCACTACTGACAATGCTGTTTTGTTTTTCCATAAAGCTGTTTTGTTTAGAGCTCTCTTTGAAAATTCCATAACAACACATGTGCAAAGTGCCAGTATGGATGCATGTGCTCCTCCAGGATTGTTTTCACTACAGTTAATATTCCACCTCAAAAGACCTCATCAACCATGGCCTGCTCCATAAGTTCATTACTTCATGAACAGGGATATACAGTCCCATCCACACACAGCTTCTGTCTGCCTCTCAAAAGTCACCAAGTGCTTCTGTGGCAGCTGCTTTTCATGAATCTTGGAGATGGCTTTGAAGGCAGCCACAATGACAGGGTTCACACAACCTTAACGAACTCCATTCACCTCTGTAAATCACAGAAGCCAGGAGTCCTGATAATACAAAATCATGGCTCAACAAACACTTGTATAACAGAAACATTTAGCAGCATAACAATGTAGGAGCTCAGCACAAGAAAGTTAGGAAATACTTGAGTATTAATGCTGCTTAAATAAAAACCTTGCCATTTCCTCAGCATAGCATGTTATCTAGAAAGCATCAGCTTGCTTGCTGCTCTGCACAAACCCTATTTAAAAAGGGAAAAACTGGTCCACGACTGAACTCTCTCTATGATCAGTAGTGCATAGGGAAAAGGCTACCACAGTAACACCACTAACCCAATGTATCCTCTTCAGGGTTCTCTGGAACAGTTTGTCTTTTGCAGAGACCAATGCTGAACTTTTTTTTTTTTTTTGCCCACAGCATCCACTCAGAGTAGAGCTAGTTACTCCATATTCCTGCCCAGAGCAATCCAGCCCTTGAAAAAAATACAGCTCCCAGCATAAAAATAAACTTCCTATTAAGAGATGCTGTAAAGATATAATTTGTCAGGCATCCAAAAAAACTCCAAAAACCTAGGTGGATGGTACATGGTGCAAGCTACTGTGCTACAATAAGAAACGGCAAACAAGGAGCCCTGCACTAAAACCTCTACTACCCACCTCTACTACCATGCCCTCAATGTCAGGGACTTGTAAGGACTCTTCTAGGATTTTTACCCCTTAATTTTCTTATAATCATTGAGTAGTCAGCTCCAAGTTTATTTTGCCAGACCTTTCCTATCCAGTCTCATTTTAAAAACCTTTGGTACAGTGAATATCCTGGTTAAGAATCACATCATGTGGATCCACATATATGCATTTCATACACACACATCATCCAGCATATGCAGCACTCCAAGTCTCCTTTGGTTACTGTTTATCACAGATATTTTAAGGTTCCCATTGCTGTTATTGCTAAATCAAGAAGATAGACAACAGAATTGCTAAGCTATTTCCCATTGGCATGTTCCTTTGCCCAGGAAATGTCACTTTGCAGAGCAGTTCATCAGAAATCATAAAATCATAGAAGGGTTTGGGTTGGAAGGGATCTTAAAGATCATTTAGTTCAAAACCCTCTGCCATGGGCAGGGACACCTCCCACTAGATCACCTCTTAGCACTGGTCTTTGGCCCTTAAAGTAAAAAAGAGAACTGATGCAGATAAGTATTTGCACCACTCATGGTCAGTAATTGCTTTGAACAAAATTGTTTACGTGAATCCACTTGACCCAATATATTATTAAATAAGACAAGGACTAAGAAGTTATCAAACCACACGCAGTGCAACCTCACTTTCTTGCCCTTGCTTTACTGAAAACATGAGAATCAGCCCACTGTTCTGCTGAAAAGAGGTCAGAAACTGAAAGTGACAAAGCACATCAGGGAGAGATGGTGCTGGAGCAATGTGAGGCCCAAGTGCAGCACGTTGGGCAAGTCATGGCCTGATTTGCTAGAAATAGGTATGGTTTCCTCTGCAGTGCTGGTAGCAGAAACAGGCAGGTGGGCCAGGCCAGGCAGCAGAAGAAAGAGGCAGAACGCCACGGTAAGGCTGAAGCAAATTAAATATCAGAAGGCAGCAGGTTCCTTTGAGACCGCTTGGTTGCTCTTTTGGCAGAAGAGGAAAGCAAGCCATTAAAGAGGCAGAATATACCCATGTAGGCTTCATTTGCAGCACTAATTGCCATGCACGTGTGCTAATTGCCCTCACATGAAGTGCAAGGGAGCACTACTTGAATCCAATGCAGTAGGTGAGACTTCCAAAGGAATTGCTTGTTGGATCATGCTCTTCCTGCACACTCCAATTATACCAAAGAAAAATGGAGGGAATCGAGGCAGTTTCATTTTTAATGAAGTTATCTATTGCAGATCATTCAGAGACCAGAGAGAAACTTCCACAGAAAACAACAGACACTCAAGATATAAATGAAGTCAGAAGTTTCTTATCAGGGTAAGAGGAGGTAACAACCACAGAAAAAAACCTGTTCTTCTCTGCTGTCACTTTGAAGGGTGGGGCAATAGAAATCCACTCTGTATCTTCAAGTAACTTAGGCAACCATCTCCCCTTTAGTAAGCAACACCATTTGATTGGTGTGAGTGTTGATGGCTGCCATAGCTCAACTTAGCTACCTGCACAGGTAAAATGCACCAAAAATTAAGCACCAGCAGCAGAAACACATCTCCTGCAGCAGTTCACATAATTGACAAGGCAAAAACCAGGAAACAGGAGAGGAAGGATGGGCGGAAGTTGGAAAGACCACGCTTTGCCATCCTCTCTCCTGCTCCTTTAAGTGTTTCATGGAAGTAGGGCTTTATGCCCTTCCCTGCAGCAAAATTTAAAAGTAGCTTATGTTTCTATCAGAATGTTGTCCTTAACATCTTTGAGCTGCATCTGTGCTTCTTGACACTGCTTTTTCACTAGATGACAGTCACTCCTCTGATCTGCCAGCTCAAGAGCACTGTGTGCACCTCACAGACTATTGTGGTCCAAGTAAGTGGACTAAACTACCTTTGGTTGAGTTGGACTGAAATAAAACTGGGTGTAGAAAACATTTCAGTTAATGCATTTGACCATCTCTTTGGTGGATGAATCTGTCAAAGTACAGACAACAAAAACTGGAAAAACAGAGCCTCTGATCCATATGGCTCAAGGAGAGGAAACCACACCTCTCATTACATTTTACATTATTTCTAAGGTTTTTTCCCCCCTCAGGACCTACAAAAAAGTCAGGCTGCTGAGAGAGACAGGAGACACTGCAGACATCAGCATCTTTCTCAAAAATATGCACTGCAGGGTGGTTAATACAGAGAGAAAGCTTTCAGTAATGTGTGGATTGATCAGTGTAAATCAGTCACTATTGTTCTACCCCAGCTGTCCCTTCATACAGAAAAGCCCTGAGGGGAGTTAAAGGCGATTTGCAAACAGCCAGAGGGGGAAAAAGTACTTTTGGTGATAGGCAAAGTGCATTTAAACTCCAACTCATCTCTTGAGGCACTAAATATAAGCTAGACAAGGTAACGTAGATCTAGGGTATGGTTTGAACTAAGATTCCTGTTAGATCTGTGGGGGACAAGGAATAACAGATGGATAAGGAGGGTACCTGGCCATTAACATTCAAAACGTTTTTAGCTTGGCCCAGGAAATTGCAGCCCTGTTTGTGCAAAACACACCTTTCAGATCTTTTCCCCTTTACTGGAAGGATATCGGCACTTTCTTGCACTCCACACAGATCCAAACACTAAGTTTCCACCAGCAAGCCAATGATCCAATACCACGCATTTCAACAGGGTGCAATATTTCTCCAGTAATCTCCAGCAGAAGGTTTGGTGGATGGAGAGCTGTCAGCATCACTCCTCATGAAGATTTACATGCAGTGAATATGCACATGTGTCAACAAGGCACTTACTGCACACCACATGCAGTACTGCAAATTGCTTAAACAGAGGAAGGTCTGCTAGAGATCAAGGCAACTTCTCACAGGAAAGATAAATAGCACGTCCTGCCACTTCAATATTGAACAATCCGAAATCCTGCACCCACCACTTATTATAATATACTATCACAGTCACCGCTGCTAAGGAACTGACAATGAAAAAGTTTACTCTCAGCTCCAAGCAAGAGGCCAGGAGATCTGAAAATATGGTTATTTCTCTGCTAATGGTGAGGAGTGAGCAGACACAGCAGTCCCTGCTCATGACCAGACTTCTGAGAAACTGCTTTGGTAACAGGGCTGAAGGCTGGCTAAAACTGACAGATAAACTCTTCTCTTTACTCTGTCCCTGTGCCAACCAGCCTCAGCTATTGCTAAGGGGGTAATCACGTAGCACAGAGGGTGACACAAACTCTTCAGTAGTAAATGGCATATACTGGCAATGCATTAAGTTAATAATACAAAGTACTCCTGACTTACACAAGCTACAGTCTTACCCTGAAGATACTGCAGAAAAGATTGGCCTATTCAGAAAACTTCATCAAAAGAAACTGAAGAAAATTATTTAAACCTGTGTAAACACTTCTCTTAACAAGAATGACTTTTAGTTGCATTCCCTCTGGAATTAAATTAACTAGGGCCATTTGCATCTAAAATAGATGGCTGAGGCAATTTCAACAGTGGACTACAGACTCTATACAGGGGGCTATATTGTGGTTTAACTAATCCACCCGGGGTTACTTTTCTTAGGCTTCTTTACTTGGATAAACTTTTAGTGTCATGACTACTGCCAGATAGTCATTATATACATTAGGAAAGAAAGAAAACAACAAAAAAAGCAGTCTCTCTCTCATCTTTCTCTAATGAGAGATGAAAATACTTTCAGGAAATATTTTCTTAAACATTTGTTCAGTCATTTAGACCACGGCTGCAAAAAGCACGTGCTTTAAAAAGAGCCTCAAAGCAGCCCTTGGAGTGCTAACAACTTAATGAAGTACACCTATCCTAACTTCAGAGAAGGAATAGGCCCTGAAAGGGAAGTCACCTGTGAAAGGACAATTAACCTCCAAGCTTATTGCTTGTACAGCAGAGCTTTCAAAGTGGTCTTATTTATGAAGGAGACACAGGAGTGCCAGTGTTTGTTACAGAGAACTGGTTTTGTATGGGGTGGAAACCAAAGGCAAGTGAAATAAAGAAGCCAAGAGCCAGGTAGATCTAAGAGCAGCCAGAGTGCTCTAGTGATAGACATCCCTTCTTTATTACCTGCTCCTACCCAGGGCTGTGCTGGCTTGTTTGCTTAAAAACAAAACACAAAACAACCAACGTCTAACAACTCAAATAAACAAGAAAGCACAAGAGTACCTTTGTGACCCAAAGGAGTGCATACACAAAGGAGCCTTTTTTTCAGACAAATGTGTGATTAGTATCTGCCACAAACAAATTAGGCTGTTCTTGTCTTGGTGCAGTGGGATGGCATAGCTGACCTCTGGAAGTAACCTTCAACATTATTATCTCAGGTTTCATAGCCTTCAAAAGTTATCAGTGCATCTGTCATACCAGGGGTGCAGCACTTGCTCCAGTGTGCTAACACAGCTAAGGAGACACCAGCCTGAGCTTTGTTCCTTTTTTTTTTTTTGTCTCTTCAGGAGCCTTGCAAATTTCTCAGATATGATACTAAACCCCACAACAGGCACGGCAGCTCTTAGGTGGGGTTGTTGGGTACTGGCAAAGAGTCCAAAATAGAAAGGGAGCAAAGAAAAATGTCATATTCAACAACAATTAAGAAGGCAAGAACATAACTAACCTGAAATCTGGGTATGAGTTAAGAACCCCTTCACAAACTAACACAACCATCTGTGTTATGCTTTAAGTAGAAGATGCTATCCTGAGCAAGAAAATACCCTCAATGTGTTACACTGCAGGATGTTACAGTCCTGTCTAAGAAGAGAGAAGAAAAATGTAGTGGTTCAATTCACCTTCAGGTCAGAGATCACTGCAGATTGCTTCTTCAACTGACAAACGCTGTGCAATTCAGCATTTGGAATTCTTCTCCTCCATACTATTTGAGCAGAAAAAAAAATCATTAAGTGCAAGAGAAGAATTGTTCAGAAAGCAGTGTTAAATGAACACAACAGGCCTCCCTGGCCTTAAGACCCAGAGTTCATCTACAACAGCAGCTCCCACACTAGTAACCTACTTCACATTTAACTGTCTTAAAGAGTGCAGCTAGCTTTGAGAGTGAGCAAGACTGACATTTTAATAACAGTCTTCCACCACACTGCAGAGTATCTTCCTTCCCTTGTAGCACAAAGGATTTCTTCCCCTCCTCTAGGAAATTAGTAGTAACCACCTGCCTGAAAAAGAAATCCCATTCAGCTGGGAAAAACTGTTAATAGCAGATCCTTTGGTCCACACTTTCATGCACTTCTGCACAGAAAAACTCACAGACAGCAAGAATACAAGCAGAACTACTGTTGGGTGCCTCCTAGCAAACAGCAAGAGTTCCTCACTCAGCAAGCATGTCTGAGTATCTGTAGACAGATCAGTAAACTAATGCTTTCAGAAAAACTGATTTGAGTGGTCCCCCATCACATCATTAGCTCTAAGAATTCAGTTTCAGGACTCAAAAATCAGGGCTTGTAGGAAAATACAGTCAGGGAACTGTCTACATTAGCAATGGTTTCTGACAGATTCTTGTAATCAATGCCATAGCCTTTTCTTGTGACTATGAAGTAAGACAGAATGTCTTACACAAGCTGCAAACATGTTTAAGGAATAAACATTTTGTCTAAGCTGCTGCTTTGAGAGATTGATTTCTAATATCCAGGGGAAAAAGGAAAAAAAGGAAAGCATAAACCTTTTTTAATTTACACTTTCCCACTCTTGCACCAGCACAGTCCCTCATTTACTGTCTGCAAAGATGCACTCTGATACTAATGGAATGTGTATGTTAATATAGCTTTAATCCCCAACTCAACCTCCCCAAAGCAAAGTTTCCCAGGAAAAGGGAGGATGATAGCCAAGCACAGCAGTACCACAAAAGCTCAATTTACTGAAAACTTTATGGATGTTGCATAGATGTGCAAAAACTTCTCATGAAAATAAAAGGATTAGTATTTCATCTGAAAACTTGTCTCAAACTGCAGAAGTGGCAGTCTGACTAGAAAAATCAAAATCAGGGTAGGATTGAGGATGCTTTGAAACCTACTTCTCTTCTGGCATTTCTGCTGCTATGAAGTAGGAGAAGCCGGAATTGATAACCATACAATGCACACTAGATTTGCTTGATGCTGTAACTACACATAGACCGTGTTACATCTTAAACATGATTTGTGATCTTGATGTCTGGAGAAAAGAGTTAACAAAGTTAATTCACTAGGGGGGGAAAAATATACTTTAGGAAGTAAGGAGACACTGAAGTAGAAAAAGTTTGCTGAGAAAGGAAAATGCCTTTTTCTTCGTATGAATAAACAAAAAAAACCTCATGATGAGCGTTAAAGCAAGAAACAGAAGCACAAGGCCATCACTCTCCCTCCCCATCTTGCCTAACCAGCTGGGGGGCCAGCAGGCCCCCCAGCCTTTCTCTTCCCACCATGTCCCCTTGGAAAATGCAACTCACCAGTGATGTCCTGCAGCAGAGACACCAGGAGGAGCACCCCTAAGCCCCCACGGTAGGGGCAAATGGTAGCTTCTGCCCTTTCCTGCTGGTATTAAATAGGAGAAGGGGTGGAGCGGGGTGATATGGAACAGCTGGGGAGGGGAGGATTCTCCCGTGGAGCCCAGGTGTGTAGCGTTTGGGGAAAAATGGGCTGGAAAAGGGTTGGTGTGGGACAGAAGCAGGAGATAGGGGAAAAGAGGGGTATGTGGAACCTGCCTAGAGGCAAACTGGGGGGAAAAATGGAAGGACTTGAGTGTTCTCCATGAGAGTGTGAGACACTGGAACAGGTCGTCCAGAGATGCGGTGGAGGCCCCATCCCTGGAGACATCCAAGGTCAGGATGAATGAGGCTCTGAGCAACCTGTTCTGATGTCCCTGCCCATGCCAGGTGGGTTGGAACTAGATAATTTCTAAGGTCCCTTCCAACTCAAACCATTCTATGATTTCTTTCTATGATTGCTGTTATTTTACATACTTTTTCTTCACATTTATGTTTTCAGAACAAAGCCTGACAACACAATGAAACTTTCTATAGTGAATGCTGTAACATGAATCCTACTCAGTACTAGTGAGGGCAACCTGGGACTGGAAACAATAGTTGTTGATGATGCCAAGACTGCCCATGAACTCTTAAAGCATGGGGTCTCTTACCACTTTTAAATGCAGCATCCTCATGGGGCAAAACCAACCACAACTGTCTGAGGCAGTTCACCACAACAGTCTAACTACCAGGGTTCTGATGGCAGAAAGACTTCCCAAATGTTCAAATGCAAGGTTGAAAGTGGAAGGCAGAGCTATACATTGTGTTTAGTCCACCTCTCTGAGTATCAGAGTCTCTTATACTGCACGTTTGTTCAACTATGCCATTCCTGTACTTACCAGCAATGAAGTTGGCAAGCTGGCAAGACTTATCACCAACCTAATATATCAAGTAAAGATTTCCTTGGGAGTGGTCCAGTTGCAGGTCAAAAATGCTTTTTAGCATTTTGACTCATCTGGCCCTGACAGCCATCTGCTGTGTGATCTTATTAAGTGCTAGAAACTTCAAGCTTTCTTACAATAAGGTGAGAACATTTTGGAGTTCAGGAGACAAATATGAAAATTGTTGTCTGTTTCTCACACCCCCTCATAACTAGATTATCCTTTTTAATATCTTTGGGGTTATGTTTTTTCATTCACATGAGATTTCCCCTTGGGTTTTTACCTAGCCTAAGGACTCCATAGTAATGAATCAAATTAAATTTCTGGCAGCAGCAGCAAGATACATCTCAGGTAAAGACCAAAACCCCAATTTTTTTTAAAGCATCAACAATGTCAAAACAAAAAGAATAAAGAGCATCCCTTAGATGCAAGATATCACAAGTTCAGATCACTAGGCTAGACTTCAGAAGGAGGGAAGGAACTAACACCGAGAATATCCCACATCAAAAGCCAAGACTCAGAGGAGATGAAAAGTCACAGCAGTTACACAGGAACCCCACCCACTTCCCAGAAGCTGTGAATCTTCACATTTCTTGCACACACTTTGTCACTGTCCTACCCCTCTGGGTCATGAAAAAGCCAGACAGGTAGTGAGTGCATCATGAAATCATGTAACAGCTTGAAGGCCTGGGGGAGAATCCGGTGCATTCCAGCTCCCTCTGCACTACATTTCCTGGGTACAGATTACCTGTGCAAGGTGCCATGTATATCCTACAGCATAAAGCACACAGAAAGATAAAGCTTGCCCCAGGCTAGCAAAACTTGGAGCCCTGTCCTCTACCTCCACAAACAAAAGTAGGTATTTTCACTGAACTGCTCCCACCTGCACAGGGATAAAGGAAAAAAAAAACAAGAAGAAGAAAAAAGAAAACCAGGAATTTTTTAAAGTGTTAGTTCACAGAAGCCACTACCAGCTAGAGGGTGGACCACTTTATCACACACATGGAAGCTACTGCCAGAATAATTTCGATTTCTATCTCTCGATGATTCAGCTGCTGCTGGAGACTTTTTATTCCATCTTCTACCAGAATAAAAGTTCTTTTAATTGGATCATAAAATGAGAGTAATATCTAGTACAAAAATATGAAGACAGAACCAGCCTTTCCCAATATGCTGTAACTATTCCCACTACTGCAATGGACAAAAACTTAGCAATTGTTCCAATTTTCTAAAAAGACTGAGGGGGAGCTATGGTGCATGACTGAAAGATTAGCTAATCAAACACAGATTGAATGCATTTGGAGAACAATCTGGTGCCCAAAGTTCACATTCCAGCTGAGCAGAGTCCCAATTCTCTTCCACCCCAAACCTTAGCAGCACTGCCCAAGCAACAGCAAACTCCGAGCAAAAGGGCATTTAGGAAGCACTGGGCCGATTCAGGCTCTGAGAGGGCACAACCAGTTACAGTGATCCTTCAGGATAATCAGCATTTTTGTTTCCTCTGTCCTCCAGGTTTATAAATCATCTGAACACAGTTAATGACAAAAGACCATAAGATGACGTGCCTTGGACAGGTCTCTGACAGAGCATGGGGTCATGTTGGTGTCAAAGCAACCCATCAAGCCCAGAAGATTGAAGAAAAAACAATCTCAGCTATAGAAGATCAGGGCTTGGAAAGCTACTACTTCTGCCTACTCCTCCTACTGCAAGGATGAGTGAAATGAGACAAACAGGTCAGTTTACCAAGACAACAAACCTATTAAAAACCCACAAATGTGGAGAAATTAGATGCACAGCACTCAAACACTGACAGTTATTGGTACCAGTAAAATGTCAAACTAATGCTGAGAAGAAAAGATAAAGCAAGGATGGGGAAATGAGGAGGTGGCAGGATCATAAGGTAATTTGGGAGATAAGAAAAACAGATACACCTTTATAAACCTCAAACAACACAAGCATTCCCAAGAGATGCAAACAATAGTCCTACTAAGAGCTAATTGATATACAGTACCTCAAGGATTTAATTAATTACCCCCGCTAGAGAATCATGCTAAAGGCAGCAAGTATCAACACAACAGTTACTGAATATTTCAGGTTGGCATTTTTTCCCCTGAACAAAAGATCCAAAATCCTGAATTTTTACCAACTTCAGTCAAAATTCTGTTTCTTACTTCATGACTAGCCCTAGTGATATCTATGTTTACACAGAAAAGCACATTAAGTCCTGAGGCAAAAGATATCTGGCAGAGTGCCTTAAAATCACACCCTAAATGAACATTATGAAATTTATTGTCCAGGTGGACAAAAATAAAGCAGCCCACAACTAACCATAAGAAAAGTGAGACACAGATCTCTCTGCATTTCTAGAAGTTCATCTCATTCTTTACGAATAAAAGCCACTCGAAGACAACAAAAGTGCAATAATAAATTGACTCGAGTAACACACTTCTGAGAATCTGTTAGTCTCAAAATCAGTCATCACTTACACAGCTTAAACACGCTGCAGCTGAGATGGAACACAAAGTACTATTTTTCCTGCTCTGTGACAGGCTTCTTGCTGAAAGCTATTTAAATTGCATCTAAAAAGCATCTTTATAAGATGCTAGAAGACATCCACGAGACTCTTATTACAGCAAGAAGTTGGTTTTAGCCATGCTGAAGTGACAGTTTATTTAGGGAAAGGAAATGGAGAGACTGCACATATTTTCATACCAACACTCTCCTAGAAACAGTTAAACCAAAATGCTACATTTTCATGAGAGCACCCATGCAGCTGCAGATCAATCATTTACATGGACTGACAGGGAGAAAGACTAAAACATACACAGCTCTCTGAAGCAAAGGATGAGGAATAACGTAATGTTATGATGGAGGCGTATGGAAAGGAGCTGAGCAAAGAAGAGCCCAAAATCAGGAGCCTGAAATTACAGTGCCATAAACAAGAGCCACGTGCTGGGGCAGCTGCTCAGTGCTGTGCTTTTGGAGATCCTTTGCAGAAGGTTTGCAGTAGCATTTGGGGAAGGAGGAGATTGGAGTATTTAGGTTTCTCTTTCAATGAGGTTACTGAAACATGACAAAGAGAAAAAAATATTTCTCTTTCCCAGTCTTCTGTTTTCATGGTACCTTCACAGTCATCCACTCACACTGGGTTAATAAACCACAAAGGCGTAACTGTATCCTGTAACATAGAGCGTCATAAAGTTACAGAGAAACAGATTTGGATGGGAAAACAGAAGTAAATCTAACCTCAGCAGTTCTCAGGTTTGCTTTGTTTGTTATAGCATTCTCATCCCTTACCCCAGTCCCCCACCCAACCCCATACACAATCCTTGTCCCTTTTTAAGTCTGATTTGGAGCCCAACAAACTCTTGTTGTGAAACTCCCTGTCCCTCAGCCCCTCGTCTTGCAAAAATGCCAGTGCTTACTCAAGATTATCTGCACTGAGGGCAGCTGGTCTGCTCACATGACTTCAGTTAAGCATCTGCAGCAGCAGCCTGCAAGTTCTTCCCATGCATTTGTAAGAGTTTGTGGGTCGGTGAAGTAGTTCGTTTCCACTAGAACACAGAATAAAGTTCAGTATCATCTTTGTTACAACTGCGGACAGTTTATTGATACATAGTATCCTACTTGCTCAGTTCAATGGTAGATAGTTTCATTCACACCTACAGTACTTCTTATCAGATGCTGGAGCTGAATGCTCTTTTTTGGGTTTTTTTTCAGAGCCTAAAAGTGAATCACAACTAAGACATGGAAAAGGCTGGCCTAAAAAGAGATACACTACACATACAAAGACAGGAAGACAGAGCTGGATGCACATTTGTAGTATAATCTTTTCCAGAATAACACAAGGACACAAATCAGAAAACAAATGCAGTCTTCCCCTCCCCAATAGATCTGAAAGCAATGACTCAATTAATAATGAGTTAATTATAAGTATATCCCCCCCATACACACACCTTTTAGCAATCAAGATTTGTAGTTGGCAAGCTGTCATACATTTAGCATGCTCTGCCTCAGCGAGTAAATCTGCAAACACAATTTCTCCACTCCCCCTGCATTGGATAACTTTTGAATACAATGCAATAGTTTGTATTTCTTAGCATTTTTATTTGTGTTCCAATCAAACATCAATGCAAGAAGCCCCAATCATTGCCTCTACCCAGTATATCTGTTGGTTTTGCTAGTGGTGGTTAGAGCACCCTTTAGAAAGGCAAACCTCAACTCGTCCGGGCAACAAATGGAAGTCAGAGCCTAAATTCCCTAGAGAAATTCTTAAAAAACCAGCTCAGTTCACATTGATCAATTACAACTACCTTCTGTACTGCCTTAATCCTTCCATATTACTTGGCCAGCATAGTCTCAGACCACAGAGTCTAATGACACAGAAGTTGAGAAGCACTAGGAAAAGGTATCCTCAGTAAGGGAATCCATCAAGTTGCTTTTCCCTCCCGAAACAGATCTACAACCAAAAATTTCACTCTCTTGAGAAAGAGCAGCAGCAAAGTTTTAATGGGCTCCTGAGCCTCATAAAAATGCTCAGGAGTCTACACAAGAGTCACCCAGCTTTGAATATTATTTGGTCATAACAAGAGTGTATGATTTTTCCCGTCTTAGAAGCAACTGAGAGAAGATTAAAAAAGACTACACAAAGAAGAACTCACTTAAGTGAAAATGTCATGAAAAAGAGAGGAAAAAGTATACGCATCCTAACCAGCCCTTCTCCTGTGACTGCTGTGGATAAAGAACCATCTGGTCATGTAACCACAAACACATTCACATCCACTCCTGCTCCACAAACCCTGGGCTGATGTGACTGTCAGTGTGAAGTCACTGAAAACAGCTTAACCCTGTCCACCTTCCATCCCGGCTACTTTCAAGGGGTAAAAACAGGACTTGTGTGTATCAGTGGGGCAGAGCTGAACACAACAGATTTCCATGGCAACGAGATACAGCCCCAGAGAGGAAGGTCTGTTAATAGCTGTGAGGCGATGTGCTCGGCAGAGACAGATTTTGCTATCAGCCAGCCAGAGATAGCAGCTCGTGTTCATACGCAAATGTGCTGCAAGGAGTCTGATTCTTGGCCTTGCACAACCCCACTGAATGCAGCCAGAGCTATGCCAGTGTAGACCACGGCAAGATAGAGAGACCAGCAGTCAGTGTCGGCAGGAAAAATAAACAGGCAATAGGGAGAGACACTTTCCCTTTGAAAACAAAGTCAGGGTACTCCTGGTAAGTTTCTCATTAACTGAGGATTTGCTGGCAGACTGCAGGGGAGCTCAGCACTAAAGTAAAAGGGAAAGCAACTGTGTAATGCACAGATTTATTTGTGCATACTGCACCATCACCTACACTCCATACTTTTGCCTGCAACAACTGCACGTGTATACAGAAACCAAATCTCTTACAAACACCCTGCTGCATGTGGAAACAGAGGAAGCAATAACTACCCCAAATTCTCTACTCAGGGAGTCAGTCTGTGGTTCCACTAAAATACAGAAACCAACACTTAACAACATCACAACACTTTATGCACTCATTAGTACCCTAAAAACTCAACATTGCTTATAAAAGACTGCTATGTGTTCTAGCTGTAATCATGATGAGCTTTGCCTTCACTTGCAAGATTAAAGTCTCCTAATACACTGAATTCAACAGGACAAGCTTCCGTTTATGAAGTTAAGAGCGTGCATGAGGCTGTGCAGGACCAGAGTTGCAGCAAGGAAGAGCTGAAGCCATTAGCAAACTTTTCCAAATCAAGCAGAAAAACAGCAACTGCCCCACTTACAGTGCATGCCCTGCCGGGAATGCACAAAAAAGTCATTTATATCAAGCATAAGAAAAATATGCCATGTACAGTTTATAAAAAATCTGTAACAAGCTAAAAACAAAGCCAGAAACTGTCCAAAGAAGCTTAACTGAGGAGGGGGGAAAGAAAAGAATAATTTCATGGGCTACTCAGTAGAGCAGAGCAACAGTTCTGTCCTACCAAAATTTTATTGAAGCTCCACAACTTTTCCTGACACTGCAGTAAATGGAACTTGGAACAACTCAGAAGGAAGACTCAAGGCAGTGACTGCAAGCATGAGGCTGTATTTTGTATTATATGATAGGGCTGTAAAGCTACCTCACACCTGATTTCAACAGAAAGTCCCTGGTTTCATATAAATATTAAGGTTGACTCTGTGACAGGCACATCCTTGCTCAGAGCCCTGTTCATCTAGAGGATGGTGATGACCAGTGAGCTACAATGCTTTAGGTCATTTCCCAATTGCCACAGTGTCTGGTCAGCTTAAAGGACATGAGCCCCAAGGCTGCTTGATTTGCTAGGGAAGAAGAGTGGTGCCTTGTATTGCTATTGTTTATACAGATATGGTAATTAAAAATTGCACTGTAATGCATTCAGTAATAGTCCTGTTGCTCCTGTGAACTGAACTGCTCCTGTTAAACATGACAACTAGATAATGATCTGGTTTTTATACTTTAACGTTTTTCCTAGCTGTATATGAACTACTGGCTTCTTCACTGTTGATAATTTCAGCACAACTCTGAGCAAACACCTTCCAGCTAAACCAAAATCTTACTCCACGCTCCTGTGGAGCAGGTTCTCTGACAGCCTAAAGCAAGAGCTGACACCACACCAGGCTCAGGAGCGAAACACACAGAGATAACCCCTGGCTGATAAAAATGGCAAAACTTTCCACACATTTCTCAGTGTCACAGCAGCACGCACAGACACCAATCCACAGGTGTGCTCAGGGCAGAGCTGTTTACATTAAACACAACTGAAGGGCATTAGGGTGTCCAGCTGACAGCACTGAACCAGAAAGGCACATTTTTCAAGTGTTTCCATCCACAATGAGAAGCAGCAATGAGGAAACACAACTATTTGAAAAAGCAAGATCACAGGCTTCTAACAACCACATTGAACCACATCCCAACTCATAGCAGGCAACCTGGGTGTTTGACTGAAAGCCCCATCAGCCTTCCAGCATTAGGCAGACCTACAGAAGTTGGACAATCCCATAGCCACAGCAGGCAGGTGGGGGCTGCTGAGTGCACACCTGAACAGCTCAGGGATCACTTACCTGTTTCAGAAGAAACTTATCCTCTGCATTGATCTTGAGGGAGACAGCCAGGTGGATGGCGGAGAGCACTATCCCGCTGATGACCGCAGCCCTCATTCGCACGGGCAGCAGCGTGTAGATGCTGTAGATAAAGAAGACGGTCCACCAGATGCCCTCCGAGGCACTCCTGGGCCACACCAGCAGAACCCCTACCACTTGCACTGCCAGGATCACCAGGATGACAGAGTAGCATGCCAGCCACATATGGTCCTGGTGGAAGTCGTTGCGGTTGCACACCATGCACAGCACCACCATCAGCAGGATGGCCAGAGAGAGCACCACGATGTAGGAGACCTCATAGTGGCCGTGTGCGGCATGGAAGATCAGCATGACCACACAGACCAGCACCAGCACGGCCATGAGCATGGTGAGGCTGCTCTGGTTGAGTCGGAAGAAGTAGCGCTGATAAAGGCGCTCCAGTTTCTCCGACTGGAACTTCTTGGACCTGAAGATTTGCAGCAGGCTACTGCAACAGCTGCCCATGGAGAAGGCCACCTCGGAGTCCCCTTCGTCCCCGTCTTCTTCCTCCAGCTCCTCAATCTTGGCCTTGATGCGTTTCTCCTCCAGCCCCAGCTCCACCGAGCGGGGCCGTACCTCCCCCTGCTCCCCCAGCTGCCAAGGGCTGGCATTGTTGGGGGCAGCGGGGGAATCGTTGCCGTGTGGGTGGTGGGACCTGTGACGTCGGCTGTCGTCACCATGCTCCTGCCAGGCGGATTTGGACCTAAAGCTCATCATTCTGCAGCCGCTCTCCCCGCGGCTGC